>OY720453.1:33736323-34091323 GCA_963082715.1 Harpalus rubripes | reverse complement strand
TCTCCCTTCAACAAGCTCGCTGTTTTCTATTAGAGAGATACGGGCAGTGGCGGTATGTGTAAGAAGCACTATTAGGTCACCTCTCCTATTGGCAAGTATCACTAAAATCCAGGGACGGACATAGCAATCTGGATATTCCCCAAAACAACTAAAATTGGGGGATGTCATGCACGCTTGGTTTTTGCAATAGAAAATAGACAACATGCTTTTAAAAAATCTCATTATTTTTAAGGACAGTTATACACCGATTTAGAGAAAAACAACCAATCTGTAGCCAACAGATGCTAGTTCTAAAAGTTTCAGCAATGATTTGGAAAACGTTCTTTAAAAATAACGGGTGAGAAACTTTTCAGTGATGAAGCAACTTTGAAACCTTTCCGAATTTAGTTGCAAGAGATAACAAAAAAAGATCTTGATTTAGATATTTTGACGTTTTCTCCCACAAGACTTTGATTCATGCTGACGAGAAAGCAGCAACCGGATAAAATTAACAAGAAAAAATCTTATGTAACCAACACATGACCTCCCGTCAATTCCATGTTTGAAATAGCAAAGAACTTTAAGTAAACTATCACTTCCAGTTGATCGTTTGTAAACAAAATCTAATTTGTTCTTTCAATAAATAGAAAAGTCTGTAATACCAAATTTTGGATTATATTTTTTTAATGTTTTTTCTCGATAATCTGTTAAGAGCTCCAAATTAAGTACCACTTTTGGTTTATCATAATAATAATTTATTCCGGAGATCATAAGTACATGACATAGGAAACGTCAACAAAAGAATACATAAAAGTGCATAAACATGCCAATACGCATTAAATCATACATATAAGTATAATCAAAATCTAATGTTGTTTCAAATTATACACGAGTTTTAAATACCAAATTTGAGAAGTTTCGAATCTTGTTAAATATATATTTTTTCTAAAAATCTGTTTTTAGCTTCCTGTAAAGTAGTTTATTAATTTTAGAAAACATCTAGTATGTCGTTCTCATTAATATAAAAGTCTCAAATACCAAATTTAAAAGTTTTGTATTGTATCAATTTATTTTTCACGAAAATATGTTAAGAGCTTTAAATATAGTATCACTTCCAGTTTATTAATTTTAGCCAAAATCTAATATGTTCTTTCCTTTATATAAAAGCCTTAAATACTAAATTTGACTAGTTTTGGAATATATCATAATATATTTTCACGAAAATCATTTGAGAGCTTCAAGTAAAGTATCACTTCCGGTTTATCAATTTTAAAAAAAATCTATCATGTCGGTCTCATTAAAATAAAAATCTTAAATACCATATTTGAAAGATTTTGGAACATATCGTAATATATTTTTCACGAAAATTTGTTTAGAGCTTCAAGTAAAGTGTCACTTCTGGTTTATTAATTTTAGCCAAAATCTAATATATTGTTTCCCTTAATATAGAAGTTTTAAATACTAAAATTGAAAAGTTTGGATTATCTTTTAATATAGTTTTTCATTAAAAACTGTTATGGGCTTCACGTAAACAGTCACTTCCGGTCATCCAATTTTAATCAAAATCTAATCAACTCTTTATATGAATGCGGAAAGCTTAAATACGGAAAATAGAAATATTTGGAAGTTTGTTATAAGAGTTATCGTGGACGAAAAAGTCGTCACACACACACACACACACACACACACACACACACACACACATCATCATCATCATCATCATCATCGTAAAAATATTAAGAACGTGTTGTGGGGGCCCTAATTCGTGCTTATTTACTGAAAACTCATCTACGGTATGACGGGAGGTAAAAATTACCTTTTTCTTCAAGGCTATTATAAAATTCATATTTTGCTACTGTTCACACAATACAGAAGATATTCATTGTCTTATTAGTACAAAAATGTTGTTATTATTGTACTAGTAGAAACGTGTTAGCATCTTAGTTCATCGCTGGCGGGGGCAGTCGCCGCAGCAACATAGATCATATTGCAAATTTTTATTTAACAATTGTATCGTTTTTGTTTAGTAGTTTAGCCAGCCAGCTTTGGCTGAAACTGCAAATTCTACAATTTAAAAAATCCAAAAAATGTATAATTTTTTTTTTTGAATCACTTGAAGAAAAAGTAGTGTATATCATTCAGGGTAGAACGCCCTTTTTGTGTTTGACCCAGCTTGCCTGGCCTCGGCCGCAATAGCTGGGTTTAACACAAAAAACCGCTTTCTACTCTTAATAACATAATACACTATTATGCTTTGCAGCAATGCAAACGGCAAACATAAGCTTAAAATTATCGTTATTGGTAAAATCCGCAATCCTAAAAAAGCGCGAGGATCACTGAAGAAATTTTCAAGAATTGGTTCTATAAATAATTTGTAGCGAGTGTAAGATTAGAAATTAGGGCAGAATAAATTGGAAGAAAAAGCGATTCTTAATGTAGATAAAGCTTCTAATCATAAAATTGAACTCTCGAGTGACGATAACCATATTACTGGCAATTCTTACTACTAAATATCACAGATTTAGACAACATATGCATCAAAACGTAAAACAAAACGTGAAAATCTGTACATAAATGCGTTAAAATATCCTAACTCCAGAAAATAATGACATTACTCAATATCTAAAAAATATTCCGTTAAAAGACACTGTTTTTGAAATGGCTGAATGCAGGGTTCAAGTATCAGGCAAGCTGATTCAAAAATCGTGGTCTAAGTTTATCAGAAGATGATAGTGACTGAAAAGATGATGGTGTTCTTTTACAGTTTATAGCATTTGTAAAAAAAACATGAACTTGTTTGTAAACACGATTAATAGAATCAGTAACGCAAGTGAATCTATCAGTGAAAGAGCACCAAAATGTTCTTAAAATAAAGTACTTTCGAAGTAAAATTTAAACATAGATTAATTTGTTTTATTAAACCGGGCCATAGGCATATAACATATAAGTGATATTTTAATTATAACAGAAGTTATTTATTAAAAAATAAATTTAATGTCTCCATAATTCGAAGAATTCAAACTACAGATAACTTATACATTACTGTTTCTTTTTTACTAAGGAGAGGCCGGGAAGTTTCTTATTTTCCCGGGCCGGTCCAAAATGCCAGTCTGTTCCTACTAAGATCACACCACCACGGTAGTGCATTTTAGAACTATAAGAGAAGAGATTATTTCCTTAACAAGGAATTACATCCTCGCGCAGTATATATTGGTCATAATACTTGTATTTAAAATGAAGAGAAATTAAATAAAATAATAAATTTTTCACCAAACACCGCTTCACGAATACATTTACACAAACCGTCTATCTTTTTTACTGTATTTCCGTTTTCATTGTACTATTGTACTTTTTGTTAAAAAAAATTACAGCCAGTTTCATAATATTCAGTTAAAGTACACTTTACTAAAAATAAAATTTTATTTTTAAGTAATATTAAGAATAATGTTACAGTTCATTTTCTTACGCCTGCACGACGTTCCAGTAAGTTTGGTTATTGTATATTTGACCTATTACTTATCAAGTGTGGGGTAAATGACCATGTGACGTCACGTCAAGGGTGAACCTGATTTCTTTTCTTTAGCTGTTTTTTTTTTGTTTAAAAGTTCGTTGTTCTGTGCCGAGATTTTCTAAGAAACGAACGTGGTATTTTATTGTGTCGAATTGTCGGCGACATCCTCTTTGGATGGCTTTTAGCTGCATCCAATTCGTTTGGAAATGTGTTTTAACCGGAGAGTCCGGGATTTAAACAGTATTTTTGAAACAGAGACAATTTTCACTATGAAAGCCGCCCAAGAACTTAGGTAACATCGTCACGTGTAATTTACTGACTCACAAACGATTGTAAAATTCTCCAGAACTAATTCTAGTCGTTTTTGAGGCTTTTTATGTTTTACGTATTATGTTGTTTCCTTTTTACCATTTATATACACATTTATGAGTATATTTATTACGGATATAGAATTCAAGTAGATTATAATCCTTGCTTACGCTATATACTTCAACATTCACGTGGTGCATTTGACCTTATCGTACCACCAATTTTTGGAGCGACAGATGTCCCTGAATACCATGAGAATTAACGTCCATATTGTTGGAGTTTAGAGCATCTTTTATCGCCCATCTACGCACCATTCATTGGACGTATTTTGAAAATACTCGAAGTAACCACCATACACCAGTACTTGTTAAAGAAAAACATTTTTACACATCGCCATTTTTTAATAAAATTAAGAAAAATTATTTAAATCTTCTGAATGACGATTGTTAATATTTTCATGCAATTTTTATTTTTCGACGATAACTATGTTTGAACCAATATATTTATTTTTATTTATTATTTTTTAGCGATTAGTCTTTTCTCCTGATGAAGCTGTAAGTGGCAGCGAAATGTTGGCCTACGACTAAATAATAAACAAATTTAGACTGCATCCCTGCTACTATTCTTCCCATCAACATCATCAGTCGTTTATTTCATTTTACAACAGTACACTTAATGTTTGGACCTGCCCTCAGGAGACTACATCCAGATAAGCGTTCAGCTTTTTTATTTATTTTGTTGTATAGTTTTTTATCATTGTGCATGTTGATTTCGAATCCTATTATTGATGTTAAGTTTATTATTGTTTACGTTCTTGCGACGTTTGTGGTTTAACCTAAAGCTTTGCAGTGGCGGCTCGTGAGGTGAAAATTAGATGAAGAGATATTTATGAAAGATTGGGGGGAGGGCGGATTTCTATTGGCTGTTTTAACATTTGTTTATTTAAATTTAATATTGGAGTTGTCATCTGTCCATCTGGGAAACGGTGTCTCCAATAAAATGCATAGGTTTAAAATAATTTTGCAGATTAATTCTGATTCTGATTTAAATTTGCAATTTGTACGGTCTATAAAAGTATTAATAATAACAATAATATATAAATGATAATACATGTAGGTACAATAAAGTACAATAATTGCGATACTTGGAGAAACACTGTTCTATATATATATATAAATGTAATTTTATTTTCACTTAAAAATATATTAGCATTACCTTCTAAATAAGTTAAAATAATAAAATTAATAATAAACTATTCAAATTGTTTTATTAACAGCGTAGCAAAATAATGCATCAATTCCAATGCGACAGTAAAGTGCAGTAGTGCAGCGCTCGAGATGTGATATTCACCATCCGTTTCTGTAGGTAATGGGGGAAGCGTCGTTGTCATGGCAACCAATGTATCTAGCCAGTAAACGCTAGCTGCGCGCGCAACTTTGAAGCGTTTATTCAAAATTTGAATTGCTCTGCATGTGATGCGGGTTGCGGATGATCAGGTATTATAATTTTTAGTAGATAGTTTGTTTATTAAATTGTATTAATGTTTATTTCAAGCTTTGCAGTACTTAATATGAAAAATTTAATGTGTTGAAAATAATTTAAAAAAATGTTTTGTTTTCTGAAATAACAGGTGAAGTTGCTCTTCACCTTCTTCACCCGAATAGCCGCCACTGAGCTTTTGCTGTTTACATAATATGATTTGCGTGCTCCGTTCTGGCCATTACGAAGTTAGGCACGAATCGGTCTTTTTCTAGGTACTTCGCTTTTCGTTATTACGTCGCATAGGCGTAGGTTCATGTTTTTTTATTACCATGTAATTTGTTTTATTTAAAGAATGCCGCGAACTGCGAACTTTACTTTATGTACTTCGTACGATATGAAATGTTGTTATTGTTCATTTTAAATTTTACTACTCTTATCATGCATCCTTTGAGTCCTGTCGCCTTGTCCTGTTCCCGTATCCTGTTGAATCTCTTATTTACATCAGAGGGTTTATTTTATTCAACTGGCGCCTAAGCCTTAAACCACTTTTATTTACCCAGCTCTTCTCCACTGATTTATGCCTCTCCCAATCCGCTTACACGGGCCTAATCCACCTTAGGCATTGTAACAATACTTTAAATTGTTTATGTTTCATAACAAAATTTTGTTTAACATTACGTAATGTAGTTCTAAAGTAAGAGCAATCGTTTTAGAACTTCTTATTTTTCTAAACTGTGGTGGCACTGTCTGACATTTTTCCATGTACCTATTAACTAATTTATTGCTAGTGCTCCTATTTTTCACATAGAGACTACGTGAAACCTTTAGAGTGAAATAAGAATATCACTGAAGCATACTGCATGCTGCACATAAATCTATCTCACACAAGCACCCCATCTTGGGTGTTTGTGTAAGATAGACATGCAGAATGCAGATGTGATATTTCCATTTCGCTCCCAAGGCTTCACGGAGAGCAAAAGAGCCGCAATATATTAGTTAATGTTAATAGGTATATCCATTTTTCATGTTTGGGAGGTTAGTTTTACGTACAGTTTTACAGAGGTACAAAATTTTACTTTACATTAGAAGAGGAATATGCACTTAAAATTAAACATTCCTTTAATGCGACATACCTACAATACTCGATTTCTATCAGTGTCAATTCCCCCTACTAAAAAATAAAACTGAAACTGAGAGTAATTTTCAGATTATCACATACTTTACATACGTGGTGACTGTATTCTGATGTACAGTACAATCTATTCTACAAAATTCATCTACAACTATATTTGTCTACAGGCGATTTTAGAATTTTTGTATGTTGCTGCCTAGAGATGCTTTTTGTAACTGACACGCGTTTAATTATTCGGATTGCAGATTCTTTGAATCATTTATAAAATCTACAGATATAACTAGGCAGCCAGTGGCATATCTGAGAGTTAACAGCAGTTGATTTTGAGTTGATCCAGATATGCAGCTGCCCCTGATATTTTATATAACAATAGTACATATATGTTAAAAAGAAAAGTTAATTCATGTTACTTATTGTTTCTTGCTAGTTTAATTCAATTTTTTATTTCCTTTTAAAAAACCGAAATATTTATTAAACCTAAATCAGTTGTAAAATTCAACATCGTTCCACTTATCAAAAAGATTCATACGTGGTCTATATATTTTTGGTTTTTCACAAATATTTCTTTAGTTTAAACTGTCAACGTTATCTTAGGTAGTTATACCGTGGAACCATTTTACCCAGAATTAATTAAAATTGAAAGTACATATCAATCAAAATATAACCTACCTGGCCTGCACTCCTAATTTAAAATCAATTAACCACGCGGTAGCTCAAACAATTATAAATAAAATTGGCCTTTTTAACAAGTGAAGCATAGGAAATGTCAAAATAAACATAACATTTGAAATTATAACTTTTATATAAACCGACATTTAATCGAAAAACTAGTATGCTATAAAAGACTATTTTATGGAGTTTATAATAAAATTTGAAAATTATTTACCATCCAGATTTAATTAAATTGCATGTGAAAATTACAACTGAAAGTTGATCTGAAAATATGATAAATAGATAGAATTATATTTGACAACCATATGCAAGCGTTCAGCTGTCGTATCAATTAGCAACGCCCATACTGGTATTAGCTAATAAGAGGTGTTCTTTGGTTTAAGGAATTCGAAGGACATATATCTTTAATGGCTATTTTACGTGAAAAGTATGTAAAGTTTAATCAATATAATACTACCATAATTTTTAAAAGAGATATGTTAGGTGAAGGAGAGTAGGGCAATATGACAAAATTAAGGAAAAACTCTTTGTAAAACAGAAACACATTACAATTTTTTAATGACTTAAGATTTGGCGGTTTATGTGTGACCTTCGCAACATAGGTACTTGTCACAACATTAGTTTTTTCGTAGGGTGTAGAAATAAGAAAACAAGTTATCCTTAAAATATTTTATATTTTCAATAATAATCACACGACATATGTTTCAAAATGAACATTATCATTCATTTTTATTAATTCTGACAACCATTGTACACGTATTTCCATGTTATTTATATATTTTTCAATGTTAACAAATTTTCACGTAAGTAAATTTTTTTAAAACAAAAACCTCATTGTCTGTACATATTTATATTAGTTCTGTAATAATTTTGTAGCTCCTGATGAAGGCACATGTAGTGCCGAAACTAGTAGAGGCCGAAAATAAATAATTTTTAACCATTGACTGAATTCCAGAAGTTTTTCCTTTACCCAAACAATATAATATTGCAACATGTTCATTTGAAATATTTTTCTTGATAAATAATAGTTTACGAGTCATATTAAAAATAAAAAAATAACCAAAATCAGTTTTTCAAACAAAAACACCGCTAAAATGGCCTCTGAATATGGTACCTTTTGTCCCATTACAACGAAGTCGTAGCACTTACAGTTTCCGAGATACCCATGGTGGCCTTGATAAAAAAAACTATAAAAATTGGCATACGAATTTGACATTTGCCGCTTACTTAGTATGACAGCATTACTATTTCCACGGGCGTATCTTTCGATGTTTATTAGTTGTCATAATAATGATCCTAAGAATCGTCTTCTTTACATTCACTCGAAAGAAAATATGTTTCAAGAAGAAATTTGTCACACTCTTCATTAAAACCACATTGAAAAGAAATTACTTAAAGATTTTTCACAAAGGTATGAAAAACAAATATCACATGAATAAACATACGGCAACTATATATCGAATGTCTTGCACCTGTTATTATTTGTCATATATGGAAAATTGAAACATAATTTTGACATTATTGTGAAACAAAAGTCGTCACGCGACCTTCAGCCATTTTTGTACACTCTGTATAACACTGCATTTGAAAAATTATCTTTGCTTCTATCTCCCTTGGAACTGACACTAGTAGCACCATTTTTCGCATGGTACAACTAAATACTTAGTAGACTATCCTAGCTTTATAACTTTTCAAATACATACTTTTCGTTGTCAAAAAAATTAAAATTTTCATCATCATCTTTCACTACTCACCCCTAATTTGTTTTGCATTTCCGATTTGTAGTTTAGAATTAGTATTACATCTTAGAATATCTTACTACTTTTGTTAATATACCAATAAATGTAGCAAAACATCAAAAATCAAATTGTATTTCTTGATTTTTCATGCCCGTGAACTTGATTCTACTCGTTGAGCCAACACTTTATCTTTTATAAATCTTCCTTTATACCGCAAACGATTCGACATTTTCACAATTTTCACAAACTGCATTATACAACAAATTTTTGTCAATATTAAAAGTCAAACTCTCAATACAAACAAACCAAATATTAAAATACATCTGGATCTGTCTAAGCGCGACGTTGCCACAGTTATTCTTAAACAAAAGCATGCTTTACTATGAGTATATTGGAATACGAAACTTGTGAATGGGTTAGTGCATGTGGTACAGTTCACAAAAAAAATTTCTATGGAAAAATAAAGAAAATTTATTTGTATAATGTTTTAGCTTTCAACTATTTTTATACAATCGGTGTATTGGCGAAAAAACTGAACTATAGGTGGCAGGCCGAACGGTAGCAAGATGGCGGAGGAATAAGGAGAGTTCTCTCATTCCTTATTGCTGGCAATATGCATTTCGAAGTGCAAAGTATTTAATATGGAGAAAATTAACATAAATTTAGGTGATATTTTTGAATACATTGCTTCTGCACGTCCTATAAAGGAAGGCGAAGTAGTTTTTAAGGCAGGACATGTATTGCTTTGAGAAAGAAAAGATGATGGATCAGGTATAATACTGGGTTCTTGTTTAAAAACCAGTAATTTTAGCGGAGATCCTCATACGATTGAAATTTTATTAAATGAGAATATAAATTACTGGACAGCAAAATTTAGTTGTAGAGCAGGATTGGGATGCAAATGCAAACATATTGTTACAGTTTTGTTGCATATAAACAGATTAGCAAAAATCAAAACTATATTTGTTGTTTTACAACAAAAGTTATCATTATTATTATGCTATTAATTTATTTGTTTATGGGTTTGTGTATTACATAGCAGAAGAAATAGAAAAACTAAGTTGTACCGGTTTGGAACAAGTAAGGGAAAAAATTGTTAAAAAGGATGATAAACAGTATAGTTTGGATATAAAATTAGAAGAATTTTGCCATCTTGTTTTAAAAAAGAAAAAATAGAACCGACTAAAGATGTCAAAGCTATATGGGAAGAAAATTTTAAGATCATATTTTGTCACTTGGGATATAGTGTAAACTTACATTTTTTGACTTGTAATTACTGCATTGTGGCACTGAGCAATATCTATGGCATTTACTGATCATTGTTTAAACCCGAAAATGTAATATACAGTATATATGTCACTTTCTTTTACAAGAAATATAAATTAAATGTGTTTAAAATTACATACGTTTCAATGTATGCTATCAACGTTTTCTTATTCTTCTAGTTCACAATTCTGCCACCAGACGTCACCCTCTTTGAATTTTTTCGCCAATACAATATAACGTTATATATATATATATATATATATATATATATATATATATATATATATATATATTATTCACAAAAGATGACTATTCAAGGTCATTTGTGAGCCGTCTGATATAATATTACTTGTAGATAACTTCATTGCATTTCGTATGCATAAGCGTGAAACATGAAATATTTATGGACACAATCCAATTCAGCATTAGAAATAAAGTTAATCTAGTAATCAAAATCAATGATCAACTAATTCATCACATTCCATGAATAAAGTACTGTTTACACTTTTAATCCTAATTTTACATTTATAGCTGTAATTGGATTCTAACTGTTGTACTCATTTGTAACTTTGCCTTATGCTTATCCTCTATCTTTATTTAATACCGCATTGGTTTTATTATTTTCAAATATACTTTTATATCTCTTATTTTCACTATATTTAAAAACACTTCTTTATTTGAATTAGTGTAATTTCTACCTGTATCAAAACAAAAATGTAATATTAATACAGAAACATAAAGTTTATTTTATAAATAAATTAAAAACTTACATCTTACGGCCAGTTTCATAATGCGCGTGAAGTTACTTAGTGAAAATATTATTCCATAAAGAAATTCTAAAATAATGTTATCGGAGTGTGTACCTATTCAAAAACTTGTTTTATATATATATATATATATATATATATATATATATATATATATATATATATATATACAGGGTGAGTCTACGCCCCCCCCCCCTTTTTAACTTTTATATTATAAGTAATAGAAAAAAATGGCTCATATATAAGTTTTATTATTTTACATATACTATTTGATGGCAGATGCAGATATTCTTTAATAAAGTCAGGTTTACAAGATACGACTATCAACTTTTATTTTTCAAATGGCAACCTATAATTATTTTAATAAAATAGAAACCGCCATTTTTTTCTCTTTTCAGCGATGTATTATTTTTACCTTCCGTCACCTTTAGGTAAGGAAGGTATTGTCTGGTCAAAAAATTCGATGATGAGTTTTTAATCAATAAGCACGTTTTAGGATCCCTAGAATACGAATTTACTATTTTTACGATGATGTCTGTATGTGTGTGTGGATGTGTGTGTGTGTGTGTGTGTGTGTGTGTGTGTGTGTGTGTGTGTGTGTAACAAAATTTTTGTCTGCGATAACTCTAATACTACAGTTACAAAAATTATAATTCTTTCGTATACTTCTTCGTTACATCCATATGAAGAGCTGATTAGATTTTGGTTACAATTGGTCAACCGGTAGTACCATCATTTGAAGATTTTAACAGTTTTTTTTTGAAAAAACTATGTTAAATATAATTTTTTCACATTTGATGTTATTATAAATATTAAAGAATATTTTATTCTCTATACGATTTGACTCCATTTTATACATAATATTAAATGGATAAAGAATTAAAAAATTATAAAGAAATTAAATTTCATAAAGTAGCCATAGCTATGGAAACAGCTACTATATTAAGAAAATTCTGATTGAAAGATGTCAGTGTCAAGTGAAATTGACATAGTGTGTTTGTATTATAATTTTACTGAAAATATAGGATCTTTTGCTTTTTGTATGGAATTTGTATAAAATACATACAACTGCTTTAAGGTAATGTACAAGAAATAATAATAATAATAAATCTTTTATTTATGCAGATACATTACACTGTATATAGAAAACGTCACAAAATAATAATTTTCTGTTTGAAATTTGCATAAAATACATGCAACTGCCGGAATGTAATGTACAAGAAATAGAATATTTAATTTAGCAAGGAACTCTCCGTATTAAATTTGCACAAAATACATAGAACTGACAGAAGGTAATGTGCTGGCCACATCAGATTTTTTATTAATGTATTTGAAAAATTTCGAGAAAAATGAGATAATTTAGAAATATTAGAAATAATTTTTAAACAAATATTATAGGTGGCTATGTGAAAATAAACAAAACGTAACAATGTAAAACAATTAAATTAATGTCAAAAAAGTATACATTTGTTTGTTACTTAATTTAACTTATTTTGTAACCAAAAAAAAAAAAAAAATTAAATGTTGTATGAGGGAACCATGTTGATAATGTGCAATAAATAAAAGGCCTTCAAGTTCCAATATTCCTTATTTAATAATATTGAGGACGTTTCGAGCTAAATCCGCTCATCATCAGCTACATAACAATTGGTCAAATTATAAAAATATACATAACATTTTGTGCTCATTGACTTACCAACTAACAAATTTTAAGTTGAGTATTATAAATAAATACATAAATGTTTATAATATTGAAGCAGAATTACATTGTTGTACATTATCCAAAATTGTGAAATTACCTGAAATTGTTATGTAGCTGATGATGAGCGGAGTTAGCTCGAAACGTCCTCAATATTATTAAATAAAGAATATTGTAACTTGAAGGCCTTTTATTTATTACACAAAAAAAAAAAATTCGCGAAACATGCTGGCAGATGTTTGAACACATCACGTTCAACGCTTGAATTTTTGTATTACAGAACATCATGCTCGTAATTTTGAACATTTGTTTTAAGTTGTTTTTGTTACTAAATTTGTTGTTTTAGTTTGCTAAGTTGTATAGCACTTTTACGTTTTGTTTATTTTCACATAGCCACCTATAATATTTGTTTAAAAATTATTTCTAATATTTCTAAATTATCTATTTTTTCTCGAAATTTTTCAAATACATTAATAAAAAATAATACCTCGTTGAAAAGAGAAAAAAATGGCGGTTTCTATTTTATTAAAATAATTATAGGTTGCCATTTGAAAAATAAAAGTTGATAGTCGTATCATGTAAACCTGACTTTATAAAAATATCTACATCTGCCAGCAAATAGTATATGTAAAATTAATGAAGATAGAAGTCAAGACAATCCGGTCGGTGATACCGACTTGATTTTATATTTTGTATATCCACATTTTGTTTGACAGTTGTTATTGATACAGATAATCAGATGTTTTGTCAATAAATATGAATATAGTCTTTATGTAATTTTGAAATGAAATAAACATTATAAACCCGCTCTGCTTACACTCTGCTAATAGGTTATGGGTCCAGAGCACCCACAGCATATAGTATTGTAATTTATTATTATTAGTATTATTACTAAAATGAGTTCATCAGGCTTAATGAGGATAGAATCATTAAATAAAGAAAATTATGACACGTGGAAAATGCAGATGGAGGCTCTTCTGTTGAAAAACGACGCATGGTCATACGTGAATGGTGAGTTTAAGAAACCAGAGATTGATGAAACTCAAATTTCTAGAGATGCTGTTACGAATTGGATAAAAAATGACAGAAAGGCTAAATCTGACATTATTTTGTCTATCAGTCCGTCCGAACTAAAGCAAATTAAAGGATGCGAAACTTCCCGCGATGTCTGGACTAAACTGGAAAGCATATATCAGTCTAGTGGACCCGCACGTAAGGCGACATTGTTGAAGAAATTGACATTACAACGAATGGAAGAAGGTGGCAACGTGCGTGAATATCTTGATCAATTTTTTGATACCGTGACCAAGTTGTGTGAAATGAACATTGAAATTAACAATGATTTATTAGCTATAATGTTACTGTATAGTCTTCCTAAAAGCTATGAAAATTTTCGGTGCACAATAGAATCACGTGACGAATTACCGAAACCAGAGACTCTACGTGTGAAAATCTTAGAAGAAAGCGAAGCACGGAAAACTGATACGCGAAGTGTCATGCAAAATGCAATGTTGTCTAACAAACATTTTAATAAACATCGATTTCCAAAGAAAGACTCAAATCAAAGACAATTTTCTAATGTAAAATCGGACTACCGCGATAAAACCTTTAAATTTCGATGTCACAAATGTCGAGAATTTGGACATAAAGCGATTGATTGTCCCAATGTCAATAAAATCAAACAATCGGTTCAAAATGTCAAATGTACTGAAAATGTCAGTTTATGTGCGCAAAATGCTTTTCAAGCGGAATTACGCGATTCGGAAATAAAATGGTGTCTGGATAGCGGCGCAACATCACATATGTGCAATGATTTAAATAATTTCTTTAAAGTTAATCATTCAATTGTAGGAAAACTAAACCTGGCAAATAGTTCATGTGCTGAAATAGAAGCTCAAGGAGCTGTGAAATTTAGTACGAATGTTAATGGAAAAAGAAAAAATGTTTCGTTGCAAAGTGTACTACATGTGCCAGATTTACGAGTAAATCTAATGTCAGTTGCCAAAATCACGGATGTCGGCTACAAGGTAATATTCGAAAAGGAAAAAGCCACAATCGTGGACAAGGGTGGCGACATCGTTTTAAATGCTTCGCGTAACGGGGATCTATACTACTTACCTGGAGAGAAAAGTACCTCAAATCAGAATGCATGTACTGCATCATCCCGTTCACATGATCTACAGCTTTGGCACCGAAGAATGGGTCATTGGAATATGAATGACTTGAAGGAAGCTTCAACCAAAGGTATCGTACTTGGTATAAATATCAAGAAATCTAAAGAAAACATTTCATGTGATAACTGCAGCAAAGGTAAGATGTGTCAATTACCTTTTAATCATAAATCTGAAAAGATTACAGAACCACTGGAAATAATCTATTCGGATGTATGTGGGCCAATGAGGATCGAATCCAATGGCCGAAATAAATATATGGTAACATTCATTGATGACAATACGAGGTGGTGTGAAGTTCGATTTATTCAACATAAAAATGAAGTATTACAAATTTTTAAAGAATTTGTAAATATGGCAGAAAATCAACTTGGAAAACGTGTAAAGTATTTACAATCCGACAACGGAAGAGAATATGTGAATAAAGAATTTGATAATTTTCTAATGGAAAGGGGAATACAAAGAAGATTAACAGTTCCATATTGTCCACAGCAATACGGCGTAGCAGAGAGGAAAAATCGTACTCTTTTAAATACAGCTAGATCTCTTTTGTTGCAGTCTAGATTGCCGGCTTCCTTCTGGGCTGAAGCAATAAATACAGCCAACCACATTAGAAATCGTTGTCCAAGTAAAAGTCTTGACGGTGTTACTCCTCATGAAGCATGGTTTGGCAGAAAACCGGTAGTAAGTTACTTCCGGGAATTTGGTTGCCGTGTATTTTGTTTAAATCGAGATCCACAAAAAGGAAAATTCGACGATCGAAGCAAAGAAGGTATGTTTGTAGGATATTCAAATCAGTCTAAAAGTTTCAGAATCTAGATACCCAGCGAAAGAAAAATACTAATCTCTAGAGACGTCAAATTTATATAAAATACTAATTCTCATTCCGAAGAATATACTGAACCATTTCCTGTGACAGATGAGAAAATAGAAAACTACGAAAATAATAAACGTTTTGTAGACATTGATCTGAAACCTCTTGAAGATTCTAGCGAAAACAACGTTACGCAAGAATCCAGCATGAGAAGAAATCGTGGTCGACCAAGAAGAGTTCTTTCCGGTTTAAGGGGAAGACCTCGCCTATATTACCATCATGAAGCTCATGAAATAGAAGATTCTAATGAAGATGAAGAAGCTTTCACTTCAGAAGTCTCCATGAACCAAGTTTTATCTGGACCTGACACGGATCAGTGGTATGCTGCAATAATGGATGAAATAAAATCTATCATTGCAAATGGTGCGTGGGAATTGGTTGATCGCCCGAAAGACTACGAGGTTATTAGCTGTCGTATGATTCTTCGGAACAAGAATAATCCCGATGGTACTCTCGAAAGAAGGAAAGCTCGCCTGGTAGCACAGGGTTTTTCTCAAAAACCAGGAATTCATTTCAATGAAACGTTTGCACCGGTTGCCCGATTAAGTTCAATCCGTTTGCTGACTGCTCTATCTACTCGTTACAGTCTGAAAATTCATCAATTCGACGTTACAACCGCTTATTTAAACGGTGAACTGGATGAACAGGTATTTATGAATCCTCCAAAACTTTTAGGTACAATTTTGCAGAAAATTATTGACTGTCATAAAACCGACAGTGAAATGAAAAATAAATGTAGCAAGATGTTAAAGGAACTTAGAAAATCTGATAAAGTATGTTTATTAAGAAAATCATTATATGGATTACGTCAAGCAGGAAGAAGCTGGTACCATACATTAAACGAAACACTTAGAAAGCTCGGAGCTGTTCCTACTATTTCTGATCCATGTGTGTATCACATTGGTACAGGTGAGCATGCAACTTTCATTACCGTATACGTAGATGATTTGCTGGTTGCATCAAAAAATGATAATAGTGTGAAATCTTTTGGAAAGAAACTTTCCGAAGATTTCAAAATTAAGTACATGGGTAAAGTAGGATATTGTTTAGGGATTGAATTTAAACAAGAAGAAGACAAAATTATTCTTACCCAAAAAGGTTATATAAACGATCTTTTAGAAAAGTTTGATATGTTAGAATGTAAACCTGTTAGCACACCCATGGAGCTTGGATCAAAGTTGACAAAGCCAAGAGAACCACAAACCTTAGAAGATGAAGCTCTTCTATATCGACAACTAATGGGTGGACTAATGTATTTGGCTGTAGCTACTCGTCCAGATATCAGTTTTACGGTAAGCTGTTTAAATCAGTATAATGACTGCTACAATAAAACTCACTGGACAGCAGCGAAGAGAGTTCTCCGATATTTGAAAGGAACAAAAAATTTGGAACTGACTTTCAAGAAATGTAACAAGAATGTTAAAGCATTTACAGATGCAGATTGGGGTGGTTGCATAGAGGATAGGCGTTCATATACCGGTTACACAACCATGTTATGTAATGGACCTATCTCATGGGAATCCAAAAAACAGAGGACTGTTGGCTATAGCAGAAGTGACAAAAGAAGTCATCCATTTATCTTACTTCATGCAAGAGCTGGGATTCAACGATCTGACTCAAATCACTGTCTTTAATGACAATTTAGGTGCGTTAAAACTAAGTAGGGCCAAGCACATTGATCTACGTTACCACTTCATACGAGACGCCCTGAAAGATCATCAGATTAAAACCCTGCACGTCCCATCTGAAGAAAATGTAGCGGATATCTTCACCAAGAAACTCCCTAAACCGAAGCATACAAAATGCGCCGACCTTCTGGGACTCCAGCTGACCACCGAGCCTTGATGTGTCTCGAGGGGAAGTGATGAAGATAGAAGTCAAGACAATCCGGTCGGTGATACCGACTTGATATTATATTTTGTATATCCACATTTTGTTTGACAGTTGTTATTGATACAGATAATCAGATGTTTTGTCAATAAATATGAATATAGTCTTTATGTAATTTTGAACTGAAATAAACATTATAAACCCGCTCTGCTTACACTCTGCTAATAAAAATAATAAAACTTTTATATGAGCCATTTTTTTCTATTACTTATAATAAAAAAGTTAAAGGGGGGGGGCGTCTTTCCAGACTCACCCTGTATGTTGTATTATATGATAATAACATTTGGCAGTTGAAAATCGCACTTTGCCTGGCGTATTTGTTATAATATTCAAGCGATTTTGTGTGGAATAAAACTTCTTCATTTGTTTACAAATCAATTAAAACGCTGTCTGTTCAGGCAACCACACTACACATTTTGATTATTTTGCTTAATTTTATTTCCAATTTCAATATAAACAAACGCTCACCACTGTTCAAATAATATCAGGAAATAACAACAACGCTGTCTCTTTAGAAAATGATTTTACACATTCTTCAAGCAACTGCATTGCGCACGCCCGCATCAACATCCAATCATAACGCAGCTTTCAACAAAATGAATACAGACTGCTGTATTTATGTGACGTCACATCAAAATTTTTACGTGACGTCATGTAAATACAGTTTTCATAAAAATTCTGTCAAAACGGTTTTTATAAAAATATTTACGTCCATTTTTATAAAAATTTTAACAGTGCGATACCGGCTTAATATTCTTATTTCTGGTAAAACTTACAGTGCAGCATTTAGAAATGTTTAAAGTTAAATCATTCTCAGCACAGTATTGTGACAAATTTATAAGTTCTGCTTGTAGTGAGTAGCAATAATTTAAAGACTATCATTTTAAATATTTTCAAGTCATCTGCGTACAACAAGACGTCACATTTATGAGATCTGAGATCGATTCTTAATGTAAGATTCAATCCATTGCAGAAGGGAACCATGAACTCCATAAGATGCTAACTTGTTAATTAGTAGTGTGTGATTAACCCTGTCGAAAGCTTTACTGAAATCAGTGTACACAACATCTACCTGGTTTTTGTTATCTAGACATTTTGCAACAAACTCTGTGAAAGGTACAAGATTATTCAGAACTGATTTTCCATTACAAAAACCAGTTTGGTTTGGGATTATTATACTATTTAAATTTTGTCTCAAGGATAGATATTTGACCTAAATTTAAGTTTGTGGAATCTGAAGTTATATTGTTGCTATTCTGGTGAGTTGTGTAAACTGATTCAAAAAAGCTAGCAAAAAGATTACTAATTTCATCACCAGAAGAGGCTACAGTGTCTATTAAGAATAATGAGTTTGGTAGGCTATTATCTTTGCGTAGTTTTTTAGTGTGTTGCCAAAAGTGATTTACATTAGTATTTATGTTGTCCTCAATATATTTAATGTGGTTAATATAGTCTTGAGAGATCGTTATTTTCACCCTTCTGCGAAGTATTGTGAAGATATGATAATCCTGAACGTTACCGTAAGTTTTCCATTTCTTATGGTACTTATTCTTTTCTTTAATTAATTTAGTTAATGGCTGGGAAAACCATTTTGGATACTTTCTATTTTTATAATTATAAACAGGGCAGAAAGTATTCAAATGTTGTAAATGATAATATAAAATAAGTTTATATCATCATTAACATTACTATGAACAAATTTCATGTCCCAATCAATGGCGGATAACTTATAAATGAGATTTTCATAGTCGCATTTGGCAAAATTATAACTATGAAAATTCTTACTAACAAGTGGATTGAAATTTGAAATATTAATATTTATTTCTAGTGCAGGATGAAATATGTCCAATTTACTTAAAGGCTCAGTGCATTGGGCGACGCTAATGTTGTACGTGGAAAGAATTAAATCTAGTATTGTACCTTGGTGGTTGGGGAATATGTTGTGTTGTTTTAGATCACAGAGGGACATGGTGTTAATTAAAATGGTGTGGTTGTCAGATCTTCTTAGTACGACTGGTTGGAGGGGGTTATTTGGAGCACTGGGCCATTGTAAGTTCGGTAAATTGTAGTCGCTTGCTATTATAAGATTGGCGTTGGCAAGTTCAAGGGATACCTCACTAATTTTATTAAAATGGTCATTGTATGGGCTGGAGTCACTCTGAGGAGGGATGTATACACAGCATACGTAAAAAAAATTGTAGTCACCACTGGAGATAGACACCCCAATGTCTTGCGCGGAGGAGTACTAGTTAGGATGATGTTGTGAAAAATATTTTTTAGATACAAGGATTAAAACACCCCCGCCTTGTTTTTTAACGGGATCGTTACGGTCGCGTCTGTACACTGTGTATTTATTTACATCACATATTTCACAATCGTTTACCGTATTATTTAGCCAAGTTTCACTTAGACAAATTATATCATAGTTGCATGCACTTATTTCATTATATATATTTATCAGTTTTGCTTTTAGTCCACGTACGTTCTGATAGTATAAACTGACCATAGATAGATACACGATATAAATATTAATTAGTATAAGATTTAAGTTAGATCAGTTTATTTAAATTTTGTTCATTATTAATTATTATAATGGGAGATGCGTCATTCTTCCGCACAAAAATTTCACAATTCTTTACCCATGTATATTTAAAGCCTTTATCACGAGCTGCATCTTTGGTTTTTTTAAGTAAAAATTTGTTATTAGGGTCGTTTACAAATATACGAGAGTTTTCGGTGAAGCTTATATCAGTAGTAGATAAGTTTTTCCGTTGACGTGCGTTTGCAATAAATTTATCCCTTTTTAGGCGCGACACGAATCTAACAATAATATTTTTAGATCTATTATTACTACTGTTGAATTGAGAGACTGTGAATAGCGTCAAGGTCGTTTTCAGTTATTGGGCATTGTATAACGTTACTTAATTTCGTTATAAAAGTGGTCAAGTTTTCGTTAGACTTCTCTGGTATACCCACAATTTCTAGATTATTGAAAGGGGAGCGCTGCTCCAGATCGTTAATTTTATTTTTTAGCATCTCACATTCAGCTTTCAGTGGTTCAATTAGGTTTATTTTATTGGACCATAATTTAATTTTGTTGTCAAAATTGTCTATTTTATTACAACAGTATTCGACCGACTTTTTTAAATCCATAACTGATGCCATAACGTCATCGAGGGTGTAATTAGATGATTTAGTGTTAGTGGATGGTGAAAGAGGTCGGGATACTGGTTGCGCCTTCGCCTTGCATGTATGGCACATCCATATTAGATCTTTTGAAGATGATAATGCAATTTTATCTGTCCCTGGGATATTCAAGCAACTGACATGATAAGATGAGTGACAGCTACCGAAATATGTGACGTATTTGTCTTGTCTGCTCACCTTGAGTTTGCAGGTATCGCACGTTGAAACCACGATGATGTATGACTGGTTAATAGTTGTTATTATTTAGTTGGTCGATTGTAAGTCACTGACCTTTTTACCTTCCGCCACCTTAGGTAAGGAAGGTATTGTCTTTGGTCAAAAAATTCGATGATGAGTTTTTAATCAATAAGCACGTTTTAGGGTCCCTAGAATACGAATTTACTATTTTTACGATGATGTCTGTATGTGTGTGTGTGTGTGTGTGTGTGTGTGTGTGTGTGTGTGTGTGTGTGTGTGTGTGTGTGTGTGGATGTGTGTGTGTGTGTGTGTGTGTGTGTAACAAAATTTTCGTCTGCGATAACTCTAATACTACAGTTACAAAAATTATAATTTTTTCGTATACTTCTTCGTTACATCCATATGAAGAGCTGATTAGATTTTGGTTACAATTGGTCAACCGGAAGTACCATCATTTGAAGATTTTAACAGTTTTTCTTGAAAAAACTATATTAAATATAAGTTTTTCACATTTGATGTTATTATAAATATTAAAGAATATTTTATTCTCTATACGATTTAACTGCATTTTATACTTAATATTAAATGGATATAGAGTTAAAAAATTATAAAGAAATTAAATTTCATAAAGTAGCCATAGCTATGGAAACAGCTACTATATTGAGAAAATTCTGATTAAAAGATGTCAGTGTCAAGTGAAATTGACATAGTGTGTTTGTCTTATAATTTTATTGAAAATATAGGATCTTTTGCTGTCTGTATGAAATGTGTATAAAATACATACAACTGCTTTAAGGTAATGTACAAGAAATAATAATAATAAATCTTTTATTTCTGCAGATACATTACACTGTACATCGAAAACGTCACAAAATAATAATTTTCTGTATGAAATTTGCATAAAATACATGCAAGTGCCGGAAGGTAACGTACAAGAAATAGAATATTTAATTTAGCAAGGAACTTTCCGTATGAAATTTGTACAAAATATATAGAACTGACGCAACTGACGGAAGGTAATGTACTGGCCACATCAAATTTTTTTTGACGTAATATGGAACTGAAATTCAATAAGCTGATGAATATTCGTTGTGCTGTTTGATATAAAGTGCAGTGCAAAGAAGCAGATAGACGTTTATTTTTATATTTAATGACGAAATGTACCATCATTAGAAATGAATTTATAGTTATTGTTTTGTGATTGTTTAAAATATATTTGTGAATCTATATTCAATTCTCATATTATCTTTTATTTTCAAAATTCAAAATTTCAATTTGTGTATATAATGACATGTCACCTATGTCACAGACTACCTAGCCGACCAAGCCAACACAGTGTGCATTAGTTTATGGAAGCAATCTGTAGATGTCACTATTTCGTATTTCGAAAAATACATTGTGTGTCCTATTTGTAGTTGAGGTGATCCGTGGCTCCGGGATTTAAAATATATACCGGGTGTCTCAGGCCGACCGATAAATGGGAGGTTAACATGTGAAATCAGTTAATTGTGAATAGTATCTCCCCAGTGCAAGATATGAAGTTGAAAATTCGTGTACTTATTGGGGGATACTAATCCTATGGATTACAATACAAATTAGTAAATTTAAATGTATAATATCAGAAAAAAATAAGGAAATTTGTAGAACATTGAGATATCGAATTAAATTTTTGACTCTTGCAGAAAAAGGATTGAAAAGTATCCTTAGCAAATTTCAAATATTTGTAAGTGAACAGCAATTTTCTAAATTTGCAATACTATACTTTTACACGTTGATAATTTTATAATTAGCTTAAAACGAAGAAGGCTATGATTGAAACAAATCAAACTGTCAGTGACATTTTGAGTTAGTTGTAACATTGTTATAAATTTGCTTGAAATCTGACTTAGGGATCATTGTAACTTTTGACAGGAAAAAATTGGCGTGGCAAAAAAATTGCGCAAGAATATCCTGGGGAGAAATGGCCACTTTCTTGCAAAAATCGCGTTTGAGGTGACCGAAAGAAACTGAATTGATTATCAGAAAACCAGGGACAGTTCATGGTTCATGTCCCAATCATACTTTGCAATATTTTTACCTTCCGTCACCTTTAGGTAAGGAAGGTATTGTCTTTGGTCAAAAAATTCGGTGGTGAGTTTTTGATGAATAAGAACGTTTTAGGGTCCCTAGAATACGATTTTACTATTTTTACGATGATGTCTGTATGTGTGTGTGAGTGTGTATGTATGTATGTATGTGTGTGTGTGTGTGTGTGTGTGTGTGTGTGTGTGGGTGTGTGTAACAAAATTTTCGTCTGCGATAACTCTAATACTACAATTCTAAAAATTATAATTCTTTCGTATTTCTCTTCGTTACATCCATGTGAAGAGCTGATTCGATTTTGGTTAGAATTGGACAACCGGAAGTACCCTCATTTGAAGATTTTAACAGTTTTTCTTGAAAAAACTATGTTAAATATCATTTTTTCACATTTAATGTTATTATAAATATTAAAGAATATTTTATTCTCTATACGATTTGACTGCATTTTATACTTAATATTAAATGGATATAGAGTTAATAAATTATAAAGAAATTAAATTTCATAAAGTAGCCATAGCTATGGAAACAGCTACTATATTAAGAAAATTTTGATTGAAAGATGTCAGTGTCAAGTGAAATTGACATAGTGTGTGCGTCTTATAATTTTACTGGAAATATAGGATTTTTTGCTATAAATTGTATGGAATTTGCATAAAATATATGCAACTGCCGGAAGGTAAAGTACAAGAAATATAATCTTTACCAATACGGAACTTTCTGTATGAAATTTGTACAAAATACATAGAACTGACGGAAGGTAATGTGCTGGCCACATCAGATTTTTTGGTGAATGAAATAACGTGTAAAAATTTGTTTATTAATAATCCCACGCTGCGGCACTGATAAATACACTTCAAAACACAATTTATACACTAGATAATGCACCAATTAATAAATGAAATAAACTATAAGGAAGATCACTAAGACACTTACATTTTGATACACAATTCAAAAAAATATCGCACAATTTAACCACAGAAATGATTAAAAATCTGCACAGCAAAAAAAAACACGACTGAATCAAATAATACAATACATACTAAAAATTTCAACATATTTACGTCATTTTATAATAAGTGTACGAATAATTTTGTTTATCAATTTTTTTTTAATCACAAAGTAAACTAAACTTTTCTTTAATTTGATGAGTACCTACATTTGATTCTGAAATAATAAAAGAATATGATTAGTCATTAGTAAATTACTTTTGTTAATAAGGTATATTTACCATTAGTCGATTAACTGGTTGTTTTACGTAGTTGAATAGCAGATTTTTTGCAATTAACCGGTGAATCGATTGATCGTATTAGTCAATTGTCGCAGTTAAACCAGAAAATCGCAGTTAGACGGTTAACCAGAGTTAATAATAACGATAAACTGGCTACTATTCCACTATTTGCTACAGGGTTTGAAAACACTAGTAAATTTCAAAAAAGCATACTTGCTAGATACTGAAAAAGCCAGACCGCACGTTTTTTGAGCTGGTTTTATTTTGCATGAAGTAGTACTGACTCTGTTATAAATGCAGAACTAAAGACGAATTAGAGGAAGGTAAATACTGGCTGTAAAAAATCTGATGTAGCCAACATAGTACTCTTGCCATTTCAGTTTCCTACATATTTAATAATGGTAGCAAATATCTAAAATTTATTGTCACTTAGTTACTTTAGGGTCTAATCTAATGTATGTATTACAATTTTCTTTTCAAAATTATACCATTATTATTATAACTTTTTAACTTATAAAATATATTTGCAAACGAATTCGGTAAAACGCGACTTTTTGGGAGCTTTTGGCAGGCCATCTCACATGTGTTGTGATATCTCAAACATTTCCAGAAATTTCTATAAATTAATTATAAAGTTAAGCTGCATAAGTAATCTATCTTTGAGAATCTATTTTTGGGAAAGGTAAATTTCAAAAGATAAAAGATCAGAGAAAAGCTATACTTCCTTAATTATTAATTCCTGAAACAAATATTTACTAATCAATTTAGATTTATTGTCAATTTAGATAAATGGAATGATTCATTTCCATAATTGTTTCATATGATTACATATGAATACTTTTTGTAAATTTTGACATATTTGTGTTACTATAATACAAATGTACAGAATAAACATGTTACGAAAAACGTTAACAAAATTTATAACTTACTATCCTAAATGTGTTGGAGAACTATATTCATCTTTTTCTTTGATACTCTTATTTCTTGGATTTCATTGGGTTGGAATCAAAAAAGTTAAAAACAATTACACCCTTTTTATGAAAGACAGTTTTATTCTACCCATTTCTGTAACAATTGGTAAGATTTTTAAATGTTATTTCCAACTAAAAATAATAAAATTAACGAATTTAATTTTGTATGTATTTATTACGGCAAAACCCCAAAGTTTAGATAACAAAATAACAAATCAGTTTGGTCGGGGGGGTCGGGGTCATCATTAAGATTTCTATTAGACCTATTAATTTAAAACATTCACTCAACCACCCAAATCATGGTTATACGAGCCTTGTCCCGTATCAGTAGGCCCAATTTTTTAAAAATTCATTTATCATGACTTAACTAATAGAATTTGTAATAATAATTAAATAAATCTTTACTTTTCAATTAAAACGAAGATTTTCAACATTATAATGTAATTTTAAATTAATTTTTTAGCTAGAGATTAAAAATTTGTCCGCATAAAAATATGGATATATTACTTTCATATTATTTATTGGGTAACATTGCTTTTTATTGTAAATTACTACTGTAATACTTTTAGACATTTCATTTAATAAAACAATCATTTTACATTAAAAGAAAATATTTTTTGCTGTGTGGCGATAATTTACATTAGTTATTTGCAACATACGAGTATATGAACTAAATAAAATGAAATTAAAGCAGATGGACCAACTGATGTAGGTCGAAGCTCGTACATATTTAAAAATTCTGCATTTTAAAAAAACATGCTTAGAAAATGCACATGATGAATAATTATTTATGGTGCTTGTACTTATGTAAATAAATTATTTACATAAATAATTTAAAATAACACGTATGTAATAGTAAATTTTTTAAATTTGATATTAAACATTTATTAAAAAATACAGTCAAGATCATACACAGTTACTATATTCTTATAGATATTTTTCTACTCACGTTGTTAAAATATGACTTAGTGTACTAGTTTGCATAACGCTAATAATTTTCTTGGTCAAAACGTGTTGGACACGCCAAAGCCAGAAGTCACTAACAGGTTGATTCATTAAGCACGGGCTGAAGTTAGCCACCTATAATTTTTGTTGCATAAGCTGCCATTGTGTAATAATAAGTAATTTGCAGCTGTATTCTTTGCTATAATCCTAATATGTAACTAGTTTTATAAAATCTTTAGACACTAATTTTTATTTTTTGTAACTTATGAACTACTTATTTACAATCATAATAGTTTTAGTGATATTAGAAGATTTCAATTAAACAGTAAAATTTATTTAATGCGTTAAATTTTTGTTGGAAAACTTAAAGAATAAGAAAACGTGTGGGTAGGTACCTACAAACTTATCTCCTTGATTTCGTTGCTTATATTGCTTACTCATGATGATCAGGATTGTGCCTGTTAATCTATGCTATGTAAAATACGAAATTGCCTACGCGTAGACAGTGATGTTGTTTACGTGATTAAAATTTGTATATTGTTTACGCGCATGTAAACTATATTTATTTTATTTTTTTGCTTAAAAAAAGAGCAGAAATACTACTATTACTGATTAATTTACAAAATATAAGAATGGACCGTTGAAAGTATAAAGTATGACATTTTATTGAAAAGTTGACGCAAGTAGGACTTTACGTAACCAGATGCCACTAGTTGTTAGGCTGAAAACCAGTTCTGTTGGGTTGCTAACTACTGAAAAAAAAAATGAACATCAAATGTTAATAGTACATATTTTTACAAAAATGTGACAACAATCATAAGTACGTAAAATTATAAAAACAAAAATACCTATTAATGAACAAAATCATTTTTCTATTCAAATTATATATTTGGTAATACAATTTTATTAAATTTTTTTATTTTTGTACAGTTTATTTACCTGTACGATTCTAGTCGAGGTGCACAACTATTTGATAAAATTTTTAAACGTACGTTGCATAATAATAATAATAATAATAATTTATCGACTATTTTACAATACATAAATTGTTTATAGTACGGCAGAAATAACAATAAAATATAAATCAAGTATGTTTCATGTAGTCGTTCAAATTTTGTATAAAAACAGTTTTTTAAAAGAAAAGTTTTGACAATGATCTTGAATTTCTTTAATTTCAAAGTTTTTAAATCATCAGGCAGTCTATTATAGAGCTCAAAAATTACAGTTTTGTTTTTAGATTTTTCAAGTCTGTAAAGTGGTTTACGCAATAAATTTGACGACCTAGTTGGGTAGGTGTGAATATTTTTATTTTTTAATACATTGCCCTGATTTTTATGGATTTCAATTAGTGTATGAAATATGTATAAAGATGGAAGTGATAATATTCCTAATTCGATAAAACTTTGCTTACAGTGATCTCTGTGCTTCAGTCCAGCTAAAATTCTTATGCATACGAAATATTTTTTATGGATGTGCTTTGTATTTGTCTTTTACGTGCTTTAAAGTAAAATATAACTTTTTTAAATTTTCGTTCACGTTTCCACCGCCTATTTTAATCATTGGGTCTCACTGGACTGTCAGAGTAAGTAACAAATCAGGTGTATATCGCTAAATTTTTAGTGCGCATGTGTCATATATACAAATTTTACATAAATTATCTTTATTTGACATTATTCTTTACATTGTTTACGCTTTATTTACGCATGTAAGTAATCTGTCATATTTTACGCGTAGACGCACAATCCTGATTAAGATGCCGCAGAAGTTTTGATGAACTTTTTCTCGAATTCTATCAGCGGTAATATTTAACAGATTTTAAAAAATACGTGTATATTCATTCCGGTTTCTAACTATATTAATAATAAGTACTATTTTCTCTAAATTTGATAAAGGTCACATATCCTCTTCGCTAACTAACTAGACTTTGGGTATTGTCTAAGGAACATATACAGAATCAGTAGTTTTCATACCGTAAATGACGAATTTAATACACTTTCCTAATTACTATGAGTGACCTGCTACCAGATATTATATTGTATAAGTCGTGACTAGATTGTAAAATTCGTCTCTTTATAAAATACAGCGAGATTATCAAACTTTTGTGAACTTAGCGATGTTTTACAATTTAGCTAGATGTTCTATTAAACGACGAACCGATGAACAGCTTACGGCCGCATTGTAATAATGATTATTGGCTGGTAGTTTCTCTAAATACATTGCAATAAAACTTAACCTACCACACTTTTGCACTTGGAAAACCCGGGCCAAATTTTGTGCTTTAGGTTAGTGAGCTGCTTGTCGTTTCAAAAAACGCCTTGACGCTTAGATCTTTAGGCTGGTCGTCCATTGGAACCGTATTCGTCCGAGTAGAAATCGCCCGACCTATAGCCGAATGCGGCAAATTGGTCCAAAGATAGAGGAAGCCGTTGGCACTCGTCCACTGCACCCGACATACTCGGCCGAGTGACGAATATATCCCATTGCAATGGAATTAGCCGGACGTGTTTGGTGATAAATGATTCATAAAAACTCTTATTGCTTTCCCAGATTGTATTTGAATTCATTATTCGAGGGTTTCGGATCAAAAAACATTATCTACAAAATTGAGGTTTTGAGAAAATGACGAAAAAGACTACTCTGGTGCAGTTCAATCTGTTTTGCTCGTAAAGGGCTACTACTACACAAATAAAACAAAAACCATAAACATATGTAGTCTTTTATATTTATTAATAAGTACATAACATATTTTTAATATTTTTATCGACTTCGCAAATTAAATGCCAAAAAAGTGGCCTGTGAGATATAGGTTTTTACCTCTAACAAAAACCATTTATATAAAGTTAAAGTCTCTGAAGTAGTTTTTAAATTAATTATAGCATACATGAAAAAATTGGAAAAAGTAAAAAAAACATGTAAATTAAAGAAACACAAAAATATAGGGTGTGCAAAATTAAATTTTATTTTTTAAATGTTATGGACTCTGGAAAGATATTATTTTATCGAATTTTTTAATTCATTTCGTTGTCAACTTGAACTTCCTCCTCTTCTCTTCTTTCTTCGCTTCTTACTTTCAGACTTTCATAAAAAGCTCTGTAGTTCTGTGGTATTATCCCCGAAATAATTTATAATATCGCTAATCATAAACACGTGCACAGTCGCAGAGGGCTAAACAGTAAATAAACCAACACAATTTAACGTGTTGCAACATGCACAGACAGTTAGTAGACTAATACTGGAATAATATTGTTTGAGGCAATAAGCTCTAACTCAGACTTAGCGTTCTTTGCAGTATACAAAATTTTATTTTTGTTTCGGACAAAAAAGCTTTAAGTAGACATAACGCTTTGTGGTATTAATGCTATTAAACTATAATGTAGATAACGTTTCGACTATCTCAAAACCTATAATACTTGTAGATATAGCTTTTTGTCAGGTTGTTAATATTCACATAAGGCTTCTATATTTGACTATAACTCAAAAACATGAATTTTGCAGATAACTCTTTTTGACCGAAGCCCTCGTATTATACACTATAGTAGACAAATAATTTTGCTCTGTCTCTCATCACTTCATGTAGGTGACGAAATTCTTCTAAACTTATTCTTTTGCTTAATATAAAATTTGCCCAGTACTCTTTTTGCTTTTTCTACATTCTTCGTCTTACGAGGCATGGATTTTCAAGTGAGTGCAAATCAATAACCGTGCTTCAACTGGCGATATTAGCGATCCTGACGAAGCGATACAGTTTTTGTCGAGTGTAATTCGGCTGCAATGGACGAGGTTTTCTATCGGACGACCTAATCGGCCACTGGGTCGAATACGGTTCCAATTGACGACCACCCTTAAACGTTCTATAAAACGTTTTTCTAACCGGCTAGCCAGATTGTAGAATATCGCTTAGTTGACGAAGGTTTAACAATGTACCTGAATTTTATACATAATTTTTTTTCGATGTCTTGATACTACTGTAAGTGCAATGAATATAATTTCCATAGTATACAAAATGATTAAAATGAAGACGTTCATCGTTCATGTTTTCAGTTTTAAACAAAGTGCTTTTAATTGTTATTAGTTTACTTTTAAATTTTAACTTCCCTAACAGTAAATGTATTTAGTTAAAAAAATTCTGAGAAATGGACCAGAAAAGTGTAACGGTCAAACTTAACGCTGAGAACATAATTTTAATCTTCGTGTATTTCTTACCAAGCAAATTTTTGCTCTAATTTAAAGGCCGAGATATCTCATAAAAGTAAATCTCTTATCCAAAGCATTATATGTAGCGCCTGAACCGATCCTTTATCTCCACATTCGTACAATAATATTTACATGAACTGTGCAGAGTTTATAATTAATTAAATAATAATACAACATTACAAAATTCATTGAACGTATGTCTTAGTTTGATCGTGTATGCTTCATTTTCGGTTATGCTTACCTAATTACTGGCGGCTCAACGACATACGGTATCCCGGCTTTCACCAAGTACTTTAATTTCTAATAATTTTCTTACTTTACCTTTACTAGAGGTTTAAACTGTTGCAATATATTACTTAATTAGCAAACTTTCGAATTCTTACCAAAAGCTGCTTAATTACTTCTACAAAATATCTTTTTTTGTGTGTAAAATTAAACAACTATATGAAACCTGTGCTAGGAAATTCAAACTATGAACTCGCGCCAAAGGCAAATTCTAACCTAACTTTTCTGGTCTATTAAATCAATTGTTCATTATGTGGCAAATTTTCTCTAAGTTAACCGACTTCGTTAATCTTATAAGTAGTTATAGGGATCCTTATATTAGACACGTTATCCTGGACATCTACATGTGCAGTGGTTTAAAAAATCGTTATGATATGTATGTATATATATATATATATATATATATATATATATATATATATATATATATATATATATATATATATATATATATATATAAATATATACCGGGTGTCTTAGGCCGACCGACACATGGGCGATTAACATGTAAAATTAGTTAATTGTGAATAGTATCTCCCCAGTGCAAGATATTAAGATGAAATTTTGCATGCTTATCCGGGGATACTATTTCTATGGATTTCAATTCAAATCAGTCAATTTACAAGTGTAATATTAGAATAAATTAAGAAAAATTGTAGAAGTACCATGAATGTTATTCATGTCTTGAAAATAATAGTATCTAAGCAACAGCTCTGATAGAGTAGGGGTAACGTGCGCGCTTCACAATTTAGAGAGTCGGGTTCGAAACCAACCGACAGCAATATTTATTTTTTAATTTTTTCTTTTCAAAATAATTTTTATTATTAATATGTTTTTAATCTTTTATTAATATTTAATTTAATAAAGTGGATACATTGTACGTAACAAGATTTATTTATTTAAAAAATATTAAATCGTACCTACTAATTACAACATTAAAATTTAAAAATTATAATAAATATTCAAAATGGCCGCCGTTTTGCGCTTAGCAAAATCCGAGACGATCGTAACATTGCTGTCTCACGTTGCTTAGCTGTCGATTAGAAATAAGCCTACATTCATTCCTTATTGCCGCTTTCAGGTCTTCTAAAGTGGTCAATTCATAATGGCCGTAAATTTTTGATTTTAAATGACCCCAAAGAAAAAAATCTAAGGGGCTTAGATCAGGAGACCTTGCCGGCCAATTAATTGGTCCATTTAAACCAATCCAAGAATCTGGAAATGAATTGTCCAAATATTCTTTGACAATTTGCACGTTATGCGCTGGACACCCATCCTGTTGAAACCATATCCTCTCCATATTTAATTCTGTAAGTCTAGGCCCAACTACTGTTTCCAATAAATCTAAATATTTTGGACCGTTCGATGTCCCTTCAATTAAATATGGTCCAATAATGTGTGATCCCAAAATTCCCGCCCAAACATTAACCTTCTGGGGATATTGGGTTCTTGATAAATTTTGAAGAGTTGGTTTATCTTTTGACCAGTGGCGAAAGTTTTGCACATTCGGTTCGTTATGAAGAGTAAATGTGCATTCATCGGTATAACAGAGGGAGTACAAAAAGTTTCTGTTTTCATTGGCTTTATCCATAATTGTTTCACAATAAGTTGCTCTTCTTTCTTCGTCGCCGTCTCGCAATTCTTGATGGTTACCTACTTTGTAACTTCTAAATCCATTTTTCTTAAGTATTCTAGCAATTTTTGTTCTACTTATTCCACATTCCATTTGTAAACTTCTTAAACTAATAGTAGGCTCCACTTCAACCCGCGCAATTATTATTTCTTCAAATTCATTTTCAATTGGTTGTATTTCCTGCTTTGTGTGATTAGCAACACACCCAGTTTCTTCAAATCTGTTAATAATACGCCTTACACGGGATTTATTAACTACTTTTTCTGGATTTTCGGCAGAAAATACATCAGCAGTTTGCTATAGGCTATTACCAATGTGAAATAATTTCACAATACGAATTTTATCTTTTGTAGTTAAATCCATATTATTTAAATAACACTAGCAACAAATAAAGATAGTACAATACAAATCTGCATTTGACGTTTGATTATTCAAATCAAATGTTCTCGTTTTTTTGTTTTCGTCAGGGCTAACTATAATTTGAAGAAATTTAATTTATAATAAACCAATAAAGCAAATAATAAAATATTTTTTAAATAAATAAATCTTGTTACGTACAATGTATCCACTTTATTAAATTAAATATTAATAAAAGATTAAAAACATATTAATAATAAAAATTATTTTGAAAAGAAAAAATTAAAAAATAAATATTGCTGTCGGTTGGTTTCGAACCCGACTCTCTAAATTGTGAAGCGCGCACGTTACCCCTACTCTATCAGAGCTGTTGCTTAGATACTATTATTTTCAAGATATGAATAACATTCATGGTACTTCTACAATTTTTCTTAATTTATTCTAATATTACACTTGTAAATTGACTGATTTGAATTGAAATCCATAGAAATAGTATCCCCGGATAAGCATGCAAAATTTCATCTTAATATCTTGCACTGGGGAGATACTATTCACAAATAACTAATTTTACATGTTAATCGCCCATGTGTCGGTCGGCCTAAGACACCCGGTATATATATATATATATATATATATATATATATATATATATATATATATATATATATTTATTTATTTATTTATTTATTTATTTATGAAGATAATTTAAATAAAATAGTTTTCTTTTTAAATAAGCATATTCACTAATAATTTATTGTTTTCAGGTATACACATAGTCTTAATATACGCCACATACCTAAAATTTATCAATTTGGATAAGACAGACATTTTATCTTATTATGGTGTAATATTTATCTATGTTTTCAATATACTAGTTGCAAGTATCTCTATAATAATATTTGTTTATCACATTAAACCTTATGTGTATGCTTTTGAAATATATACAAAGATTGACGAAGAATTTGTAAAACTTAATAATCCGCCGTGTTACAAGGAAATCTACCACATTATATTAATAAATTTTATATCATGGTGTGTAGTTGCATTTATCATGTTCATATTTGATGATTCAATCTGTTATTATGAAATGTTTTCTCTCATATACGCCTCAGCCATTAGAATAACAGTGATTATAATGATAAGTATGGGACTCGTGATTGGACGAGAGAGATTAAGAGGCTTGAGATTTATGTTAAAAAAGCTAGAGAAAATGCCATATTATAGTAAGTTTATTTTATTTATTTGTAAATCGATAAAAAAATCCGGTGTGGACAGCACATGACCTCTCACCAATTCCATGTTAAAAATATATAATATATCAATATATTTTTTTCATGAAAATTTGTTTAGAGAATCAAAAGAACTATAACTTCCGTTTTATCAATTTTAGCCAAAATCTAATATGTTGTTCTTTTTCATATAAAAGTCTTGAATAAAAAATTTGAAAAGTTTAAATATATCGTAATTAAGTTTAGAGCTTCAAGTAAAGTATAACTTACGGTTTATTAATTTTACTCAAAATCTAATATGTTGTTCTATTGAATTTAGATATTTTATATAAATAATGATTGCCAAATTATTTAATAATAATAAAAAAGAATAATTATCTAATATGATAGATGATAGTTGTTTTTAATTTTTGATTGATTGTTTTTGAATGAAAATGTCATTTTGGAAAAATATTTTATGAAATAAATAATTTTGATTTTTATTTGAACTGGTTAATTTATTGTGTCTTCTATCTTCAAGTCTTCGTTACTGCTTATTCCAATAGGTTATGTGCCCAGACCCGGACTTTTATTTTAGATTTTAATTTCAAATTATTCACCGTGTTATTTCTAGAAAAACATAATGGACATTAAAACAGATATTGAGAAGCTAAACGGGAACAATTATTTTCGTGTTCAAATTTTGTAGGAAGCCAAAAATGTATGGTCAGCTATTGAGCCTGGGTTTCCTGAGACGAACACGAGAACCGCGGAACAAAGTCTAAATGATAGAAAGGCCATGAGTATTCTTTGTAATTCCATAGACGACAACCAGTTAAATTATATCCGCGATGTGAAATCTGTAAAAGATGCATGGTTATCTTTAAAGAAGGCTCACACATCGATAGGATTAATCCATGTAATTCACTTAAATCGAGAATTATACGCGTCTCACTTAAAAACTGATGAATCCATGACGGAATATTTTGGAAGAATGTCAAAAATTGCATTGGAACTTGACGCTGCAGGTTTCGGATTGTCAGATGAAGAATTCGTACATATTATTGACGGGTCTACCAGATGACTTTGACACTTTGGTTGTTGGAATGGAGGCTTCAGGTTGTATTTCAGTTTCCAAAGTCAAAACATTTTTAATAAATGAAGAATCTAGAAGAAATAAGAAAAATACTTGTGAAATATCAAGTAGCAGTGATCCGTCAAAAGCATTATTTTCATCAAATAACTCCAAAGTTAAAACATGCCATTTCTGCGGTAAACCAGGACATATTGTTAAATATTGCTTCAAAAAGAAAAATCAAGAAAGAATGAAGAATATATCGACAAAATTTTGTCAAAAATATGAAGCTACATGTATGAATACATATAATAAGAGAGTAGACGTAAATAAATGGTGTTTAGATAGTGGTGCTACCGATCATATGACATCTGAGAAAAATAATTTAACAAGTATTAAAATTAAAGAAGATTTTTACGTTAAAATAGCGAACGGACAAAAATTAAAAGTCACGGCAGAAGGTGTAGAGAAATATTCTACAAAAATAGGCAGTGGTTCAAGGGAAATTACTTTAAACAATGTTTTGGTTGTTCCTGAACTAGATGGAAATCTTTTATCTGTTTCAAGAATTATGGAAAAAGGATTTACCATAGTATTTGAAAATAGAGTTGCAAGGATTATAAGGAACAAAGAAGTAATTTTAACTGCACGCCGGAAAAACTGATTATATTTTGCTTACTTAAAACCGCTAAATGTAACAACGAATGCCAAAATAATAATAAATTCATCAAAAAATATGGATATTTGGCATAAACGACTTGGGCATTTAAACTTTGCTGCATATTTAAAGAAATTACAAAATAAGAACATGGTAAATGGATTGACATTTTCAGAAAAAGATGTATCAAATGAAATTTGTTCAACTTGTATTCAAGGTAAGCAAACCCAAATAACATTTCCTAAGAAATCTTTAAAACGATCAAGTCATCCTCTTGAGTTAATATTTAGTGACGTGTGTGGACCGATCACTCCTTCGTCGCTTGGAGGTAACCGATATTTCATCATATTTATTGATGATTTTCGTCGTTTCATTGTTGTTTACATTATCAAACATAAATCAGAAGTTTTCAAATGTTTTCTTGATTACAAGTCAATGGCTGAATTACATTTTGATAAGAAAATAAAATGTTTGCGTACAGACAATGGGACAGAACATGTAAATAATCTGTTTAACAATTATTTGAAAGAACATGGTATCAAGAGACAATTAACGAATACATATTCTCCACAACAAAATGGTATGGCTGAAAGTGCCAATAGAACAATTGTTGAAACTACACGTTGCTTGTTAAACAACAGTGGATTGTCACAGAAGTTTTGGGCTGAAGCTGTTTCAACCGCAGTGCATATCAAAAATAGATATCCCACCAAATGGTTGGAAAATGAAGTTCCCGCTTTTTATTGGTATAGTAAGAAACCAAGTGTTCAATATTTAAAAAAATTTGGTTGTAGATGTTGGTCTTTAATAAAAGAAAATAGACCAGGAAAATTTCATATTAAATCAGATCCATCCATATTGCTTGGATATTCAACCACTAGAAAGGCCTACAGAATATGGAATGAAAGAAAAAGAGTAGTCGAAGAAAGTCGAGATCTTCGATTTGATGAGAATTATTTTCCTTTTAAGCATAATAATTATATGAAGAATGAAGTAAAACAAAAGAATGAGGCAAAACAAAACATTTTTTCGAATGTTAATAATGATGATGATGCTGATAACAGACAAAATGCAGAAGAAAATACAAAAGAAATTGAAGAAATAATTCTTTGTGAAGAATCTCCCATAAAATTAAGTGGGAGAACAAATTCAGAAGAAAAAGAAGATGCTAATCAAAATGAAAATTTAGCTGCCGGATTAAGTGGGAGAGATAATTGCAGAACAAAAAATCCAAGAAGATCGGAAAGATTAAACCAAAAATCAACGAACCAGGAAAATAATATTGCAAATCAAATTATCTCTTCTTTTATGGAACAAGAACCAAAAAGTTTTGAAGATGCTATGAAAAGAGAAGACAGACAAAAATGGATGGAATGTATGGAAGAAGAAATTAGTTCATTGTATAAAAATGGAACATAGATTTTAGTTCCAAAACCAGCATATAGAAGAATTATTGGATCATAATGGGTTATTCGCAGAAAATATACGAAAACCGGCGAAGTTGATCGCTATAAAGCAAGACTTGTTGCTCAAGGCTATTCCCAAGTACCAGACATAGTTGTTAAATGGCAAAGTCTTAGAATCCTTTTTGCCTTAGCTGCGGAACTAGACTGGTATATACATAAAATGAATGTGAAAACAGCGTATTTAAATGAAAACCTGAACGAAGAAATTTTCATGTACCAGCCACCAGGGTTTAAATGGTGAGGAAAATTTGGTATGTTTGTTAAAACGATCGTTGTATGGATTAAAACAATCTGGGAGAGAATGGAATAAATGTTTAAATGAATATCTCTTGAAACTAAACTTTCAAGTTAGTTATGCTGATCCATGTGTGGACATTTCATCTATTCATGATCGTCTGTTAATAATAACTGTATATGTTGATGATTTGCTCATTTTTGGATTGCATTTAAAAGATATTGAAAATATAAAGAAAAAATTAAACCAACGATTTGAAATGAAAGATATGAAAGAAGCTAACTATTTACTTGGTGTTGAAATAAAAAGTAATCGCTAAAAACACATAATTAGTATAAACCAAAGAAAATATGCTGAAGATGTTTTAGAGCGATTTTCTATGCAGAATTGTAAACCAATTTCAACGCCACTTGACATTAATAGTAAATTTAACAAAGATTCATGTCCAAAAACTGAAGAAGAAAAGGAAAACATGTTAAAATATCCATACAAACAACTTATTGGAAGTCTTATGTAGTTAGCAACTACGACAAGACCAGATGTTTAAAACTAATATGTTTTAAATGAGAGAAATTAGAAATTATCAACTCCTTGAGGTAGCAACCCGCTGCACATGGGAATAGAACGGTTAACCCGCCCTGACTCTATTTAAATAAGTCAATAAATAAATGGAAATAACTGTATCTGTTACTTGGAAAAATTAGTTATATGGTTTTACGTGTTTAAGTTTAATTTTAGAATTGTTTGAAATAGCTGTAGTATCTTAAACTATTTATTAATATTAATATTATTGCATCTGGCTTCACGCGAGTGCGCGCGCACCCACACGCCCAGCGTACAGCTGCTACAGCGTTGATCGACTGCGCTGAACTCAGAGTGTCTCTGGCTTGCAAACGGTAAACACGTATCGCGTCGTCGTCCGCGAGAGTGGTTTTTCCACCATTTTGCATAAAACTTTCTGATTTTCATATGGTCAGTAAAGTAATTGGTTGTTTAATTATCGTACGCGTAGCTTGATTAGCCTAACACGACTAATTCAAGGAGTATCGTTCGGTTTTCATTTAATTTGGTACTTTATAGTCCGCGAATACTTTCCGGCGCCAATTTATGCAGCTAATAGACACATCTCAGGAATCAATTGTAAAATCGAACTGTACAATTTGATTTCTCACGGGAATTCGTGTTGTTAGGGATTTGATTCATATTTCCTTGGGTGAAATTATTATTATTTCTTTGTAAACCTGTTTGAACAAGTTCACGTTTGAGTGACGTCATCCACAGCGCATCTGCTGTTATTGTCGACTAGGTACATTCAATGCAACAAGTTTTGCATTCTAGTTGGTTGTTATTAAGTTCATTTAGAGTTCTTAATATTGTTTAACTACATTTGTTTGTTCATACACTTATGAAATGATTTAGTTAATTCAACAAATATCGTATTTGTTCTATTTTGGTTTATTATTGTTTATGTCACTTATATTCAATACGCTATCACATATTTCTCAGAATTGTATTTCAGTTGTTTGTTATTTTGGTGCAATTATATTTAGCACGTTTGTTAGTTCGTAAAACTAACTGGTCCTTCGTTCGTTTTAATTAATACATTTCTCAAATTAGTATTATCCCGTATATTGGACAAGTCCAGTGATGTGAACCAGCTATCGAAGGTTGTAATTATTTTGGTTTACATAAAGTTTTGTTTTATTCCTTGAATTTAACATCAAACACATGGTTGGTGCTTCTAGACCGGATTCGCTGATCTAGAGACATCGCATTTGGGCTTGCGAGCAGGATCAAAACATTTCGGTTCTTCTAGACCGGATTCGCTGGTTTAGGTATTGAACATTTGGTCCTTCGAGCCACTAGGTCCTTATTACTTAGTCCTTCGCACCGGAGGGACGCAACATTTGGTCCTTCGAGCCGGATTTGGCGGTATTCGGAGATAATTATTGTTTCTAGTTACTTTGGTATTAGTAATTGCATTTAATAACACACTGTAAAATGGCTAAACTACTGCACAAACAATTAGAGGTTGTGACAGAAGATATTCGTCGTCTATGAGTCTATTCTTCAGAGACTGATGAAAAAAGTAAAGTGAAATTTGAGGTAACTTTTCCGTCTCTCGCAGCTTGGGAACAGGAATTCAATCGTACTTATTGTGAATATACTTCAAAGTTAGAACAAACCAAAAATCCCGACGAGGATATATTGGCAGAAATTTTCCGAGTTAAGAAATTGTTTAATGAAATAAAAGAACTCATTTGCGACATACGTGTCAATTACAAACTTATGTTCAGTGGAGACACCGGATCACAGTCAGGGTCCGACAGAGCTAAATCAGAATCACATTCGATTCAATCAGCACAATCTTTGCGATATATGCAACCCAGCTTGCCTAAATTGAATCTCCCAACATTCGATGGGGAGAAAACAACTTTTATGAATTTTTACGATTTATTCACACAGTTGGTGATAAATCGGGACAGTTTGTCAGATATTGAACGACTTCAATATCTCAAGTTATCTTTAAAAGGGGAAGCCGCTAGGCTTATTACAAATATCCCCGTCAAAGCTGATAGTTTTGATATTGCATGGAACGCCATCACAGATGAATATTATCGTCCTAGGTTGTTGAGGTCGGTACATCTGAATGCACTCCAAGATGTGCAAAAGGTCAAGCAGGCAGACGCTCCTGCGCTAAAATCATTGTTGAACACAGCACGCGAAAACATCGCTGCTCTGAAAAACTTAGAGGTTGATGTTGACTCATGTGGGGTCATTTTGGAAAACATGATTTGTCGTAAGCTAGACTCGTCTACTAAACGACAGTGGGAACTAACATTGGATTCTGACTCCAAGCCCACTCATGTAGAGTTAATTGCGTTCTTGACTAAGCAAGTTTCAAGCTTAGAGGTTGAACCAGACAAACCTGTCAAAACTCACGAGCCAATCAAAAGGCACAAGCCAGCATCCCGAGCGATGACATTGGCAACTGATACGAATTGTCCGTATTGCAGAAAGTCTCACTACATCAGTCAGTGTGAAGGGTTTATAGCTCTTAAACCTAAAGGAAGACATGATGCTGCAATTAAACACAAGTTGTGCATCAACTGTCTTAGAAGGGGACACATACGCCCGAACTGTCCTAGTACAGCCACATGCAGAACGTGTAACAAAACTCACCATACGCTGCTGCATTTTGGTGAAAGGTCGAACAAGTCGTTATCACCCAAACGTGATAAAAAATCTGAGCAAACCAATCGTCCGTCATCACCCAAGAGTGATGCAAACTCTCAAGCCAGTAGTAGTAATTCTGAAACTGAAACAATGTCTGCTAGGACTTATTCACTAAGTCAACACAGAAAACATACTTCGGTATTACTACCCACTGCAAAGCTGCATATATTTGACAGTGCAGGAAAGGTACATGTTGTACGTGCCTTATTGGATACAGGATCGCAGAAATCCTACATCACAAGTCGTTGTGTCCACAATTTGAATCTGTCTATTAAAGCGTGTCAAACAAAGATTATGTCAATCAGTGACACCCACGTCAAGGATACTAGTGGTATTATACATACCAAAATCAAACCATGTCGTAGAGAAACTCCAGTTCTCGATTTGAGTTGCATTGTAATCGACAACATTACAGGCAGAATCCCAGATTATCCAATATCTCGGGATACCTTTAAACAATTTGGGAATATCCAACTTTCGGATCCCGAATGCTATAAATCTCAACGAATAGACATGCTGTTAGGAGCTGACATTTGGGGTCAGGTCATTCGTAACGGAGTTAAGAAAGGAGTCGATGGCACACTTACCGCCTTCAAAACAATCTTTGGTTGGGTGGTTATGGGAGAATATACCAGCAAGCAAACAAGCAATGCTGTGGTGTCGTATCATACATACACACAAGAAGATACCCACGAACTATTGTCAAAATTTTGGGAATTGGAAAACGTTCCAACTCCGTCGGTTGTCACTAAACCGGAGGATAAAATGGTGGAGGACCATTTTGTCAATACTACCCAAAGAGACTCCGAGGGAAAATACACGGTTTCTTTACCTTTTAAACAGTACCCACTAGTACTAGGCAATTCATACAAGAAAGCTTTGTCCATTTGTCACGCACAGCTGACTCGCTTGAGTAAAAGCCCAGAGTTACTCAAGGCTTATGATGCAATATTCGAAGAATATTTGCAAAAGGGTTACGTCACGAGACTTGATGTGCAACCCAATTTGAATGATCGGGATTCGTACTATATTCCACACCATGCAGTGGTTAAACCTGATAGTGCGACGACACCGGTACGCATTGTGTTCAATGCTTCAAAGCCATCGTCTAATGGAAAGTCGATTAATGACTACTTGTATCCTGGTCCGGTACTACAGAAGAGTATCTTCACTCTTCATTTGCGAAATAGATTTTATCCTATTTTAATTACGGTGGATTTAAAACAGATGTTCCTACAAATTAGAGTTGTACGCGAGCATCAACGATTTCTAAGATTCATTTGGAAACCAGCGGATGCCACACATCCTATTGTGTACCAATTCAACACTATCTGCTTTGGTTTGAATTGTTCGCCGTTCTTGGCGTTGCGTACAGTTGAGCAGTTGGCTCAAGACGAAGGGAATCAATATCCCTTAGCAGCTAAAGTCCTGCAAAATGATGTCTATATGGACGATGTTGTGAATGGAGCTGAAGATATTCAGTCAGCACTGACACTGCGCCGTGAACTCACGGATATATTCGAAAAGGGAGGATTCACCCTCCGAAAATGGGCCAGTAATTCTCAAACAATACTGGATGAACTACCAGACAATGCACGCGCAGTGAAAGATGTCCACTTCACTGACGACGAGTCAGTGAAATTGTTAGGTGTCAAATGGGTTTGTAAGTCCGACTGCTACGAGTATACGGTCTCAAAACCCGACGATTTGTGCACCAAAAGAAACATTTTGTCCTGCATTGCAAGGATCTATGATCCATTAGGCATTATGTCCCCATTGGTGATGTTTCTTAAACTCATCATGCAAGAGCTTTGGAAATCAAAGGTAGAATGGGATGAAGAACCTCCCGCTCATATTGTCTCGGAGTGGAACTTGTTTCGGAACGAGATCGATTGTATATCCAACTATTCGATACCAAGGTTAGCTTGTTTGGGTTCGAAATTCGATCTTATCGGATTTGCGGATGCCTCCGAGCGAGGCTACTGTGCCGTTGTCTATGTTAGAAGTTATCCAAACGATAAACCAGTGGTTCAATTGCTCTGTGCAAAGACGCGTGTAGCGCCTTTGAAAAAAATTACTATACCTCGTTTGGAATTATGTGCGGCGCATCTTCTCGCCAAACTTCTCGAGAATATTCTCGAAAATATTCCAAAACAACCAGAGGCTGTACATTGCTTCTCGGACTCTATGATAGTTCTTGCCTGGTTGCGCAAGGAACCACACACTCTGAAAACATTTGTGGGTAATCGAGTCGCTCAAATACAAACAAATTTTCCGAGTGAACACTGGCGTCATGTAACGTCGGAACACAATGCGGCCGACGTAGGTTCTAGAGGTCTCAGTCCTCTAAGTTTCAAGACATGTACTCTCTGGAAAATTGGACCAGAGTGGTTACAACAAACTTACTCGTGTTGGCCACAAGGTGAAGTGGTTCAACTTGACGAAGATCAAACGAACTCTGCTCAGACAGAGATTGTCAAAAGCCTAACATTGAAAACAGTACAGCAGTTCAGTTTTTTTAATGCAATGTCCAACTATAATCGGATGGTGCGAACTATGGCTTATTGTTTACGGTGGAGAGACATCTCTTCAGGCAAACGAAAAGGTGCTGATGTGTTTTCACCAGAAGAGCTTGTCCGAGCACAAGCCAAAGTCGTCCTGTTGGCTCAATCAGAAGGACTACAGGATGAATTATCACAACTACAACGAGGGAAAGTTTGTCGATCCCCAATTAAGTCGTTAGTCCCGTTTATTGATACTGAAGGAATAATTCGGGTCGGTGGCCGGCTGGAGCATGCTAATTTAGAATACGCCCAGAAACACCCCATTCTGTTGCCGTCGCAACACCCATTTACAAAGGCCCTCATTAAACACTTTCATGATAAGCATATGCATGTTGGTGCGCAAGGTCTAGAGTCTCTATTAGGACAACAATATTGGATCATTTCAAGCAGACGAACTATCCGTTCTGTGCTGAAAGGTTGTGTTCATTGTTTTCGGTTTCGACCGACAACCGACTACCCTCTCATGGGACAATTACCAAAGGACAGGGTTAACATTGCCAACCCCTTCCTTAATTCCGGAGTAGACTACGCCGGACCGTATAACATCTCCTGGAGCAGGAGACGAGGCACGTCCTCACACAAGGCATATATATGCCTATTTGTTTGTTTTGCCACAAAAGCCGTGCATATCAAACTTGTCACAGATATGTCCACGGACACCTTTTTGGCAGCACTAAGACGCTTTGTAGCACGCCGAGGTCGTGTTGCAAACCTATACAGCGATTGTGGCACGAATTTCATAGGTGCAAATCGCAAGCTCTCTGAATTACAAAAATTCTTGAGCTCTGAGGAATTCAATACCCAGGTGTCAAATCATGTGTACCAAGAAGGGATCACATGGCATTTCAATCCACCGTCCACGCCACACTTCGGCGGACTTTGGGAGGCTGCAATAAAGTCTACAAAGAGACTATTATCACGAGTACTCACAGAAAAGCTTCTGACTTACGAAGAGTTCTCTACCTTGTTGACGGAAGTGGAGGCGATGCTAAATTCCAGACCTCTGTTCCCGAAGTCATCGGATCCTTCCGATCCCACACCCTTAACACCAGGACATTTCTTAGTTACAGAACCCACTGTAACATTGCCGTCTCTAGATCACACTGAGACTCCCACAAATCGTTTGTCCTCATGGGAAATGTTGTCCAAGTTGCAACAACAATTTTGGGCACGCTGGCAACAAACATATCTTCGTACCTTGCAAGAACGGTACAAATGGAATGAGGATACCGATCCATTGACAATAGATACTATTGTCTTAATCAATGATCATCCAATGCCACCTACTGCATGGCGTTTGGCTAGAGTCATCAAATTGATTCCTGGATCAGATGGAATCAATAGAGTTGCCGTATTAAAAACTGCTAAAGGTGAAATCACTCGCCCTATAGCAAAACTGTGTCCTTTGCCAACAGCCTAAGTTTGTCTTTAGGGAGACCCTAAGGTGGCCGGTATGTTTAAAACTAATATGTTTTAAATGAGAGAAATTAGAAATTATGAACTCCTTGAGGTAGCAACCCGCTGCACATGGGAATAGAACGGTTAACCCGCCCTGACTCTATTTAAATAAGTCAATAAATAAATGGAAATAACTGTTTCTGTTACTTGGAAAAATTAGTTATATGTTTTTACGTGTTTAAGTTTAATTTTAGAATTGTTTGAAATAGCTGTAGTATCTTAAACTATTTATTAATATTAATATTATTGCATCTGGCTTCACGCGAGTGCGCGCGCACCCACACGCCCAGCGTACAGCTGCTACAGCGTTGATCGACTGCGCTGAACTCAGAGTGTCTCTGGCTTGCAAACGGTAAACACGTATCGCGTCGTCGTCCGCGAGAGTGGTTTTTCCACCATTTTGCATAAAACTTTCTGATTTTCATATGGTCAGTAAAGTAATTGGTTGTTTAATTATCGTACGCGTAGCTTGATTAGCCTAACACGACTAATTCAAGGAGTATCGTTCGGTTTTCATTTAATTTGGTACTTTATAGTCCGCGAATACTTTCCGGCGCCAATTTATGCAGCTAATAGACACATCTCAGGAATCAATTGTAAAATCGAACTGTACAATTTGATTTCTCACGGGAATTCGTGTTGTTAGGGATTTGATTCATATTTCCTTGGGTGAAATTATTATTATTTCTTTGTAAACCTGTTTGAACAAGTTCACGTTCGAGTGACGTCATCCACAGCGCATCTGCTGTTATTGTCGACTAGGTACATTCAATGCAACAAGTTTTGCATTCTAGTTGGTTGTTATTAAGTTCATTTAGAGTTCTTAATATTGTTTAACTACATTTGTTTGTTCATAAACTTATGAAATGATTTAGTTAATTCAACAAATATCGTATTTGTTCTATTTTGGTTTATTATTGTTTATGTCACTTATATTCAATACGCTATCACATATTTCTCAGAATTGTATTTCAGTTGTTTGTTATTTTGGTGCAATTATATTTAGCACGTTTGTTAGTTCGTAAAACTAACTGGTCCTTCGTTCGTTTTAATTAGTACATTTCTCAAATTAGTATTATCCCGTATATTGGCCAAGTCCAGTGATGTGAACCAGCTATCGAAGGTTGTAATTATTTTGGTTTACATATAGTTTTGTTTTATTCCTTGAATTTAACATCAAACACATGGTTGGTGCTTCTAGACCGGATTCGCTGATCTAGAGACATCGCATTTGGGCTTGCGAGCAGGATCAAAACATTTCGGTTCTTCTAGACCGGATTCGCTGGTTTAGGTATTGAACATTTGGTCCTTCGAGCCACTAGGTCCTTATTACTTAGTCCTTCGTACCGGAGGGACGCAACACCAGACTTGATGTTTCCGGTAACATTTTTAAGTCAATTTTGTTCAAATCCTGGCTTAGAACATTAGAAAGCAGCAAAAAGAGTTTTAAGATATTTACAATGGACGAAAACATTTGAATTTGAATACTCAAAGCAAGGTAGCAAGATTACTGGTTATACAGATGCAGATTGGGCTTCTAATGTGGATGATCGACGATCCTTTACAGGATATTTATTTACATTGGCAAATGGGGCAGTTACGTGGCAAACGCACAAGCAAGAAACTGTTGCGTTGTCGACAGCAGAAGCAGAATTTATGGCATTGACAAGTGGATGTAGAGAAAATACGTGGATTACACAATTTCTTGAAGATCTAAAATTTAGAAAAATTTTACCAGACATATCTATAATTTATTCAGATAATCAGAGTGCCAAATCTATGTCTGAAAATCCTGTATATCATTCACGAACTAAACATGTCGACACAGAGAACAAGTTGAAAAGAAAATTGTGAATATAAATTATCTTCCTTCGGAAAATATGCGTGCGGATATCCTGACGAAGATAGTAAATGGAAGTCGAATAAATAAACTTATATCGATGTTTGGATTAAAACAGGGATAATATTTAATAAATTTTTTATTAAATAGTCTGGCAAAGTGGGAGTATTGAATTTAGATATTTTATATAAATAATGATTGCCAAATTATTTAATAACAATAAGAAGAATAATTATCTAGTATGATAGATGATAGTTGTTTTAAATTTTTGATTGATTGTTTTTGAATGACTATTTCACTCATAAATATATAAACCAATCTAAATTCAGGATTCTACCTAGTTACCAAATTTCATTTCGACAAAACAGCGTCAAAAAGTTTTTTCGCACCCTTTAAGCCAATAAGATGTCGTATTTTTAAAAGCAGGTGAGTTTTGATAAGCGAAATTTTTTTGACGTTTTGGAAACAAATTGTTTACATACCTGTCAAAGTCTGTATATTTTCAGTGTTATCAGTTTTTATTAGAAACGAGTCGATTTGGACATGACTCTATTTAAAATGTTGAAAAAGCAAACTGAAACATAATACCTCTAAACACAATAAATATTTACAAGATTTTTGTCAAGAAAAAAATTATATAAAAAATTACCTGACTTTTATTTTGGAAATAGTCATCCGAATACCATTCGTGGTTAAATTTTAACCTGGAAAATTTTTCCGATTGCTTTACTCGAGCCTGTTGCCAATTTATTTCGTGACATTGATCAAAAATTACTCGTTTGACAACTCGTATTTTTTTGTCAATGCCACTCAATAAATTGCTAGGCAACCGGCTCTCGTGACAATTTGAAAATTTTTCCGGCAAAAATTTACCACTTATGATATTATATATGAAAATGTCATTTTTGAAAAATATTTTATAAAATAAATAATTTTGATTTTTATTTGAACTGGTTAATTTATTGTGTCTTCTATCTTCAAGTCTTGGTCACTGCTTATTCCAATATGTTCTCCTTCATATAAAAGTCTTAAATATCAAATTTGAAAATTTTGGAATATATCATAATTTATTTTTCACGAAATTCTGTTTAGAGCATCCAGTAAACTATCACTTCCGGTTTATCAATTCTAGCCAAAATCTAATATGTTGTTTCCCTTCATATAAAAGTCTTGAATACAAAATTTGAAAAATTTACGAATATATCATAATATATTTTTTACGAAAATCTCATTTGAGTTAATTAGATTTTGAGCTAAATTGGACAACCGGAGGTAGTACTTTACTTGAAGCCCATAACAGTTTTTAAGGAAAAATTATATTAAAATATAATACAAAACTATTTAGTTTTAGTATTTAAGACTTTTATACCAAGGAGAATAAAATATTATATTTTCGCTATAATTGGTACCGGAAGTGATACTATACTTGAAGTACTGAACACAATTTCATAAAAAATATATTGATATAATCAAAAACTTTTCAATTTTAGTATTTAAGACTTTTATTTCAATGGGAATAACATGTTAGATTTTGATTAAAATTAGTAAACCGGAAGTAATACTTCACTTGAAGCTCTGAACAGATATTCGTAAAAATATATTATGATATATTCCAAAACTTTTCAAATTTATTATTTGAGACTTTTGTATCAAGGGAAACATTACATTAGATTTTGGCTAAAATTGATAAACCAGAAGTAATTCTTTACTTGGAGCTCTGAATTGATTTTCGTAAAATATACATATGTTACGATGTAATCCAAAACTCTAAATATGGTATTTATGACTTTTATATTAATGAGAACGACATAGGAAGATAGTCCGGGTCTGTATTGTGAAGAGAATTCGTGAACTGCAGTTCCGAAAGCCAACTCAAATTTGAGTGGTTTCGAGCTACGTTTACGAAATTCTGAAAGCATCAATCATAAATCGGAGGTAAGGTGTTAGTGCTGATACAAAAAATGAGAAATAAGTGAGTAATAAGTAATTCTAACTGTAAGTGAGAAGCGTATAACCTAAAAATTGTAAACAAACGCGTGCGCGAGTGACCACTGACAGTGAAGTTCTGCAGAAAAAACAGGTTCATAAGCCAATTTTTTTAAAATATTCTTAAAAATAGAGCTAACAAATAAAGTTATGAGTTCGGACGAAAGTCTAACTGACGAAGGAAAGAGGAAACGTGACGGAGGAACAGGATATTCATACAAGATTTTCAAAAGAAGTAAAATATTAACAAGAACACCAGAGAAAGACAAAAATGGGAGTGGATCATATAAAAATGAGAATGAAAAGAGTTAAGTATGATGAGGAGAATATACTCGACAAAATAATGAATACCGTATTAAGCCTGGCAACTGACCTTAAAGAAATTAAAACAGGCCAAAAGTTATACGCCAAAGAAATAAAAAAATGTGGGATGAAAATAAAAAATTAAAAGAAGAGAATGTGAAAATTAGAAAAGAGAATGTACAAATGAAAGAAGAATTATGTGTACTCGAGGATAAAAATTCTAGAGAAATAAAAAATACAACATAGTAGTCAATGGCAAAACACTAGTTTCACAAGATAATACAGTTTTAAAAGATATAATGCATAATATGATTAAACAACACATGCAGATCGAGGTAAAATTCAAGTTAGCTACGAAATTAGGAGAAAAAAACATGTCTGCTACAATTATAGAACTCTGAGGATAAAACAAAAATTACGAAAAACAAGAGTAAACTCAGAAACATAGAAGGAGAAAAAGGAAAGGATAATTAAAAAGGAAATAATTAAAAAGTTTGTTAATAAATTAAAGTCAAACAATTTATTTCATCAAACTTTTTAATTGAACAAACGATATAATTATAGAATTTAAATGTTTGTTGTATTAAAATGTTTGTTGAATTTAAATGTTTGTTGATTATTGTAATCTAAATTTAAAATAAAATGTATTAATATGATTGTTGAATTAAGATGTTACATGAATTAAGATGTTTGTTGATAATTTTAATTCTAAATTCTAAATATTTGGCATTATTATTCTTGTTGAATTAAAATGTTACACGAATAAAATTGTTTGTTTATAATTTAAAAAAGCAAATTTAAGTGTTTGTTATTAATATATTTGTTGTAATAAAATGTAACATGAATTAAAATGTATGTAATTTTTATTCTAAATTTAAAATACTGTGAAATATTATGATTGTTTATTTCAAATGTTGCATACATAAGAATGATCATTTACAACTTCTGTAATAAATATAATATTTGCTGAATTAAAATGTCATTTGTATTAAATTTTTGTTGGCAATTTTAAATCTTGGATTTATATGTTTGTTATTATTATGAATGTTGCGGTAGCAGCTCTACTAAAGAAACAATTAAATTGAACAAGAAAATGTATTTATATAAAAAGAAAAATATACAATCAAGGCAGACAGAGAAACGCTAGAACAAGTGAATAAATTCAAATAATTAGGGTCGTTGATGATATGTAATGGAAAATTAGACAAAGAGATAAAAGAAAGAACAGGGGTGGCAGATAAGCTTTTCAATAGCATCAAGCACAACATACTATCAAACAAAGAAATACCAAAAGACACTAAGTTGCAAGTATACAAAAAAGTAGCTACACCTATATTAATCTTTGGCTCAGAAACCTGGACAACAAAAAGACATCGTAGCAGACTAAACAGTATAGAAATGAGATTCCTAAGAAAAATAGAAGGAAATACAATGATAGACAAAGTACGAAACAAAGATATCAGAAAACACTACATTTACAACCTATAGACAAAATGATAGTAAAAGGTAAATTAAGATGGTGGAGTCACATACAAAAAATGGGTGAAGAAAGGACAACAAGAAAAGTTCACGAAGCAAGAATAACGAAAGCGAGGAATAGAAGAAAACGAAGAAAAACCTGGATTGAAAAAGTGAAAAAGGCACTGGAAAAGAGGGGAGTTAAGTGGAAAGAAGCCAAACCTTTGTCCAAAGTAAGAGAAGTATGAAAGCAGATATGGAGAAGAAAACCAGAAAAAAAAACTAAGTACACACCGAGAATGGTAGAAAGACATGAGGATTAAGTAAGAGAACGACATATTCGATTTTTTCTAGAATTGATAAACCGAAAATAATACTTTTAAAGCCATAAACAAATTTTCTAGACAAAACTATATTAAAATATGATCCAAAACTTCTCAAAATTGGTATTTAAAACTCGTATATAATTTGAAACAACATCATCGGAAGTGATACTTTACTTAAAGCTCATTTCTATTTTAAACATGGACTTGGCAGAGGTCATGTGCTGGCCACATCAGATTTTTAACATATATTACATGAATTGCAGTGATTTACACTAATTTTGTTAGTGCAGGCGCCAAGAAACATTCCATTTGAAAAAACCGGTGTATTCATTCAGATTGATGATTTAAGTTAAGAAAAACCTATAGGATAAAATTATGAATGTTGCCGTACAAAATCAGTGGTCAATGTTTTTTAAAGGGCATATAGGATTATTGATGAATTTGCGGTAACGGTCAAGAAAACGTTGTTTATTACTATTATAAAGTTGTTTCTGTAAGGTATGAAATTACAAACATACATATTTTCTATGGTAAAAAAGCCGCGTGCCTGAGTGTTTGTTGCGAATCTGAGGAACCAGGTTTGATGCCGACTGACGTCAAAAAGAAATATTGCCAGTTGCGACCGATGGTCGTTTTCTTTTCCCCCTCCTCAGTTTAGACGTTTTAGTATTAAGAGAGTTTTCACATAACGTCAAACCAGATAGCGTAAAACTTATTTTGTTTGCTGAGTTTACAAATGTAAATGTAAAAGATTGCAAGACGCCTCAATTCTTAATAAATTGAACAATAAACAACATTTAAAATAGAAATATTTCTTACAATCTTGCAACTTCCACACAGTTGCGCAAAATATATATTACAATATAATATAATACAATACAAATATAATACAAGTATAATACAAGTATAATACAAATATAATACAAATATAGTACAAATATAATACAAATATAATACAAATATTGTATAAATATAGTACAAATATAATACAAATATAGTACAAATATAATACAAATATAATACAAATATAATACAAATATAATACAAATATAATACCAATATAATACCAATATAATACAAATATAATACAAATATAATACAAATATATTACAAATATAATACAAATATAATACAAATATAATACAAATATAATACAAATATAATACAAATATAATACAAATATAATACAAATATAATACAAATATAATACAAATATATTACAAATATATTACAAATATAATACAAATATAATACAAATATAATACAAATATAATACAAATATAATATAAATATAATATAAATATAATACAAATATAATACAAATATAATACAAATATAATACATATATAATACAAATATAATACAAATATAATACAAATATAATACAAATATAATACAAATATAATACAAGTATAATACAAATATAATACAAATATAATACAAGTATAATACAAATATAATACAAATATAGTACAAATATAATACAAATATAATATAATATAATAAAAAAAAAGTTTTCGACCTCGGGGACCCGGGGAACCACAAACAACTTGGCAAAAAATACGCAAAAAATCTTTTTTTTTTCAAAATATCTCCACCAATAAGGATTAGGGCATAAATAGTTATTTTTGAATTTGTTGTGAATAAAATTTCCTACAACTTTCATCTAAAATATTTTTTTCTTTAAGCTACAACGCTTGTACCAGAGCAATTTCTAAAAATTTATTTTATGCTTCATTTCTTATATTTTATCATATATTTTTTTACTTTTTTTACAAATTATTTATTATTACTCATTTATTATTATTATTGAACTACTGTATATATTAATTAATGTTGACCTTTTTTCAATTTAAAGAGGTATTATAGTCCAAGAAAATTTAGATTTTATTTCAAAGTAATTGGAACAGAGGCGTTTCTACTAATTCCTATCCAGAAAAATGCGTCGCAAAACGTCAAAAGTTACTGGAAATCGGAGCCTGGGAACTTCCCGACAATTGAGAAAATTGGCGACAAATTTAGGTTTTTAACCATTTGCTCATAACGATTATTAAATATATTTAAATTACGAGTATTCAAAAAAATAAATAATTTTGCGTATTTAATACTTAGTCTCATAGGTCTTACTCTTTATAATATTCTACATTCGTCGTGACATCGAAAAAAGTAAATTATCGATGATTTAAAAATTAAATTGTCCAAGTTTTCCTGCAATTTTTTTAATTTTTCATTCGTGACTGATCCTGTTAAAGATACGATAACGCGGTTTAAAAATTCGAATTCACCATGAAATTTCCTTTCATATCATGTATAACACGATTTTTACAGATGAACGATTTGTAAGTTACTTACACCTTAAACTTACAAGAAATTCCTCTAAAAGTTTAAACATCTGAAAATCGACTCATTTCTTATTCAAAATTTAGACTCGATTAAAGATAAACAATATTAAGTATTTAATATTCTCGAAGTTATTGAAAAAATGAACCGATTTTCCGATGTTTAAAATTGTACAGTAAGTTGAAGGTGTTGGTATCTCACACATCGTTCATTGGTAAAAATCATGTTATACATGATATGGAAGAGAATTTTATGGTGAATTCTAAGTTTCAAACGTCGTTATTGTATCTTTAACAGGATCAGTGTGGTAGATGAAAAAAGAAGAAATGAACCAATTTTCAGATGTTTAAAATTTTAGAGGAATTTCATGTGAGTTTATGTTGCATATAGTTCATCTCTAAAAATCGTGCAATACATGATATGAAAGAGAATTTTGTACTGAATTCTAATTTTCAAACCACGTTATCGAATGTTTGACAGAATCAGAATAGTGGATGAAAAATTTAAAAATTGCACAAAATGTGACAATTTTTTTTTAATCATCAATAATTTACTTCTTTCGTTGCCACAGCGAATGTAAACAATTATATATAGTAAATCCTATTAGTTTTAAATACGTAATATTGTTTATTTTTTAATAATTTAAATATTTTTCATAATTGTTATTTTGGTTGATTACTTTCTAAGGTAACTCTGTTACAGTAAAAATAGATAGTGTGATAATGTGCACATTACCCGGTAAATGTATAAAGTTGCCCAAAATATTTTTCTTGCAATTCAACTAAACACAACAACAATAACCTCACCTTGCGCACAAAAGTCATTCTTGGAAAACTCGGGTAAGTATTGTGCATTAGGTAAGGTTATTGTTGTTATACATATTTAGTTAAGTACAAGCGAAAAGAATTTTGAACGAATACTTACATTTGCCGGGCAATGTGCATATCATTCTACTATCTACATTTATTCTAATAACTCTTTGATAGTTCATCATAAGTAAAAACGTAAGTAAAAAAATTTAAGAATCCATTTTTATATAAAAAGCGAGCTTTAAATTTTTGCATGTTTTATTAACAAACGAATATAACAAAACCATAAATTTGGACACTTTTAAATTAACCTAATATATTGTATTGTAATATTATTGTGTCTATATTGTGTAATATAACATAAGAAATTTTACAGTGGATACTTCAAAAGTATGTTTTATATGTGAGAGATATTTGGATGAAAAAGTAGTTGTGGTGAAAGAGAGAGGAATAGAAACTCTTCGTGATTCTAGTGTTAAACGGCAGAATCGCGACGTGTTAAGTTTTTTGAAAGACTTAAAAGAAGTGACAGTGCACAGTGTTTGTCAAAAACGTTATAATAACAAGAAATTGATTCTAGCAAATAATCGTCGAGGAAGTGACATGACTTTACAGTCCAGGATTCTATTGTCACTTAGGTCGATGACACCAACATTCAATTTTGAAGACTTCTTATGCAGTAATAAAATTACTAATGTTTTTTCTGAAAAAACAGATAAGACGTCCTCACTCAAAACGAAATACTATATGTTAAGTAAAGAAGATATCGATGAGAGATACGATTTTGAAGGAAGCTGAGAACCGCGGTAATACATGGACTCGAGAAATAATATATTGTATTTACCAGATAACAGATTTAATTGCGGCAGATGAAAAATAACATCTCTTCTGCCAGAAGAAACTGTATCAAGTACCATCAACGGGGCAAAAAAGAGGATATCGATCAGATTCAAATGTCGATAAGGCAATGGAATACTTTTTTTTATATCTTACCGAGAACTCCGATGAATGCCAATTTTCCCTCGATGAATTAATTAATCAAATCGAAAGAGATTATCCCCCAGATTTAAGAACAGTTATAGCACGCCTTTTGATGAAATGTGGATATGACATAATAATTGCAGAAATAGCCTAACGATTACCAGTTTTGTTTTCAAAATGCGGGATATAAAATACTTACGGATAGCTGGTATGAAAACAAAAATTCTAATTATCAGGAAGAACGACTTCCAATTGTTATAGCGGCGGCTGCTATTATATTAGATGTTTGTTGTGAAGTATATAATACATCCGAATATTTACCATCGGATAATTTTTTACATGACGACAATTCCACTAGCCCACAATCTTGACTATTATTTTTTAAAACGTTATTTTAACTCACAATTGATCCTCCTTAGATAAGTGGAATAAAAAATGCGTTGCTCTATCGCATGCCGTGATTTCAGCAGTAAGACCGCGAACATTTTTGTTTCCACTTCAAATTGGAATTGGTGTATATTTATATAAAAAATTTGGTTCAAGGCAGCTTATCAATATTTTGTCAACGCTAGGGTTTTCGTCAAGCTACACTGAAACTGCACTATTTGAATTACCTAGTGTTATGTGTCCTCAGACATTAATTGAAAAAGACGCGTTTTGTCTATTTGTTTTCGATAACGCTGATATTAACGCTAATATTCTTAACGGCTCAGGTACTTTTCATGCTAAGGGAGATATCTCTGTGGCATCAGACCAAAATATTGTACATTCAAAAATTTGTCGGCAGTACAAGTCGTAGGAGAGTTTTGTTCCGTACCGCAAAAGTTATTCAATAAAAAGAGAGACTATGGTTTGAAAGCTATCACCGTTGCAGATATCCAGAGTATTAATCCTCTTGCAATGAAATAATGCCTTCAGCTTCTGATCTTCTTTGGCTTTATGGGAAGTGTTCAAAAATACCATCTATACCTGGATGGAATGGCTTTATGGAGCAAGCAACAGCTAATAAACACTACATAAGGGTCAAAAATATTATGTCTCCCATTCATAAACTCTCCACCAAGCCAGTATGACACGATTTTCACATCTCTTCTTGTGGCTACCCAGAAATGTAAGAATTTTAATAAGCTTACCTGTTTTGTCACCTTCGATCAGCCTCTTTATATGAAAGTTCGAGAGATATTTGCTAGTGGTGGGTAAGAATCAAATTTAATTAATGTCGTTGTGAGGCTTGGAAGATTTTATTTCCTCATGTCCTTCATGGAATCTATTGGATTTATAATGGCCGGAAGCGGATTGAAAGATCTTTTTATCATGATTTACGTTGAAAATAGTGTTGAAAAAATTATGTCTGGACACGCGTATTCTCGGGCGATCCGAGCTCACATTTTAAGTCATCTCGCTTTGGCAAATATCATTGTAGAAACAATGAAATTTACGGAAGACGATTGTGCTACAATGGCAAATATTTTTAATGATTTTAATAGATATGTAATTCTCTCACTAGAAATAAGTATTTGTTTTAAAACTGTCGCAGTAAGATTCAAGAATCATTTGACAAAATTAGAAAATAGAGGTCTCATGGCAAAATTATGGGTCCAGTATTATTGCATGATTACATTAGTAAAACATTTCATTGAAGCAGAGCGAATGGGTAATTGGCAACTCCATCTGAATACAGTACAAAAAATGCTGCCTTATTTTCATGCCAGTGGTCATACTTTTTATGCAAAATGCGGACATCTCTATTTATAAGATATGCTAACGTTGAAAGAAAAAATGAATACTGATGAATATCATAAATTTTGGTCAGGGATTTGGTCTGATATGAATATTGAACAGACTTTAATGAGGACGATGAAAAGCACTGGTGGCCTCAGTTACAGTCGTGGAATTACAAATAATGTGCTTGCACTATGTATTCTTGGAATGGCTAATTTACATAATGTTTGCGATGAAGATAAAAAATATTGTGGTGATATGTCAGCAACATCCGAACAAGACGTGGATATGGGACCTTCACGAATCATTCGAGACGACAAAGACGTAAAGAAAGTTCTAGATTGGTTTACATAACATGATCCCTTTCCAACAAGCAAAGTGTTAATGTCTATAAGCACTGGAGTTGTTGGAGATGAACGTATCAACTGCCATTTATCTCAAGAAACTGGTATAAATGGAATTTCTAAAATAATTGGCGACAGTTTTTAAACAAGAAAATTTAAACGTAAAGATAGGATAATTTCGATTGCTGCAGTTAACAACAGTATCAAAGTGGGTGACACTACAGTTACAATTAATACACTCATGTTATTTCAGAGGATGTGCATCACGAAGCAATCCGACGAGGAGTTAAAAGAATATTTTAAATTTGAACTTGCTCCATTTCCATTATCTATATTTTCGGAAGAAGGAATGCGTAATGCACAAAATCGTCATTTTATATTGCTTTCACAACACTTTCGCCCAATACAATAAAAGGAAATAATAAAATTGAAATTGTGGTTGGAGGATATCTTTTACACAAAGTCGTATGACATCGTAATGATTCTTTCGCATCTTTTTGTACGTCAAATATGTGCAAAATCACCACGGTTTAAACGATATCGTTGTTTTTGACGGTTATCCTGAGGATGCTTTGCAAAAAAAAATACCAAAATTATCGAAAGATTTCGTTGATCGAAGAAACATACTTCAGCCGATGTTGTCTTTGAAGGAACAAATATTGCGCAAGTTTCGCAAGATAAATTTTTGGCAAACGAAAATAATAAAGCCCGTTTAATTTCAATAGTCAAAAATACATTTTTAGATGCTAATATTACTGTTAAACAGGCTACAGAAGATGCTGACGTGTTAATCGTTAATAGTACCATTTATATAGCCGATAAATTTGATGCTGTCGTCATTGTCGGAGAATACATCGATCTGTTAATAGAATTAGCGTCAAATCGAAAAAATATTTACCTTCGGAAACCAGGAAGACCTAAACCGCAGAAGTATTTCATTCTTCTAACTTGTTCAACTTTGGCAAAATTGCCGAGAATATTTTATGTCTCCATGTATTTAGTAGTTGGGATACAACGTCTGCTCTCTTTAAGCAAGGGAAAATTGGTTTTCGCACCATTCTCGAGAAATATCTGCAATTAAACGAACTTGTTAAAGTTTTTAAGGAACAGGACGCCAATACAGAGGCCATCCCTGAGACATTAGAACGTTTTATTGTCGCTTTATATGGTGGTAACATAAATCATGAAAAAATGGATGTAGTGCGCTAATCAAAATAACCTATCACGCCATCTAGTTTGCCGTTATGTGAAATCTCACTTATAACTAAAACGTCTAAACCGGGTCGGGTGGAGTTGGTATAAACTGCTGCAGAGGGGGGAAAAGAAAACGACCATTGATTGTTTGGAGAATGCACCACAGGGGTCACATTTGTGCCATTTAAAATTCGAGATATTTCTGTTTGGCGTCGGTCGGCATCGATCCCGGTTCCTTAGATTCGCGACCAAACACTCAGCCTCGCGGCTTTTTTTACCATATTAAATTTGTATTTCATAATATTCGTGATGTTTGTAACTTCATACGCTAAAGAAACAACTTTTTAATAGTAATAAACGTTTTCTTGACCGTCACAGCGGTTTCATTAATAATTCCTATATCCACTATAAAAAAATACCACTGATTTTGTACAGCAACAGAATCTTATTCTTTAGGTCTTTCTGAACTTTAATCAACAATCAGAATGAATCCACCGGTTTTTTTCAAACGGAATGCTTTTTGGCGTCTAGTCTATGTATAAAACTAAACAAATTCGTAAAGACGCAACCCTGCTCGCACTATAGGGAAGCCTCCTAGAGCTTGACTTGAGACTTAAGCCAGCCGATAAGGCTTGTCTTTCTTAAGCTTTGAGGAAGTCGACTTTACAGACTTAACAAATTTAATTTTCTAACTTAAAATATGTTAACATTTTTGTAATAAGCATCTAATTTGCTGCCAAATCAAATTTGTAAAATCAGGCATATAAAACTGCTTTCTATTTTTCGGAATTAGCATGTCGTATTCTAGCACGTTTATTGATATTAGAAGGAGCTTCCTTTTCAAGAAAGTTTGTTTTTCCTAGCCAAGCTTCTGTTCCAAGCCAAACCAATCCTAACATTAAAAAAGCTTGAATTTTTAAGCCAAGTCAAGCCTTCGACTGTCAAGTAGCTTGGTGGAACATAAGCTTTTTCAAGCCAAACCAAGCCTATCATTAAAAAAGCTTGAATTTACAAGCCAAGCCAAGTCTTCGTAAAAATTGTTTACAAGGCCGACAATACCGTAATTTTATGGAGATATGTATAACGTACTTCTAAGAATTGGGGTTCACAACAATTGTATTGGCCCCAAAATAGTAAACTAATCCAAAAACAACCAAGCACAAAATAAATTTATATTCATTGATTTTTTAAAATACATAATTATAATTTAATTGTATTGTTTTATCCTTTACATAAATATAAAATATGATACAAATGTCAGACATTAGACTAGTACTATTTAATTTTTTAAAAACTCTTATTATTGTTAATATTTATTTATGATATCAGTGTTTGACAAATGTCAAAAATGTTAATTTGTTGTTGCATTTTTCATTACCAAAGTAACTAATTTGCTTTTAATACTAGTGTTAAAAGTAACAATGATCTTTCACTTCTTAACACTGGTGTCATAGTAGATTTGTAGATTTTTTTTATTATACCTGCATCATAATCACCTATCAGCGTACTAATAAGAGTGCATAATCTCAAGATTAAAACAAGCCGTGCTTTAAAGTCGCTAAACAACAACACACGCTATCAATTTGTTATTTATAATTGAAATGAAAATAAAAAGCAATACCTATTGATTTACTTCAATTATTTATATAAAGGTAACGCCACAAAGCTTATGTCTATATCAGTATTATGTCAGAAATTGATTTTTATTTGTAGCCGATCGCAATCCATATGCCAATTGACCATGCTATTTTAACATGACAAAAATATAATGAATCTCTCCATATGCTCTACATTCATGCTATTTTAAAAGATTGGTATCAATTTATGACTTAAATTATTGACAGCACTGACATTGACACAACATAAGCAATGTGGCATTACCTTAAATGTGTGATGAATTTTAAATCATTTATTGTAACGTTTATATTTAAGTTTTTTATTTGAGTTTGAATATAAAAATGAATGACATCGTCGTGTTATTCTTTGGTTATAAAATTATGTGACTAGTGATGTACACTGCGCCTGCGCCTGTGCTACGCCAGCCCTAGTTTTATGCAAACTCATTCTACAGCGAAATATTATTATTAAAAACAAGAATATGAATAAAACCGTAACAACGCGGATTTCCGTTAGAAATCAAGTTGTGTAACTCGGTTTTACAACTGATACCTGAGCAACTGTTGGCTGTATAAAATGGCGACGCTATAAGTTTCACGGCCCAACAACAAGAACAAAATCAAATAAAGCTCGGTTTATTTGACGTAATTGACAAAATGAATAATAATTCTAACAAATACACTACTTGTCGTTATAGGCAAGCAGAGTTAAATTTTAATTTCAAAATTACAGCAACGACGCAAGACAGCGGGCAACGCGTATGTTCTCTACGATAGCCAACAAGCTACTAACAGTCACCGATCGATGCGGCAGTTGGCCTGCTTGGGGTGTTTGGAGGGGGGTTTGCGCGCGCAATTGGTTTGTAACCTAATAATTATTTTTATTTACTATACCAGGATATCAAGTTTGTTCTTCTATGAACTAACAACTGTCTTATCAAATATGTAAAAATGGTTGGTACCTCAAAGGGGTTAACCATTTCAAAATCAGAAATTATTTAAGACATGTTGGTCTTAAATATGCTGGCCACCTTAGGGTTTCTCTAAAGACAAATTTAGGCCGTCGGCAAGGGACACAATTTTGCTATGGGGCGAGTGATTTCACCTTTAGCTATTTTTAATACGGCAACTCTATTGATTCCATTGGAACCGGGAATCAATTTGGTGACTCTAGCCAAGCGCCATACAGTCGGTGGTATTGGATGATCGTTTACTAAGACGACAGTTAGATACTGTTGGTATACTTACTCCATTTGTACCGTTCTTGTAAGGTACGAAGATACGTTTGTTGCCAACGTGCCCAAAGTTGTTGTAACTTGGACAACATTTCCCAAGAAGACAAACGATTGGTGGGAGTCTCAGTGTGATCTAGGGATGGCAATATTACAGTGGGTTCTGTAACTAAAAAGTATCTTGGTGTCAAAGGTATGGGATCAGAAGGATCCGATGACTTCGGGAACAGAGGTCTAGAATTTAGCATCGCCTCTACCTCCGTCAACAGGGTATAAAACTTTTCGTATGTTAGAAGCTTTTCTGTGAATACTCGTGATATTACTCTCTTTGTAGATTTTATCGCAGCCTCCCAAAAACCGCCGAAGTGTAGGGTTGAAGGCGGGTTAAAATTCCATGTGATTCCTTCTTGGGACACATGATTTGACACCTGTGTATTGAATTCCTCAGAGCTCAAGAAACTCTGTAATTCAGATAGTTTGCGATTTGTACCTATGAAATTTGTGCCACAATCACTGTATAGGTTTGCAACACGACCTCGGCGTGCTACAAAGCGTTAGTGCAACCAAGAAGGAGTCCGTAGATATATTTGTGACAAGTTCGATATGCACGGCTTTCGTGGCAAAACAGACAAATATGCATATATAGGCCTTGTGTGAGGACGTGCCTCGTCTCCTGCTCCAGGAAATATTATACGGACCGGCGTAGTGTACTCCGGAATTAAGTAAGAGTTTGGCCATGTTAACTCTGTCCTTTGGTAATTCTCCCATGAGCGAGTAGTCGGTTGTCGCGCGAAACTGAAAAAAATGTACACAACCTTTCAACACAGAACGAATGGTTCTTCTGCCTGAGGTTATCTAATATTGTTGGCCTAATAAAGACTCTAGACCTTGAGCACCAACATACATATGCTTAGCATGTTTCTGACCGTACTTTAAATTTACATGTTCCAGCCAACCACCGACCCGAATTATACCTTCAGCATCAATAAACGGGACTAAAGATTTAATTGGGGATCGACAGACTTCCCCTCGTTGTAATTGTGATAACTCATCCTGTAGTCTTTCTGCTTGGGCCAACAGGACGACTTGTGCGCAGGCAAGCTCTTTTGGTGAAAACCCATCATCACCCCCTTCGTTTACCTAATGAGATGTCTCTCCACCGTAAAAAATAAGCCATAGTTCGTACCATACAATTATAATTGGGCAATGTATTGAAAATACTAAACTGCTGGACTGTTTTCAACGTGAAACTTTTGATAATCTCTGTCTGAGCAGAGTTAGTTTGATCTTCGTCAAGTTGGATCACTTCACCTTGTGGCCAAGACAAGTAAGGTTGTTGTAATCAATAAGGTCCATGTATCCATAGAGAACATTTCTTGAAATTTAGAGGACTGAGATCTCTAGAACCTACGTCGGCCGCATTATGTTCCGACGCTACATGACCCCAGTGTTCACTTGGAAAATTTGTGTGTATTTGAGCGATTCGATTGCCCACAAATGTTCATAGAATCATAGAATCCGAGAAGCAATGTACAGCTTTCGGTTTGTTTAGAATAATTTCGATAATATTCTTGAGAAGTTTGGCAAGACGATGCGCCGAACATAATTCCAAACGAGGAATAGTAATTATTTTCAAAGGCGTTACACACGTCTTTGCACAAAGCAATTGGACCCCTGGCTTCTTATTTGCATAACTTCTAACATAAACAACTGCACAATAGCCTCGCTCGAAGGCATCCGCAAAACCAACAAGATTGAATTTAGAACCCAATCAAGCTAACCTTGGTATAGAATAGTTGGAGATACAACCAATCTCGTTTAGAAACAATTTCCACTGAAACACAATATGAGCGGGAGGCTCTTCATCCCATTCTACCTTTGCTTTCCAAAGCTCTTGCATATTCTTCGAATATTGCATCATAAGCCTTGAGTAACTCTGGGTTTTGACTCAGGCGAGCCAGTTGTGCGTGACCAATGAACAACGCCTTTTTGTATGAATTACCTAGTACTGGTGGGTATTGTTTAAAAGGCAAAGAAACCGTGTATTTCCCCTCGGAGTCCCTTTTGTGTTGTATTAACAATGATGTCCTCTACAATTTTATACTCGGGTTTAGCGACAACAGATGGAGTTGGAACAATTCCAATTCCCAAAATTTAGACAAGAGTTCGTGTGTATCGTCTTGAGTGTATACATGATATGACAACACAGCATTGCTTGTTTGCTTGGTGGCATATTCTCCCCTAACCACCCAACCAAATATTGTTTTGATTGCAGAAAGTGTGCCGTCGACTCCTTTCTTAATACAAACGACCTGATCCCAAATATCAGCTCCTAACAGCATATCTATTCGTTGGGACTTATAGCATTCGGTATCCGAAAATTGGATATTCCCAAATTATCCCGAGATATTGGATAATCCGGGATTCTGCCTTTAATATAGTCGATTACAATGCAACTCAAATCGAGCACTGGTATTTTCCTACGACAGGGTTTAATTTTGGCATGTACAATACCACTAGTGGTTTTGACGTAAGTATCATCGATTGACATAATGTTTGTCTAACACGCTTCCACAGACAGATTCAAACTACGGACACAACGACTCGTGAGATAGAATTTCTGCGACCCTGTATCCAATAAGGCACGAACAACGTGTACCTTTCCTGCACTGTCAAATATATGCAGCTTTTCAGTGGGTAGTAATACCGAAATATGGTTTCTATGTTGACTTAGTGAATAAGTCCTAGCAGACATTGAAGTATTAGTTTCAGATTTACTACTACTGGCTTGAGATTTTGAATCACACTTGGGTGATGACGGACGGTTGGTTTGCTCCGCTTTATTTTCACGCTTGGGTGATAACGACTGGTTCGACCTCTCGCCAAAATTCAGCAGCGTATGGTGATGTTTGTTGCATGTTCTGCATGTGGATGTACTAGGACAGTTCTGGCGTAAGTGGCCCATTCTAAGACAGTTGATGCACAATTGCTAATGTCATCACGCGGGATAATGGCTTGTGACCTTTAAATTGTCTGATTGGCTCAACCTCTAAGCTTGAGACTTGCTTAGTGAAAAACCCAATTAGGTCTACATGAGTGAGCTTGGAGTCAGAATCCAATGTTAGTTCCCATTGTCGTCTGGTAGCCGAATCTAACTTACGACAAATCATGTTTTCTAAAATGACGCCACATGAGTCAACATCAACATCTAAATTTTTTAAGGAAGCGATGTTTTCTCGTCCTATGTTCAACAACGACTTTAATGCAATAGCGTCTGCCTGCTTGACCTTTTGTACATCCTGGAGTGCATTCAGATGTACCGACCTCAACAACCTGGGACGATAATATTCGTCTGTAATTGCATTCCACGCAATCTCAAAACTATCAGCTTTGTCAGGAATATTTGAAATAAGCCTAGCGGCATCCCCTTTTAAAGATAACTTGAGATATTGGAGTCGGTCAATATCTAATAAACTGTCCCGATTTATCACCAACTGAGTGAATAAATCGTAAAAGTTCATAAAAGTTGTTTTCTCTCCATCGAATGTCGGGAGATTCAATTTAGGTAAGCTGGGTTGTATATATCGCATAGAGTGTACTGATTGAGTCAACTTTGATTCAGATTTAACTTTGTCGGACCCTGCCTGGGATCCGATGTCTTCATTGGACCTAATCTTGTAATTGACCCGTATGTCGCAAATGAGTTCTTCTCTTAACTCGAGCAATTTCTGTCAACGTATCCTCATCGGGATATTTTATTTGTTCTAACTTTGAAAAATATTCGCAATAAATAAGATTAAATTCCTGTTCCCAAGCATCAAGATACGTAAAAGTTACCTCAAATTTCAGTTTATCATTTTCATCAGTCTCTGAAGAATAGACTGATAGACAACGAATATTTTCTGTCACAATCTCTAATTGTTTGTGCAGTAGTTTAGCCATTTTAGAGTGAGCTAATAAATTCAATTACTAATATCAAAGTAACTCGAAACAATAATTATCCCAATATACCGCCACATCCGGCTCGAAGAACCAAATTAGGTTTGGTGTTAATGTATGGAAAAAAAACTATATGCAATCTAAATATGTTTAAATCGTATTGAATGAAGATTCGATAGCTGGTTCACTTGGCCAATATACCCAGGACAACATTATGTTGTGAAACAAACGAAGGAGCGAACGAACGAACGAACACAAACGATCGAAGGACCAGTCAGTTTTACGAACTAACGTACTAAGCTTAATTGAAACAAAAGTAACAACCACATATGAAAATCAATTATAAGAGATATATGAAATAGCGTATTCAACAAAAGCAACCTAAACTACAATCAACACTATATGATAGAAATTATCAATTAATAAGTATATGAACAAACAAACCTAGCTAAAGTAATATCAGGAACCTTAAATGAACCTAATAACGACCGAACCAAAATACAAGAATGAAGAAATGGTTTGATACTACGACGCCACAGCAATAAATGCAATTCGATGATGTCATTCGAAAGAAACATACGCAAACTCATTCTACAGCGAAATACTATTATTAAAAACAAGAATATGAATCAAACTCTAACAACGCGGGTTTCCGTTAGAAATCAAGTTGTGTAACACGGTTTTACAACTGATTCCTGAGCAACTATTGGCTGTATAAAATAGCGACGCAATAAGTTTCACGGCCCAACAATAAGAACAAAATCAAATAAAGCTCGGTTTATTTGACGTAATTGACAAAATGAATTATAATTCTAACAAATACACTACTTGTCGTGCTAGGCAAGCAGAGTTAAAATTTAATTTCAAAATTACAGCAACGACGCGAGACAGCGGGCAACGCGAATGTTCTCTACGACAGCCAACAAGCTACTAACCACAGACCATCTACACTATCAGACTTGCCAACTATATAGTAAATATAAAAACGCAGTTCGCAGCGCCTCTGGTTTTGCAGGGCTAAACTAAACTAAAAAGCGGAAAAATTGAATGCTTGTTTCAAAAAATTCAAATTTGAAATTCTGCCATATTCTGTAACACAATGTTTAATTTTTATATATCGATAACAATTTTGACAAGTAAAATTTTCAAATAGTTTTATCAGGTATTTTTATTGTAGAAAAAATTATCGATAGATGAAAATTAAACTACTGTGTTACAGAATATATTAATCATTTTATATAGAAAATCTTAAAATAATAAATGAGAAAAACATTATTTTTCTAGGTTGAAAAAATATTCGGAACTGCAGTCTATTATTTCTTTATTTTCAACTACGCCGACGTTTCGATAGTACAACTATCTTCTTCAGGGCTCTATAAATATATTTCACATATACAGAGTACTATTTTTAACAAACAAAAACAAAATACTTACAGTTGAAGTCTTGTATAAATATTAATAAAATGGACATCTTACAAATTATAATCATATATAAGGGAAATAAATATAACATGAGATTAGTAAAATAATTTCAATTAGTCACAAATTTATAAAAAGTCTAGCTGGAGCTGTGGTCACGTATGGTTTGACGGTGATGAACTATTGAACTGTAATTTTCAGTAATATTCTGAAAAAAGCAGATTTTATTCGAGGAAATTTTTTTTTATAAAAATTTAGACAACGCGTATGGCGTTGATGTTCAATATGATTATGATTTTATCCTTCTTTTTTTAATTAAATTATTATATATTGTACTTAAGTTATCTATATCAGTTTGGTAATTAATATTGTTTTTATCTGATTTAATATGTAACATTTCAAGAATGAGTCTTTTTTGTAATTTTTTTTCTGTTTCTAGAATTTTCGTTTTTTTGAAATCAAATTCATGTTTGTTTGTTTTACGTGTTCTACAAGGGCGCATTTTTTATTTTTTCCTTTTTTTCCATGTTGTTTGAATTTCTTTTGTTTTCATCTAGCCGTATTTTCAAATATCTTTTTGTCTGTTTAAACTTCAAATCATACCATCCAATACACCAAAAATCAACATAATAATAAACTTAAAAACAGAGCATTTACACTTACAGATAGAGAGTACCATCCAGAAATAAAAAATAAAATAAGAAACATATTAAAAAACAATGATTTTCCAACAAAATTAATAAACAAAATAATATCATCTTCTACAAATAACCTAGAATCAAATGTCAACGAGAATGGACAAAAACAAACGGAGTGTAAAAAATATATTTCCCTACCATATGTCAAACATTTAGCGCCAAAGTAAAAAAGAACAGTAAAACAAAAATTAGATCTTGAAGTTGCTTTTAAACAATATAAAACAACACACAACCTCTTCAGCAAACTTAAAGATAAAACAAATGAAGATCTAAAATCCAATATTGTATATAAAATACCATGCAAATCTTGTAGCAAAACATATACGGGACAGACAAAAAGATATTTGAAAATACGGCTAGATGAACACAAAAGAAATTCAAACAACATGGAAAAAAAAGAAAAAAATAAAAAATGCGCCCTTGTTGAACACGTAAAACAAACAAAACATGAATTTGATTTCAAAAAAAATGAAAATTCTAGAAACACAAAAAAATTTACAAAAAAGACTCATTCTTGAAATGTTACATATTAAATCAGATAAAAACAATATTAATTACCAAACTGATATAGATAACTTAAGTACAATATATAATAATTTAATTAAAAAAAGAAGGATAAAATCATAATCATATTCAACATCAACATATATATATATATATATATATATATATATATATATATATATATATATATATATATATATAATTACCACTAAATCCACTGAATAGAACACAATTTACTCTTAGTAGCTGCACAACTAAATGGCACAAAATGGTTTGAAAAGCATTGGCTTAAACAACAAATTCTGACAACTGTCATATCAAATTCAAACGTACAAACGAACCGACCCGGTTACCTGGTTACGATACTAACACAGATACTAGCGCTATTTTGCGGACTGGTATTGCAGGGCTGAACTATTGCTTTGCAAATAGAAAACCATTGAGATGTCAGCCGCCTGCTACTAACAGTCACCGATCGATGCGGCAGTTGGCCTGCTTGGGATGTTTGGAGGGGGGTTTGTGCGCGCAATTGGTTTGTAACCTAATAATTATTTTTATTTACTATAACAGGATATCAAGTTTGTGTTGCCCTCTTCTATGAACTAACAACTGTCTTATCAAATATGTAAAAATGGTTGCCACCTCAAAGGGGTTAACCGTTTCAAATTCAGAAATTATATAAGACCTGTTGGTCTTAAACAGTTTTCAAGTGTTATTCATATACTTGTCTTACACATTATATTTATGACTGCATTTATGTTATCTATACTACCATATTTATTATTTTTGATATTTATGTGCATTACTAAGCAAGCGCGTTGATATTGTGCTTCCGGTTCCAATGCATTCATGCTACATGTGCTTATATTTGGTTATTTTAATTTTAAGTTATAGATTATATATGTGATAATATTGTCAATAAATTATTAAGTATTTAAAGATAAATGTAATTTTTTATACAACACATAAACATATTGAATAATAATAATAATAATAATAATAATAATAATAATAATAATAATAATAATAATAATAATAATAATAATAATAATAATAATAATAATAATAATAATAATAATAATAATAATAATAATAATAATAATAATAATAATAATAACAATAATAATAATAATAATAATAATAATAATAATAACAATAATAATAATAATAATAATAATAATAATAATAATAATAATAATAATAATAATAATAATAATAATAATAATAATAATGATAATAATAATAATAATAATAATAATAATAATAATTATGAATCACTGAACTTATTACAATATTTAAATTTTTTATTTAAGATAAATATCAAATCTATGTAAGGAAAGTTACTTTTTATATAACTGAACATGTAGTAGGTATTCCGGAATCGCATAATTTTGATCTTTTTCAGTTTTTGATAGACGGATATTGTTGAATAAATACTGATATCAGATATACGTAGATCACACTTCTCATATCTTTTGCATGAACCAAACATGTCACATATATGAAGCAACAACCTAAAGAACAATTAAATTACAATAAGTCTGCCGAAATTGTCATAATTTAATAACTTTTGGTAATTCCCTTTATAAACAAATGCAGTTTGTGAAAGGATGTTAAATATATAATATATATATAAATTTGTATTTATACACCAGAGTTGATTTATACATACTAGACTGTCGACACAAAATATATAAGCAAAAATAGAGTTAATATAGCAACATAAACAACAAGTTTTATTTTCACATTATGATGCATGATCAGGTATAATAAAAAATAGCGTATAATACACGTGTATAAGTAGCTTATACACTTGTATCATATACTATATACTCATATATCAAAACTAATTAATTACTTAATTTTTTAAGTAAATAAGCACAAAACTTTAAGAAATTAGTTTTCATTTTCAAACTAAAAGAATTATTTTTAAATATATGATTATATTTAACATAAAACTAATGAACAACAACAAATAATATTTATTATTTATTGCACTGCTAAAAACAAATAATTTTGCTACAGAATAAATATTATAAATTATAAGAATTAATAATGTACTCAACACGTCAAAGTTACGAAGATAAATATCATACATAGTTGCATTTTGTTAAATGTTTTACAAATGCTGTTTTTTTTGTCAGCAATGAATTTACAATGTTTATGTTTGTATATATGTATATTTACAAAGATTCCAATCTATTTTTCGCACAGCCTTCTGCCCCTAATAAACCGGCATTGTCTGCGGTACTGTGGCAGGTATAATAGAGAATAAAAATTTAATTTACGAAGAGAGTATTCTCTTTTAATATTTAATTGATTAAAGTTTTAATTGTTTATATAAATATGATGTAAACTAATAAGTATATAGTCATGGCTTATTACACGGGTCTGGGGGTGCCAATCTGGTTTTATTCGCAAATTTCGGTAATGACAACATATTCGTATCGCTGTTCGTTGAGAATATTTACTTTTGTGCAATTTGAAAATTGGAAATAACAATTTATATTTTACATAGTTTACATGATTCCTTTCTAAAAAATCAGTACCATTTTTATAACGTTAAAAATAGAAGGTGACGACTATTTAGCACATGAACAAATATGATTAGAAGGAAATTCCCGTCTCTAGGGTTTTATGACTTTCATATCAGATTTAGTATAACAAACTTTAACAGTTTATTACGTATGTCGTGTGTCATTTCGAATGAAAATGGCTTTGGCATTATGAACATAGATCATGTCCTATTTTTTTAGTCATTGAAAGTCAGCCTAATGCTTATACCAACTTGAATGAAAATAATACAAAAATTGCAGGGTAATTTTTTAGTAAAAAATAAATTTATTTCATAAAGTTTTGACAATAAACATTTTTCCAGAGAAGACATTGTTTTTTACATTTTTACAAAAAATTTAACTATCACGTGATTAGTCAGTTTTAAAGGTCTTCAGTTCTTATAGAGAGTAAATTACACAAAATTTTTGCCAGAATCACTATCTACGGGGTGAGTTGTACCATCGATTATGTGTTGCACACTTACTTAAATAACGTCCTATACATTATACAAGTATACCTACTGTGAAAATAAAAGAAACGATATAAAAACAAGTATATGTGCTTGTGTAAATGAGTTCACACATGAGAACTGCAAAGCTTGAAATGCTTGAAAAAGCTTAAAAAGGCTTGAAGAAGCTTGAAAAAGTCTGGTAAAGCTTGCAAATCAAGCCAAGGCTAAAATTTTTAATGCTTGAAGGTTTCAAGCCAAGCCTTGTTTCCATCAATCTCAAGCCAAGCCTAACTTTAAAAAAGCTTGAATTGTCAATCCAAGCCAAGCTTTTCTATTTCAAGCCAAGTAGCTTGGTTTGATGAATCCCTTTGTAAAATACACATAATGCAGTAGAAGCGCACAAATACAACTATTAAACACACACTAAGCCAGGTAAGTTGCGCAGGAGCACAGCCCTCCAGTCCGCATAATGGCTGAAATACATTCAAATTTCAGCGTCATGAATCTGTCAAATTATACTCGCCCGAGGATTTTTGGTGATATTTTGTTATTTTGGATTGGTATAACTGCATTAAAAACACAACATATCTAGATAACGGATAAACTAAAAAACATAAATTACTGTCATAAATCTACTATTCTGCCAAAAGATTCTCTTAATGAAAATTAAAAACTTTTTTTAATAAAGAAATAATGCTCTTAAATGAAAGTCGAAACAGAGAAAATAATATAAAACTTGTTATAAAAGATAATTCAAACTCTCGCTCATTCGGTCTCTCTCCGCTACGGGTTCGTATCCAAATTTCTAACTCGTACTAGAATATGTTTGCTTCTGTAACTTATGATTTCATATATGAGTACAATTAAAGTACACTAATGCCCGGTTTCTCCAGAGAAACTTAAGACATAAGTTGTTGCTTATTCCTAAGTTAATCATTAAACCGTTTTACCACGCAAAAAAATGAAAATGTGGGATGTAAGTAGTCTTAAATATAAGTCGAAAAACGGTAACTTATGTGTCATATATCAATTGTTATATCGGTAGGTCGTCGTAAATTTGTTTTGGGCTGTAACGGTGTGAAAATATTCAAAAATATAACACTTGGAAATTAATAGCCGCAATATTTAATAAACATGTATTAAATATGAAATGTATAAAGAGGGTACGGAAAGTCTAATGCCCGGTTGCACAAAGGTTCATCAACGCATTGTTCGATTAACGGTTTATCAAATCAAACAAATTTGAATCAGTTTCCTTGTTTTTATGACATTTAAATCATTGTTGTCAAAAAATCGCGTTGCATTTGTTCGTTTTGATGAACCGCTAACCAAACAACGCGTTGATTAACGTTTCTGCAACCGGGCATAAGTAAATTATGGGCAAATATAAGACTTTAGCGAAGAAAAGGGGCTTCTGTTTATAGGACTGGTGGTGATTCACATATAAATATTGAAATAAATAATATTATCTTCTTTAAGAAAAATCAAACCTTAAACACTGATAAACACAATAACATGACATCCGGTATATTATTTTGAATCACCATTGACCATAGAGCAACATTGCGCTGTTGAAATGTAATTTGCTACATAAGTTAAGTTCGCATTTAAATTTGCTGATGCAACGCAATTAGGATATCAGGCCTACTCATAATTAAGTAGCACTTTAATAATTAACTTAGGTTGCTGTGGAAAAACCGGGCATAAAGAATGTGCAGCTACAATCATCATCATCATCATATTATTAAGAAATTTAAATTTTAGGAAGCACTAAAATAACGTCTTTATCTGATAATAAAAATATAGAAAATGCAAGAAAGTTATTAATGAGATATACCGGATTATATACATTTGGAATAAAACTTTGTGACACCTTTAACCAAGGATTATCTTCAATTGCTTCTATAACGATTTTAGCTAACATAGTTCAAAATGCATTCGCAATTACAACTTTGTATCTTGGAGGAAACAAACAAATGCCAACAGTGTTTTCTGTGTTTCTATTTGTGCTTTTAAACGTAGATATGGGTTTAATGATATATTATGCACAAGATTTAGAATATCAGGTAAGATTGATTTCAATATAGTTAAGTCAAAACTAAATTTAATAACTGTATATCATATTTCGAAGAAATAGCCCGCCCTCTTTATTGTCCAAAAAATGATAAAATATTTTTTGTTTTAATTAATTTTAAATTTTATATTAAAATAAATTGCAATAAACAGATGTCCGGTTGTCACTTGGCTGTCGCCCAGTTTACTATCGTTCAGTTGCTCTCATCCAGTTGATGGTGTCCGGTTCATACGGGATGTCTATTTCAAATCTGTTATACCAGGGATAACAATGTTAATTTTTTTATTAGCTGTGCTGTTGTTACTTATGTACCCATTAATTTTAGAGAAAAGCTGTAAGTGTTCAATTATTGCAATTACATATTTTTTTCACTATTAACACTGTATGATAGAGTTGTTTAAGACTGCTAAAAATGTCCATGTATTTCACAAGTCATTACTTGTAAAATATATTTTGAGAAACAAAACCATAATTACACTTGTAAAAAATCTGATGTGGCCAGCACATTACCTTCCGTCAGTTCTATGTATTTTGTATAAATGTCATACAGAAAGTTCCTTGCAAAAGATTATATTTCTTGTATATTACCTTAAGGCAGTTGTTGTATTTTATACAAATTCCATACAGAAAGTTTCTAGCAAAAGATCCTATATTTCCAGTAAAATTATTTCACAAACGTACTGTCAACTGCACTTGACACTGACACCTTTCTGAATTTTCTTAATATAGCATCTGTTTCCAGAGTTATAGCATAGCTGGCTAATATAAGATATTTAATATCTTTATAATTTTTTAACTCTATATCCATTTGATATGAATTATACCTAAAATGCATTCAAATCGTATAGAGAATAAAATATTCTTTAATATTTATAATAACATTAAATGTGAAAAAATTATATTTAACATCGTTTTTTCAAGAAAAACTGTTAAAATCTTCAAATGAGAGTACTTCCGGTTGACCAATTAGAACCAAAATCTAATCAGCTCTTCACACGGATGTAACGAAGAGGAATACGAACGAATTATAATTTTTGTAATATTAGAGTTAACGCAGACGAAATTTTAGTCACACACATGAACACACACACACATACACACACATACACACACATACATACACACACATACATACATACACACACACGCACACACACACACACACACACACACACACACACACACATACATACATACAGACATACATACAGACATCATCGTAAAAATCGTAACATCGTATTCTAGGGACCCTAAAACGTGCTTATTCATCAAAAATTCACCATCGATTTTTTTGACCAAGGACAATACCTTCCTTACCTAAAGCTGACGGAAGGTACAAACACTTGTATAAAATAGACTTACACTTGTGACTTGTATCCTACAAGTGTAATTTTCAGAAACAAATACTTGTGAAAATTAAAATTCTACAAGTGTACACACTTGTATTACAAGACTTGTATTTTTTGAGAAACAGGGCCCTTGTCATACAGCCTTTAGTTACATTAGATTTTAAATCAAAATATTAAAGTAATAAATATTGTAACCAAAAAAATTCTTAGGCAAAAGAAGTAGTGATTACTATAGGACAACTAAATATATGTTATATGGATCAAAAACTTGCATTTGAAGTAAGTATATAAATATGTACTCCTAAAATAGAAAAAAATTAAATACACGTTTGTTTTAGAAAAATACATTTTTATTGCAAAATTTACACAGGAAGGTGAATTTTAGTTTATTTGGAATGGTTCCTCTCAAGATGTCAATATTTTTAAAGGTAATTAAATTTTATGAAAAAAATGTTTATCGATTAACAGAACATTTTATTTTTAGCAACTGGACATATGCAAATCTTTATTTCTCTTATTAATTCAATATTACGCTAAAAATAATAAACTCTCCTGAATGTAAGTGCAACTGTCACATTGCGACGGTTCCACTTTCCAAAATGTGCGAGATTGCAATAATCTTCAAAGTAATTTAAATATTATTGCAAACTGTATTGCAAACAAGCTAGTTCTCAACATTATATTATATTTATATATAACTATGTTATAGACTCTGTGAGCTTTTCTCGTTTGGTACAGACTAAAGTATTTTTTTTGATCTAGAGCTTACTTTTATATTGCTTGTGTATAGTACAGTTTAATATTTTCAGCTAATAAATTAATTTAATTCATCATTAGAAATTGTGTAAATTGTTCGTATATTAATGCACTGCGAGTTTTATATTATGCATTCACTCAGTGTAAATTGAAATATTCTGTATTCTGAAGCTCAAATTATTTAAAATTCTTCAACCTTTAACATGTATCGATTTCGACTCTGCGTTCATTGGGATGATAATTCAAGTGAAGTCAAACCGCTAAATCTAAAATGTGACTTCTTCCCAGTAAGCTTTAGTATTGTTATAATCAAAATTTACAATTTTAGAACAGAAAATATAGAAACCCCACATGTTTCATACCCAACTGCAAATCAGGATATTAATCTTCGAGTGAAAAAGTGTCAATATTTTATATATCCACCAAAATTAGTATACAATTTGCGAAATATGTTTTTAACAATGTTCTTTGTGCGTTTATTTTTCCTTTTGTTTTTAAATACTGTAATCTCAAATTATCTACGAATGCCAGTTTCTACTAAAAATGTATATACTCGTAACTCGTAAGTTAATATTGTATTTCATAGTTTGAAAATTAAATTTATTACCTACCTGTCCTAATATTCCTTATTGTATTTATTTTGTTTCTTGCCCACGGTGTAAGAACATTGGTCTTTTACCGAGATCTTTTCCTATCATATTTATTTGAATCACCTTTATTTTTTACGTTAAATTGCTGAAAATAATATTATTTAATGTTTTCTTGCTATAATATGAATTATTGTATTTTTATTATATAGTTTTTTATAAAGTAATTTTATTACATATTATTTTTATACATAGTTTTAGAAATATTACATAAAAAATGTTATCTTTTCTATTTTTAACATGCTTTTCAAGCATCCAAGAAATGCAGCTCCACAGCGGGATAACGGAGAACTAAGTGTATTCCGTCTGACCGCGATTGTAGCACAGGAAACATAGCGAGTGGCGTTACCTTGGTTAAAAGTAGTTTTGGCGTAAATGTTTTCAGTTATCTAAAGGTGGAGTTAAAATTCACGGCCTAATGCAGAAGAAGTATATTGATATATTTGTTTTATATTATTTTCAACATAGTCGCTTTCTAAGTCTATATACTTATTTAGTTCATCAATGTTGCAATGCTATAATTCCGATCTTATGAGATGCTCTTATAAAAAGTACTCTGTTACGGCTGCTACAACTTCTACACTTCTACAAAATCGTTGTCCTCTCAGATCTTTTTTGAGTTTCTGAAATATATAGAAGTTTGATAAAGCTAGATCTGCTGAATAGAGAGAATGAGGTACGAATTAGATGCCGCACTGATGAATTTCAATAATAAAACTCTTGGTGTATGGGCTGGAGCGTTGCTCTGATTTAAAAGTATGCGTTTCGTTTGTACTCCAGGTAGCTTTCTTTTTATTTCTTCACGAATTTATTATAACAAGCTTTAGAGTATTATTGTCTTGTAATGGTTTAACCTTTAGGAAGGTAATCCGCTATCAATATATCCATTCGTGTCCACAAAAAACAAAATTCATGGTTTTGACAGCAAACGGTAGTTAGGTAGATACCAGCATTGCTTTACTAATGCTTTGATTCAGATAGTGGTGAACCCATGTCTCATCGGTAGTAACAAATTTTTCTATGCACATATAAGAATTAGCTTTATTACGGAGTGACAATGTGGAAACAAACACGTTTCTGACCAACCGATGGCCCCATCTCCCAGAATTTTGTCATTCCTAACTCATTGGTTAGAATGTTTTGAACCCGTTCGTATGAGATACTTAGAACCTCTGCCATTTTTCGAACCTTGATTCATCGATCTACCATGCCATGCCATTAAAATGTTTTCATCATTGGTAATACTTAAAGGACTTCCTCTGTGAGGATCATCTTCAACGCTCTTCCTCCACTTTTAAATTCAAAGTATTTGTTATGTCTTTATTTTAAGTCCTTTTTGTTCTGTTATTTGAGAGCAGTGTTATATTTTTAGCATTTTTTTAAAAAGTAATGCAAACGTTAATTAAAAATTAAGTCACATATTAGGGACTTAACGTAAAATTAGCAGAAATATTAATGACATCACATAACCTAACAAAAAAATATTGTGCGTCTATTGGTACTCTTTCTGTGTTAGGCCGGGAACCTTTCATTTCATCGACGTAGTAATTTATTTACACTAGAATTTGAACTATAGCCCGACCAATGAGTCGTGCACTGTGGAGAGATCGCACTAGGCGGGAAAGAGCCAGATAGATAAGCGCGAGAGTACGCTATGAGACACAAGTTTCAGTATCGATGTTAACTCTGCGACTGCTGGCAAGGGAATGAAGTCCCCACCAGAATTTTAAGGCATAGCTACTGCTGGTCGATCACGACTTGTTCTCGTTCATGACGTTGTAACTCCCGATCCATTGAACGTACCTAACGTATTATATAAATAAATGTCTATCTACTACTAAAGTAGGTATATTTACAAATAAAGTATATCAGTACTCACTTAATTTTTGTATTTATTTATTTACTTCACTTCTACATATTATTAAACAATCCAATTGAATATTAGAATGAATCGGATTTAATTAAATATTTTTTTATGTCAATCACATTCAAAAGAATCACCACAATGATCTAGTCGTAGGATCGAATATATACTGGGATTCTGAAACCAACGTTAAATAACGTTCGGCGTTAAGTAACGATAGTGACGTTCACGTTTCAGCGTTAAATCGGTATTCTGAAAGTGAAACGTTAAAGACGCCAGCGTTAATTCACGTCGAGTACATTCATGTGATCTTTCCCTTTTAAAATTTTCAACTAATAATAAGCTATTAAACGTAACAAAAACTACATTTATCTGTCTATTTTAAAAGTATATGTCAGACCTGTGTGTCAAACGTCAAATAAACGAATATATTTCCTGCGTGTAGGTATTTTGTGCTAAAATATATTTCTATATATTTACATATGTTAATTTCTTTAATTGTGTCAGCTCTTACATGATGAAACTTATTATTCATTTTAATTACATAGGTCAATCAGGAAGAAATTTTAATATAAGGGTAAATGAACACAAAAAATCATATTTAAACAAAAAGTCTGACTCAACATTTTCCAATCATTTAATAGAAGAAAATCATACTAGCAGTTTTAATCCCGAAATATTACATATAGAAACTAAAGGACCAAGATTAGATTTTTTAGAAGCTATAGAAATTGTTAAAGCAATAAAGAATAACGAAAATATTCTAAATGAACAGACAAGTCTTAATAATTCACCATTAATGAAGTTTTTAGAAACATTATAAAATTTGTGTGATAATTTATTTGTTTATATTAATATTTTTGAACTTTGTAATTTTTTAAAATAATTTTCAAAAAATCAAATACAAAAATTATTTTAAAAAACATTTATTGACATATTGACATTTCGTTTATATTTATTTAATATAATTTAGACATATTTATATATTTACTTATAATTATACCTACGTTAAGGAAGATCTGATGATGCTAATGTTGTAGCGAAACTGGTAATCAAAATAAAATAATTGTGAAACTTAAAACCAAGTATTTTCAATAATTAAAATACATATGTTAATAAAAATACAATTATTTTATAAAAATAGTATACAAGCAGCGCTACTTCCGAAGTAACGCTATTTCGATTTTTTAAAATTTATTTATAGGCAAGAATAAATTTTAAATTTTTGTAAATAATTCCTATTGTATTTAAAATAAGTGCTATTCACAATTTAATTTATATTCATTTCTCTAACTTTTAAGTTGAAGTAGCGATTTTTCGGAAGTAGCGCTACATCAAGAGGTGAGAATACGGGCCTTTACATTCTTCAAACCAACACAAAATTGCTTTTAGGCTCGATTTACGTTAGCGGTACAATGACGGTACAATAACGGTACTATACTTCTTGGTCTAATGTATTTTAATGGACCCATTTACATCTACGTTCTCAGTATGATGACGGTACGATGACGGCCCAGGGATATTTATTGATTTATATTAGTGATACGACCACGGTACAGTATAGTTTTGTTTCTATTGAAAAAATATTGTATATCATAGTATAACAGCGAAATATTTCCATGTAAGGGGGAGTGGAAGGTTGCGTTTGAAGAGTACGTGCTCTTCAAGTTGACGTTCAAGCCAAAATCAGCCGTGTGAAAGTAAACATGCTAGTAGGTGATTGACATTTGACATGTTTTTGACTTTTTCATATTTGTCTTTTAAGGTGCATTCACAAATGAAAATTAGGTTTATGGTTGTTGTTTAGATTTAAATAAGTCATTCAAAAATGCACGTTTAATTTACCATTAATATAGTTTTGTTTCTACTGACATCTATGTAAATGCTTCAAAAACAAGATTAAAATATCGGTAGAGCAGTACTTAACAAATACCGGTGCGCCGTGTAACTATCATTCGCTTGGCATTATTGGTTTTGGTTACATTTCAGCAATGAAATATCATGTTTAGCCAGTCTTTTTGTTCTTCTCGTATTTCCAAGTGAATCCTAAATAAAAATGGGTGTATATTTCTATATCGTTTTAGACTCGTCGTCATTGGTGAAGTTTGTGACGTCAAACTAAATCATGAAGCTAAAGTTTGGACCTTGAAATGTTTAGCTTTATAATTTGGGTTTAGAGAAAGTAAATTCTGAAGTGTGAATGGAGTCATAACATAATGTGCGGCCAAGGTCTTTAAATTTAAAGTATAAACCATAAATCTCAACCTAATTTTCGTTTATGAATATGCCTTTAGTAAAACCAAAATATAGTCAAAATGAGAAATGAATATATATTGTAGCTCAGCGTCGTATGAGGTTTGCTGGACACATCTTGCGACTACATCAGCAGCGTTTGGCAGCTGTGGCAATGCGCTGGATACCTCCGTACGGCAAGCGGCGTCCCGGTCGGCCAGTGCATACATGGCGTGCAACCTTTCGCCGAGACCTTAAACGTCTAGGAGTCATGTGGCAAGATGCACATGCAGTAGCAGAAGACAGATTATACTGGAGAAGACTCGTTGCGCGGTGTGTCTAGTTACACGTATAGGGAATAAGAAAAAGAAGAAGAAGATATATATATATATATATATATATATATATATATATATATATGTAAGATTCACTTTTCGACTGGGCGCCACTGGTTTAGAAGCGCTGGCTTAAGGCAAAAACACTTGACATTCTTAAACACAATAACAACCCCCGACCTTTGATGGTTAGGGTAGGGCTAGAATTAGTTGCTGTGTGCTAGCAGCCATATACAGATGTGTGTGAAACTGTGAATAGTTTCAACAAAGAAAAGACGAGATGCTTGCAGTAATTATAGGTGACTGGTAGAAGTCGCTGTCATTCTAATTATTATACAGGTATAGTTTGGTGTGGATCACCAGATGCTTGATTGATATGTTATACACTGCTTGTGTATTTGCCATGCATGGTATATGTAAAGTATACATTTGTATTATTTGTTTGTGGCCGCAAACGTAGTAGTTTCCTAATTATCCGAAGAGTTGTCTGAGACAACTCTGGGTCCATGGAGCTATATGCTTTGAGGTGTGATAAACACCACATGAGAGGCTGAGATCCACGAGAACGTCTAGGACGTTAAGGATTAACCTGGGGTTTATCATGATAGGTCTGGGACCTATACACGTGTGATCATAAGCTAAACTCTCATTATAGGTCTGGGACCCATTGACCTCTGGGAGGTCGAGTTCTGGGAACTCAATATGTCTGGGACATATGTGAGAGTCTGAGATACACGAGAACGTCTGGGACGTTAAGGATAAACCTGGGGTTTATCATGATAGGTCTGTGACCTACACACGTGTGATCGTAAGCTAAACTCCCATTATGGGTCTGGGACCCATTGACCTCTGGGAGGTCACAGCTCTGGGAGGTCACAGCTCTGGGAGGTCAGAGCTCTGGGAGCTCAACATGTCTGGGACATGCATATGTGGCTACGGTACCGCTAGTGTCTCAGAAATGACTATTCACGAGAGCCGTATTCCAGCAATTCGTCAATGCACTGGGTGTATACTTTTGCGGATAGGAGGACCGGAATCCAAGAGGTGTTAGGCCGCATTTAATATGCGGGGCACCTGCCCAAGTCTGGAACTTGGGAGCAACCTTATTCCTGCCCTCCCCCTCCTGTCTATCTTATTATATGATAATGCACGCCTGTGATAATTGTTGTAAATTGGAATGACAATGTGTATTTTATCCCACTTAGGGGAACGCGTCGTAGAGGGCCAGTTCGTCGCTGACGCGTGTAGAAGAGGACACCGATAACAGGTCAAAAAGGAATGTGAATTGTATATATTAGATTATTGCATGTATTATCGCCCATATATTTAGGGTAGGGTTAGAATTAGTTGCTGTGTGCTAGCAGCCATATACAGATGTGTGTGAAACTGTGAATAGTTTCAACAAAGAAAAGACGAGATGCTTGCAGTAATTATAGGTGACTGGTAGAAGTCGCTGTCATTCTAATTATTATACAGGTATAGTTTGGTGTGGATCACCAGATGCTTGATTGATATGTTATACACTGCTTGTGTATTTGCCATGCATGGTATATGTAAAGTATACATTTGTATTATTTGTTTGTGGCCGCAAACGTAGTAGTTTCCTAATTATCCGAAGAGTTGTCTGAGACAACTCTGGGTCCATGGAGCTATATGCTTTGAGGTGTGATAAACACCACATGAGAGGCTGAGATCCACGAGAACGTCTAGGACGTTAAGGATTAACCTGGGGTTTATCATGATAGGTCTGGGACCTATACACGTGTGATCATAAGCTAAACTCTCATTATAGGTCTGGGACCCATTGACCTCTGGGAGGTCGAGTTCTGGGAACTCAATATGTCTGGGACATATGTGAGAGTCTGAGATACACGAGAACGTCTGGGACGTTAAGGATAAACCTGGGGTTTATCATGATAGGTCTGTGACCTACACACGTGTGATCGTAAGCTAAACTCCCATTATGGGTCTGGGACCCATTGACCTCTGGGAGGTCACAGCTCTGGGAGGTCACAGCTCTGGGAGGTCAGAGCTCTGGGAGCTCAACATGTCTGGGACATGCATATGTGGCTACGGTACCGCTAGTGTCTCAGAAATGACTATTCACGAGAGCCGTATTCCAGCAATTCGTCAATGCACTGGGTGTATACTTTTGCGGATAGGAGGACCGGAATCCAAGAGGTGTTAGGCCGCATTTAATATGCGGGGCACCTGCCCAAGTCTGGAACTTGGGAGCAACCTTATTCCTGCCCTCCCCCTCCTGTCTATCTTATTATATGATAATGCACGCCTGTGATAATTGTTGTAAATTGGAATGACAATGTGTATTTTATCCCACTTAGGGGAACGCGTCGTAGAGGGCCAGTTCGTCGCTGACGCGTGTAGAAGAGGACACCGATAACAGGTCAAAAAGGAATGTGAATTGTATATATTAGATTATTGCATGTATTATCGCCCATATATTTAGGGTAGGGTTAGAATTAGTTGCTGTGTGCTAGCAGCCATATACAGATGTGTGTGAAACTGTGAATAGTTTCAACAAAGAAAAGACGAGATGCTTGCAGTAATTATAGGTGACTGGTAGAAGTCGCTGTCATTCTAATTATTATACAGGTATAGTTTGGTGTGGATCACCAGATGCTTGATTGATATGTTATACACTGCTTGTGTATTTGCCATGCATGGTATATGTAAAGTATACATTTGTATTATTTGTTTGTGGCCGCAAACGTAGTAGTTTCCTAATTATCCGAAGAGTTGTCTGAGACAACTCTGGGTCCATGGAGCTATATGCTTTGAGGTGTGATAAACACCACATGAGAGGCTGAGATCCACGAGAACGTCTAGGACGTTAAGGATTAACCTGGGGTTTATCATGATAGGTCTGGGACCTATACACGTGTGATCATAAGCTAAACTCTCATTATAGGTCTGGGACCCATTGACCTCTGGGAGGTCGAGTTCTGGGAACTCAATATGTCTGGGACATATGTGAGAGTCTGAGATACACGAGAACGTCTGGGACGTTAAGGATAAACCTGGGGTTTATCATGATAGGTCTGTGACCTACACACGTGTGATCGTAAGCTAAACTCCCATTATGGGTCTGGGACCCATTGACCTCTGGGAGGTCACAGCTCTGGGAGGTCACAGCTCTGGGAGGTCAGAGCTCTGGGAGCTCAACATGTCTGGGACATGCATATGTGGCTACGGTACCGCTAGTGTCTCAGAAATGACTATTCACGAGAGCCGTATTCCAGCAATTCGTCAATGCACTGGGTGTATACTTTTGCGGATAGGAGGACCGGAATCCAAGAGGTGTTAGGCCGCATTTAATATGCGGGGCACCTGCCCAAGTATGGAACTTGGGAGCAACCTTATTCCTGCCCTCCCCCTCCTGTCTATCTTATTATATGATAATGCACGCCTGTGATAATTGTTGTAAATTGGAATGACAATGTGTATTTTATCCCACTTAGGGGAACGCGTCGTAGAGGGCCAGTTCGTCGCTGACGCGTGTAGAAGAGGACACCGATAACAGGTCAAAAAGGAATGTGAATTGTATATATTAGATTATTGCATGTATTATCGCCCATATATTTTAGTTAAGTAACAAATGAAAAAGATTAAGAAAAATTAGTAAAAACCATAGCTTTTATATATATATATATATATATATATATATATATATATATATATATATATATACATTATACTTATTATACTTATTATACTTATTACACTTATTATACTTATTATACTTATACTTATTATACTTATATTTATTATACTTATTATACTTATATTTATTATACTTATTATACTTATTATACTTATTATACTTATTATACTTATTATACTTATTATACTTATTATACTTATTATACTTATTATACTTATTATACTTATTATACTTATTATACTTATTATACTTATTATACTTATTATACTTATTATACTTATTATACTTATTATACTTATTATACTTATTATACTTATTATACTTATTATACTTATTATACTTATTATACTTATTATACTTATTATACTTATTATACTTATTATACTTATTATACTTATTATACTTATTATACTTATTATACCTATTATACTTATTATACTTATTATACTTAATATACTTATTATACTTATTAAACTTATTATACTTATTATGCTTATTATGCTTATTATACTTATTATACTTATTATACTTATTATACTTATTATACTTATACTTATTGTACTTATTATACTTATTATACTTATTATACTTATTATACTTATTATACTTATTATACTTATTATACTTATTATACTTATTATACTTATTATACTTATTATACTTATTATACTTATTATACTTATTATACTTATTATACTTATTATACTTATTATACTTATTATACTTATTATACTTATTATACTTATTATACTTATTATACTTATTTTACTTATTATACCTATTATACTTATTATACTTATTATACTTATTATACTTATTATACTTATTATACTTATTATACTTATTATACTTATTATACTTATTATACTTATTATACTTATTATACTTATTATACTTATTATACTTATTATACTTATTATACTTATTATACTTATTATACTTATTATACTTATTATACTTATTATACTTATTATACTTATTATACTTATTATACTTATTATACTTATTATACTTATTATACTTATTATACTTATTATACTTATTATACTTATTATACTTATTATACTTATTATACTTATTATACTTATTATACTTATTACACTTATTATACTTATTATACTTATTATACTTATTGTACTTATTATACTTATTATACTTATTATACTTTTATACTTATTATACTTATTATACTTATTATACTTATTATGCTTATTATACTTATTATACTTATTATACTTATTATACTTATACTTATTATAATTATTATACTTTTTATACGAATTATACTTATTATACTTATTATACTTATTATACTTATACTTATTATACTTATTATATTTATTATACTTATTATACTTATTATACTAATTATACTTATTATACTTATTATACTTATTATACTTATTATACTTATTATACTTATTATACTTATTATACTTATTATACTTATTATACTTATTATACTTATTATACTTATTATACTTATTATACTTATTATACTTATTATACTTATTATACTTATTATACTTATTATACTTATTATACTTATTATACTTATTATACTTATTATACTTATTATACTTATTATACTTATTATACTTATTATACTTATTATACTTATTATACTTATTATACTTATTATACTTATTATACTTATTATACTTATTATACTTATTATACTTATTATACTTATTATACTTATTATACTTATTATACTTATTATACTTATTATACTTATTATACTTATTATACTTATTATACTTATTATACTTATTATACTTATTATACTTATTATACTTATTATACTTATTATACTTATTACACTTATTATACTTATTATACTTATTGTACTTATTATACTTATTATACTTATTATACTTTTATACTTATTATACTTAATATACTTATTATACTTATTATGCTTATTATACTTATTATACTTATTATACTTATTATACTTATACTTATTATAATTATTATACTTTTTATACTAATTATACTTATTATACTTATTATACTTATACTTATTATACTTATTATATTTATTATACTTATTATACTTATTATACTAATTATACTTATTATACTTATTATACTTATTATACTTATTATACTTATTATACTTATTATACTTATTATACTTATTATACTTTTAATACTTATTATACTTATTATACTTATTATACTTATTATACTTATTATACTTATTATACTTATTATACTTATTATACTTATTATACTTATTATACTTATTATACTTATTATACTTATTATACTTATTATACTTATTATACTTATTATACTTATTATACTTATTATACTTATTATACTTATTATACTTATTATACTTATTATACTTATTATACTTATTATACTTATTATACTTATTATACTTATTATACTTATTATACTTATTATACTTATTATACTTATTATACTTATACTTATTATATTTATACTTATTATACTTATACTTATTATACTTATTATACTTGTTATACTTATTATACTTATTATATTGATATTATTTTATTTTATTCAGACGTGTCGGTCAGTATTTGACCATCCTCAGTGCTATAAAATGTGTCATAATTTAAAAATACAAATATAAATTACAAAATACAATTTACGTAAAAATCAACTTACCAATTTTACATTTTAAATTAACAGCCGACCCAGGTGGAGTAGCGGTAGCGCTATCGCTTCACGCTCCAAGGGTCCTGGGTTCGAATCCCGGATAAGGCATGGCTGTTGTGTGTGTCTTTCATCATTTCATCTTCATCAACGACCAATTCTACGGAGAAAAGTTATAAAGGAAATTGAGAAAAAACTCATCCTCATAATATATATCACCGCTTATATACGAATGTATTACAAAGTGTGTAACAATAAATAAAAAAAAAATTTAAATTAACATTATTAACATTGAATGTTATTATAACAATTTATGTAAATTCATCTTAGATAATAGAATACTACAAGAAAAGAAAAAAATGTTTGTATTAACAACAAAAATTAAAAATATGAGTATTGTTAACTTACCACATGAAAATATCATGTATTTTAAAGTACAGTTTATGAAATATAAATGAAGAAAAATCCAAAGTTTATTGAGAAAACTCAACTTGAAAGCGATGTATGTATGTATGTATGTATGTATGTATGTATGTATGTATGTATGTATGTATGTATGAATTTATTTGGGAGGCAAAAATGAAATTGTTAATAGTGTTATTTTGTAAATTTTAAACAAAATTGTTAATGTGTTTAAGATTGTTTTTATAGTCTGGTAATTCAATACATTTTGTTTTTTGTTGTATATATGAATTGTTTCATATAAAAGTCTATGTTGTTTGTATTTAACTCTGTCTAGAATTTTAAAATTTTCAAAATCTATGTTATGACCAGTATCATAATAGTGTTTTGATAAGGCACTATGATCTGGATTTTTATTTTTACAATGGTAATGATGCTGGTATATTCTTTTACGCGGAGGTTGAGAGGTCTCCCCTATATATGTTCTATTACATGTTGTACATTTGATTTGGTATATGACATCTTTTTTGGAGTTGTAATGATTTTGTCTTTTAACGAGGTATAAAGTGTATTGGTTGTATTATTGTTATTAACGTTAGCTATTACAATATTAGTATTTTTAATTACTTGTTGTATGGATTGTTGTAGGTTATTAACGTATGGGATTGTTGCATAAACTTTTTTCTTTTGAGTACCCTCTATTTCATCTACGTTCGTATGTGGGATGTTATGTTTGGACAATTGCAATAATCTATTATTAATAGTTTTTTCTATGAATTTAGGTGGATACTCATTCGTTATTAAAGTGTTAAATATATGTGTAATATTGTTATGATGGTATTCTGGATGTGATAGTAATATCGCTCTATCTACTAAGGCTGTAATAACACTTTTTTTGTAATTTAAGTTGGTGTGTGAAAAGATATGTAAATACCACCCAGAAGCTGTTGGTTTTTGGTACCAATTAGTTTTTATTTTGCTATCTGATCTAATTAATGTTGTATCTAAAAAGCTTATTTTATTACCTATTGCTTTCTCTATTGTAAATTTAATTCGTGGGTGATAACTATTAAATTCTCCCAGAATATCATTAATGGCAGAAACAGGGGCTAAAAGCAAGCAATCATCTACGTACCGTTTGTAGTATGTAATATTCAGTTTATTATTATTTACGGTTTTGTTTTCTAAATTTTGTAAAATTAACTCTGCTAATGTACTCGAAATACTGGCCCCCATGGGTGTACCATATAATTGAAAATAAATATCGTTATTGAATGTAAATACTGATGATTCAAAACATAGGTTTATACCTTCGATAAATAGTTCTAAAGTTAACTCTGTATTCTTGAATATCATTCCATTTATCTTTGATCAATTGTATTACTAGATCTTGAGGGATAGATGGATATAAAGCTGTCACATCGAGAGAGAAAAGAATACTGTCATTGGGTATATCAATTTTAGTTATGTCGTTGACCAAATCAAATGAATTTTCTATTATATTGTTAGATTTTGAGGTAATTTTCTGTAGTGTTGTTTAAAAATTTTGAAAGTAAATATGTAGGGGTATCAATTGTAGATGTTATTTGCCTTAGGGGTACGTTTTCTTTATGTATCTTGGGCTGCATATACATCCTGCCCAAAGGTGGATTTTGAATTATCAGGTTTGGTTGGTTGATTTTGTTTAAGTATTTTTTACATTTCACGTCTACAAAGGAGAGGTTATTAGTTACACAAGTATGGAACAACTTTTACAATCATATGACACACCCACAGCATTATCTATCAAGCAAGTACTCAAAATCCACAGACAGTTAGCATCATCGCTAAACCATAGTATATTTTTAATCAGATGTAGACAAGAAAATATTTTCCTACATTTATACAAAATAACTTGAAATGTCTCCACCAGTCACTAACTTCAGACCATCCTTGCACCCTTTTAAACAAAAAGTTACCAGATCACTTGCTTCGTGTTTTTTCTTTCACTTGCTCTGAAGATGACCTGTGTGGTAGACATACACATTTTAAGAAAATTGTTGTATTTTATTACAAGACTTAATACAAATGTAACTTGTATTTTTCAAAATTCATTTAAATAAGATTTACATGTAAGTAATGATTATATAACCTAGTCATACGTAAATTTAATTTTGTACTTGTAGTTCCCCTGAGGAAGGCAGATTTGCTGCCGAAACGTCGGTTATGCATTAAAATTATTGTCCTAATATCATCAGACTGTTATTCTCCAAATATTCTTCCAATAATAAGTATAATAAGTATAATAAGTATAATAAGTATAATAAGTATAATAAGTATAATAAGTATAATAAGTATAATAAGTATAATAAGTATAATAAGTATAATAAGTATAATAAGTATAATAAGTATAATAAGTATAATAAGTATAATAAGTATAATAAGTATAATAAGTATAATAAGTATAATAAGTATAAGTATAATAAGTATAATAAGTATAATAAGTATAATAAGTATAATAAGTATAATAAGTATAATAAGTATAATAAGTATAATAAGTATAATAAGTATAATAAGTATAATAAGTATAATAAGTATAATAAGTATAATAAGTATAATAAGTATAATAAGTATAATAAGTATAATAAGTATAATAAGTATAATAAGTATAATAAGTATAATAAGTATAATAAGTATAATAAGTATAATAAGTATAATAAGTATAATAAGTATAATAAGTATAATAAGTATAATAAGTATAATAAGTATAATAAGTATAATAAGTATAATAAGTATAATAAGTATAATAAGTATAATAAGTATAATAAGTATAATAAGTATAATAAGTATAATAAGTATAATAAGTATAATAAGTATAATAACTATAATAAGTATAATAAGTATAGTAAGTATAATAAGTATAACAAGTATAACAAGTATAACAAGTATAATAAGTATAATAAGTATAATAAGTATAATAAGTATAATAAGTATAATAAGTATAATAAGTATAATAAGTATAATAAGTATAATAAGTATAATAAGTATAATAAGTATAATAAGTATAATAAATATAATAAGTATAATAAGTATAATAAGTATAATAAGTATAATAAGTATAATAAGTATAATAAGTATAATAAGTATAATAAGTATAATAAGTATAATAAGTATAATAAGTATAATAAGTATAGTAAGTATAATAAGTATAACAAGTATAACAAGTATAACAAGTATAATAAGTATAATAAGTATAATAAGTATAATAAGTATAATAAGTATAATAAGTATAATAAGTATAATAAGTATAATAAGTATAATAAGTATAATAAGTATAATAAGTATAATAAATATAATAAGTATAATAAGTATAATAAGTATAATAAGTATAATAAGTATAATAAGTATAATAAGTATAATAAGTATAATAAGTATAATAAGTATAATAAGTATAATAAGTATAATAAGTATAATAAGTATAATAAGTATAATAAGTATAATAAGTATAATAAGTATAATAAGTATAATAAGTATAATAAGTATAATAAGTATAATAAGTATAATAAGTATAATAAGTATAATAAGTATAATAAGTATAATAAGTATAATAAGTATAATAAGTATAATAAGTATAATAAGTATAATAAGTATAATAAGTATAATAAGTATAATAAGTATAATAAGTATAATAAGTATAATAAGTATAATAAGTATAATAAGTATAATAAGTATAATAAGTATAATAAGTATAATAAGTATAATAAGTATAATAAGTATAATAAGTATAATAAGTATAATAAGTATAATAAGTATAATAAGTATAATAAGTATAATAAGTATAATAAGTATAATAAGTATAATAAGTATAATAAGTATAATAAGTATAATAAGTATAATAAGTATAATTAGTATAATAAGTATAATAAGTATAATAAGTACAATAAGTTTAATAAGTTTAATAAGTATAATAAGTATAATAAGTATAATAAGTATAATAAGTATAATAAGTATAATAAGTATAATAAGTATAATAAGTATAATAAGTATAAGTATAATTAGTATAATAAGTATAATAAGTATAATAAGTACAATAAGTTTAATAAGTTTAATAAGTATAATAAGTGTAATAAGTGTAATAAGTATAGTAAGTATATCACTAAATCACTAACCTTTTGTTGACACCATGAAAGTTTATTCAGGTCAATTAATTTAGTGAACTTATATAAATAAAGAAATAAAAAAAAATGGGGAATTTTAAAAATACATGGTCTCAGCATAGGGTTAACCCCAATACTGTTAGCTTAAGTAATATTTAAGTATGTTACTGCTGATAAATATTTTTTAGGTAAAACCATGATTGCCAAAGCAATTATATTTTCAATCGTAATGACACTGTCCTGGGGTTTTATTGCGTATGATTGTGAACGACCTATACTGAATATGAATACCATATCTTCGAAAGATGTGAAAGAATATCCTCAACCAGTTTCCGACTACAAGAGCCAATAAGTCCAAATAAAGATCCTCCAAAGGAATGTAGTTAAATTAGTACGAGTCCAAACTTCGAATATCAAACTAAATATCCAGCTACGTTCAGAAAATTGAAGCCGAAGAATATTCTACTTACGGCGAAACTGTTTCAAATTACATCTCCGATGCGAGATACTCTCTGCTTGCTGTATGCTTGTATATCACTACGAAGGATGATCAGAAGAACTTAGTCGTCGAACAAGATGTATGGAGTATTTTAACAACTTGGCTCCTCCACCGAACTTTTAAAGGAACACAAGATGACGAAATCTTCAACCAACAACGTATAGACAACGACAGCTCCTGGCAACCACAGCAGTCTTTGTCCCGAAATTAGAAATGCAACGCACTGGACAGAAACTAACCAAGAAAATTAATAAGTTATGTATATTCATATTATATTTCATATTTAGAACTCTTTGTTAATTTTTTTAAAAAACTATGTTACAGAGGATGTAGGCCACCTCACCTTCCACAAGTGTTGAGTGCACAGGGACTTAAGTTGGAACATCTGATGTGCTAGGAACTTTCACGTGGGAAGTGCAGTGTGGATATTAATAATTTTTATATGTTACGTATATTAATTCTATATGTATTCCTTATATAATTATGGAAAGGAATGCCACTTGAGAGTATCACTCTTTCTTAAAGGAAGGGGTAATGTAACAACCCGCTAAAAATTTAATATTTAAAAACTAAATTAAAGATCAAGAGAAAATTATCTTCCAAGAGAGTGGCCCCCACTCTCGCATTAAATCTTTTATAAGGGATCTCCAGCGCTGAGGAGACACGTATAATCATTTCGACAATTAGTTGATTCACTTTTCAATATTTAGTTTCGGCATAAAGTCACAAAATTCAGTTTAGGAATTTTTAATAAATAATTGTTAAATAAGTTTCAAGTGTCAGTCCTGCAAGAATAAGAATAAAAGAAGAATAAGAAGAAGAAATTAAAATTGTAAGTAAATTTAATATTTGTTTCTATTATTATTATGTAACCAGTATTAATTTTATTGTGTAAATAAAACTTAGTGTGTAAGGATAAACTCCTTTATTCAATAAAACCCAGGGCTACGAACCCATACTTTCCCCTAAATTAATTTTTTATTCTAAATTCAAAATTATAATTATTAAAAATAAATCAGCTTCTGATCTATTATATTTGCTGAGTTTCATTATACATTGGTAGACGGGTAGATTTTTACCCCCATCGCTGATTCATTACATTGGTAGCTGCGGTGTGATTTTTATACACATCGCTGAGTTTTATTACAGTCATACTTATATTTTCTGGTGCTAGTAACACAGAAAACAATACCTCCAGAATTTAACTTACATTAAACGCCTGATGTATCAGGCCGCGAATGAGTGCATATTAGTATTTCCAATTTTAAAATTGCGAAATCTCATGAATGATAATTCGTAGGGAAAAAAGTAAGAACACTTTTTTTGTAAAGAATCGCATATTCTACAAACTTTGTATGAGCGATTTTTACAATAACACTTACTATTTAACAGATATTTTGAAAAAACCGATTTTTGACGTTTGGCCTTGAATAATTTTTAGTAGATGTAGGATCGATAAGAACTTTTGACATTTCATTTATAATGATGTATTTAAGGTCTGTACCAATTTTCAGTTCCATGCGAATTTTTCCGAAGTTTAAACCTTTTTTTGTCTATTTTGACTAGACTATGATTTGCTTACTTCATTGATTGATTATGTATTTTTAATTCATGTTCGCTATAGAACAGGGTTAACAATCGATTTTGCTTTAGTTCTTGTTTCAGTTCTAAATATTTGAAGTAAAATTCTAATGTGGCCAGCACATTACTTTCCGTCAGTTCTATGAATTTTAAACAACTTCAATACCGAAAGTTCTTGCGAAATATTCTATATTTCCAGTACACTACCTTCCGTGCAATTCTACGTATTTTGTACAAATTCCATACAGAAAGTTTCTATATATCCCTTAAAATTATAACACAAAAATACTATGTTAACGAACAAAGGAGTTCGACAGGGATGTTGTATTTCTCCAACCCTCTTCTATGTATTTCATAAACATCGTGCGTGAATGGAAATCAAAATATAGCGAAGGAATTTATCTGAATAAGTACACCGTTTGCAGACGATTTAGCTATAATTTCTGACTGAAGATAAACTTCAAAAAGGCTTATAACAACTACAGGAAACCTGCGAGAAATATAACATGAAGATATCAAACAAAAAAACCAAAACTATGGCGTTTATGGGAAATAACCCAGTAATAACTAAAATAGTAATAAATAATAAAACCTTAGAAGAAGTTCAACACTTAAAATAGGGGATGCGATGTAACATACGATTATTGCAATGATGTCGAACAAAAGCTAAACAGTTTTAAAAGTATATGCGAAACTATAAACTGAAACCTAAAATATAAAACAAGAAAAAATACACAAATCTTTGAAACAAATTGTCATTAAGAAACCAAGAGTGAATAATTATAATTAAAAAAAATATTCCGTTTTAAAAATCAAACCTCGAATGGTATTTGTCAGAAATAATATCACAAAACCTGTTGTTATTAACAAATTTTTATTTTTCACGAATTTTTTTGCTTAGCAATAAACACGAAAACTGGTTAGTAAATCCCGACTCCGAAGGAGCAGAGGTTTTACCTAATGTCAGTTTTCTTAAGCAAAAAATTAAAAGTTTTATCTGAGAAAATCTGGAAAGTCGTATATAATCTGGTGAGACAAATTCCAAGACAACGCAAAATAAAACAATTTAATTATTATTTTATTACCTCTCGCTAAGAGAGGTATTGTATTCATGCTAAAAATCGCATATCCAGATTTTAATGAATAAGCACGTTTTAAGGTCCCTAGTATCCGATTATAACATTTTTACGATGATGTCCGTATGTGTATGTGTGTGTGTGGATGTGTGAGTGTGTGGATGATGGATTCACTATATCTCAAATACTATGAGAGTTAAGACATTTTTAACTGCGGATTCCTCAATCTAACAATAATGGGAAGAGTCCAGTCAGTTTTGGTAACAATTGGACAACCGGAAGTAGTAGTTACAAGAAAAAAATCGTCTAAATATTATTTATCGAAAATTTATGTAAATACTTATATTAAAGAACGTTAAATTTTTTATTCGATAAATATAAATTCATTATTATATCTTCTATAGATTTAGAGATAAAGGAAGGCATATAAAATAATTTGATGTAAAAATTCTCAGATCAAACTACTACAAGGCAAGAAATTCAAATGTTTGTAATTGACACATAAATATCACTGTCAAAAATATTTGTATGCCTCTGTCAAAAATATACGTATATTATTATGAAGATTTTGAAAATAAAAAAATGTCAACAACGCAAAAGAATATACGTAAAAAAGAATATAAAAGAATTTGCGAAAAAATGACGAATATAAAGAAAAAGAAAAGGAAAGTAGAAAAAGAAAATTTCAGGATATTAAATATAAAGAAAATAAGTATTGTACATAATTTATTTTAAAATATCCCATAGATATTGCAAATATATGTGAGAATTATTTTGTAGTGAGACATGAATATCTATATGTATTTGTATTTAAAAATATTTTTCGTTTTATGCGTACAACCAGGTAAAATATCTGGCGAGAGGTTATGTGTTGGCCACATCAGATTTTTTTTAAACTTGAAATATTAATTAATTGTCACACCAGTTATAAATAATAACAACTGTTTATTTATTTGATAGTGGAAATTTATCGGGGTAACGGAGTTTAATCAGTATAATACTGTTCACATTGCTTGAATTTTCAAGTGTCTTGCATCATTATTGGTCAAAAACTAGTCGTTGGAATTCCAGGAGTAAATAGCATTTGAATGTCATTAAATATTTACTTCGTTTTTTTAAGAATTCATTGTAAAGAGAAAGGATTTGCATTGTTAATCAAATATTTTACATTTTTATTCTTTTGCACATGGAAATCATACAAATGAACCTTTATTGTAATGAAAATGTGTTTATTTATACTTTACGCGTTTCATACATCATTATTATCTTTTATAAATTTTGACGTTTTAAACTGTCATTGTTAACTCCATAGCAGCAATCTGTAAATTGATTCCAAATAGAATTTTTGCCTTTCCTGGTGTTGTCGGATCCGTATTTTCTATTTCACTCAATATTTTGTCTTTAGATATATGTCCAAATCGTACATTCGTTTCTTCTTTAAGTAATAAACTGACAATTGAAGATAAATTTATTTGACAATTCAAAAATATTGCAAACAATGCGTTACTATGGAGAAGGTAGATAAAAAATATCCAATTTATCCACACATAGTGTGGCTCGAGCCTTATTATTTTAAATGAATGCGTCCACACTGATGCGGTTGCGATCCGGTTGCCGAATACTACCGCGTGACAACTACAACACGTTGGAGATAATGTGAGTGTTCACAAGGGTCTAGTTTTGTTTTTTAATAGACAACGTATAAATTTGACGGGAAGGTCAATTTGCCGCATGACAACTACAACACGTTGGAGATAATGTGAGTATTCACAAGGGTCTAGTTTTGTTTTTTAATAGACAACGTAAAAATTTGGTCTCTATACTGATCAGATGTTGGTCTGACTCTGTCTGAATCGCGTTGTCATTGCTGCCGTCCTGTTTAGCGGGATATATGTGGTCGCTGTACGATTCATCCCGTTTAGTCGGATACGGTTTTACCGGTTTCGCCAAAATGCATAGTGTAGCACGAGCCTTAGGCGACATCGGATACAAGTCTTTGCAGTGTGAATTTGTCGCTAACAAATTCGGTCAAATAAATTATCAAAAAACATCGCAAAATATTATTTTTTTGTGTTCCTTTAATTTTGCCGTTGTATGTATTTGTGTATAAAAATATAAACAAATTCAAATGCAAATATGAAATTTTCATTTCAATAAATATATAAATTTATTATTTAAAAAACTAGTTAAATTTACAATAACTAATCACGTTCTATTAGTCAAAAAAACCAATATATGTTAGGTGATGATTGTTATAATTGCTAATTACAGTACATTAATTACTGTAGCCCAGGCAAATGTCAACATAACTACGTTAGTTGAGTTGTAAACCTTTAGAGAACCGGTTCAATATAATAATTTAAAAAATAACAGTTGTTTAATTTGTTATAATCCTCAACTTTACTAACATTATACCTAACATCAGAAGTTAGATCAGTCGTGTTGCACATAAGTTTGGTGATTTTGTTGAAACGTTTTATTGTGAAGTGTTCCGTGAGGTGTATTGTCAACTAGATTAAAGCGAAAGAGTCACCAAGTATATCGTAGACCACAATAGCCGGATTGGTTAAAGTATTGGCAGCCACTGAGGTGGAGCTAGAAGTTTCAAAATCGCAGACTGGCGATGCAACTAATTGGTTTGGTAATTTTGAATTTGTTGGTAACGAGTCTTAAACTTGCACGATTCAAAATACAATCACCTTCTTTTAAAGTAGCTTTGTTCAATTTTTTTCTCATATTTTTCATGTTAGATCCAGGTTTTTTGATGAAGGATTCTTGGAAGGAAAAAAATGTACTTAAACTAGTTTTTCTTGATATTATTGAACCGGGCGTAATAAATCGAGATTCTCATTTATTTAGTCATTTAACAGCGATAAAAGAATAAGTGCAAATTTCTTAAAACAGAGTTACTTAAATAATCGTATTCATATTTTCTGGCGACCTTGCAGGTTTTACAGGCATATAGGAGGACGAGAGTAGTTTGAACGTTTTTGATAAAATTAGTGTGTTTTGATTTGTTGAGTTTCAGATATTTTCATTATATGAAATGCTTGTTTTTCATATTTTTTTGTTATTATATTTATTTAAGCCCCTGCGCCCGTTATTACGATGCTACCTAAATAGCAAAATTCTTTAACGCATTCTAATGGTTTATTATGTAAAGATTGGCTGGATTAGTTGCAACAATTTTTTTTTTCATTAGGTTTTCTTAGCATTGATTTGTACAGTCCAGTAATTTTAGATTAAAAAGAAACACGGGATACAAAGATGGAATTTACAATTGGAAAATACGAATATAATAGTGGTAGTAATGATGATCAATTTGTTGCCGTTGATACGGCTACAATGTGTATGGAATATGAATAATATTTTATGAGTTGCAAGTTCACACATTCGCCAGCCAGTATTGTGAGGACTGTATTGTAAAAGAAAAGATTTTGGTTCTTTTTTGAAACTGTTGATGTTTTTGGCAACTTTAATTTATTAGAAAGTTTGGCCCAATGGTATATAAAATTTAAAGAGATTATGGCAGACTGAGTTCAATGCTTGATTAAACACATTTTGCACTCCTAAGCACATAATAATAATTTAGAATGATACTAGTTAACATTTAAAACTATTATTGCCTCATGTTTCAATACACAACCGTTACCGTTAATCGTGGAAATTAGCGTGTACATTTACTTGAATCTAATCAAACTGAAATTAATGTCAGGATGAACGAGCGGTTTAGATTTTTTACAAATATAATCAATTTTTATATTTTGTTGTTTTATGTTTTAGGGTGTACCTGTGAACCATGTTTTATCTGTAGTCTGAAGGCTAGTCTATCTGTTGGTGACAAATAACACAATATGCGGGTGTAAGTCGTATCCCGTGGCCGCTGAGGGCCGTCGACTTCTTTTAGATTATGGTTTAATCCACTCACTTGCTTCACTGGATGCAAGCAAAAATTCGGTGAGGGACACCGGTGGAACTCCAACCACTTAAGCCCCACAGGAGCAGATATTACAAGAGTTAGGAAAATGGTGATGATCATTTTATGGTTCCTTGTTATGGGAAGTGTAGCGATATGAGTCTAAAAATTTATAGGAAGTTAAACCTTTGATGATCGTTTTGGTTTGGATATTAGAAGCCAGTTACGCTTAACATCAAGACATGTGGAAAGCCAGTAAGGTTTTGTATCAAGCCTTGTTGTACGCCTATGGCGCTTTATGCGTAACTGCAGATTGGATGCCATATGTTTTAGAATAAGGAGTCTGGTGAATTGCATGAGCTCATTGAAAAAATAAACAGGAATAAAGATTACAAGTTTGGTTATTGTAATGCTGGATTTAGTTGGCTCAGGAAATTAATAAAATTTATGTGCGAGTATGGTACTGGGTCTGAACAAAGAATTTCATTGAAATATTTATTTAAGTCTTCGCACCGTACATTTAAATATAAGTATTTGTTTTAAGCCTTCGCACCGTTGAGTTGAATTGAAATGTTTGTTTTGCGTCGAATTGAAATGAAATGATTAAACGTCGAGTTGAAATGAAATGATTATACGTCGAGTTAAAATGATATGATTGTACGCCGACTTGAATTGAAATGTTTGATTTACGCTGAGTTGAATTAATTTGTTTGTTTTAGGCCTTGGTAGCGCTGAGTTGAATTGATATGTATGTTTTAGGCCTTGGTAACGCCGAGTTGATTTCATTTGTTTGTTGTGGGCCTTGGTAGCGCAGAGTTGATTTGATTTGATTGTAGATTAAACAGCCATTGTTTGGACCTTAGACGGTGGGTTCAAGCATTATGGCGCTTCATTTCTGCAGAGTATAAACAATTAGATGGATGTACTTTAAATAATATTATGTTTTTGCAACTCTGTTAAAGATAGCTGTGCGAGGGCGCACAGTTTGCAGGATGGCCGTGTTAAGTGATGACTGTTATAATTGGTAATTATTGTACATTAATATCTGTAGCCCGGGCAAACGGCAACATAACTACATCGTTACATCACAGACTACCGCTGGCCGCCAATAAAGGAAGAATTAGTAGTAAGTTGAGTTGTAAACCTTTAGAGAAACGGTTCAATATAATAATTTAAAAGGGAACAGTTGTTTGATTTGTTATAATCCTCAACTTTACTAACATTATATGGCTTACCGCAAATCCTGTGAATTTAATCAAGGACAAAAAAATGAGTTTTCTTTCTCTTGCATATTTGACACATCTATCAGTAGATTGTATGTCATAATTATTGGTTACTTGATGACGTTCCTCTCATATGGGTTTGTTCCGATTATAATTAGATTTTTTTAGATATCAACTAAATAATACCAAAATTATTTTAGTTTATTATTTGTATTTATAAATTGATTTATTATGCGAATTATGTCTACTCCATGAAGTAATTAAGATCTTATTCTATGATATAGTTAGTAATAATTTATATCAACAAATTTTGATTGGTGGTCGAATACACATTAACTAATATTAAAAACATATCCTAATAATTACATATATAAAGTATTTCATTGCTCTCTGACGTAAATTTCAATGATGGGTTGTTTACGAAAATTTGGGCAAACAATACTAAATGCTGTAAAGTGGTACCCCATATCAGCCAGTGAATTGCTAAAAAAGGTTAATATAGTTATGCATTTTTTTGGATATAAATGTTATACGGAAGAAAAAATTTTTGATCATTACTATAAACTTGGAACAATGAAGAATAAACTGGTACACCGTTTGGAAGTAACAGGTAAAAATTACATATTTCCTCAAATAATATACTCGTATCATATTACTCCTGTTTAATATTAATATCTAAACTGCTGTACAAAATTATCGCACCACTTTTAATTTTTCGTTTGTTTTACAAAGATTGCTTATTTCCAGTATGTTTTATGGTTTTTTACCACTCCCGCGTAAGTAGGAGAGGTATTGGTATCATGCTAAAAATCACATCAGATTTTAGTGAATAAGAACATTTTAAGGCCTCTAGAATACGATGTAACATTTTTACGATAACGTCTGTGTGTGTCTGTGTGAGTGAGTGTGTATGTATGTATGTATGTACGTATTTTGATAACAATTGGACAACCGGAAGTATTATTTTCTTAAAATATTCCTCTAATGGCCAGTTACACCGTCAACACTTAAATTTTAACTTAAATAAGCCAAGCTTATAATATAATATTATGAGAAATAAATTTTTATTTAAATATTCTAGGTATCTATGTTTATTAAATAACAAATAAATAAATAATAAAGTAACTAAGTAATAATAAAGAAATAACAAACAAATGCTTACTTTGCTGTTATTAATTTAACGGTTTATCTTTGTTACATTTTGTTTATTTTCATATAGCCACCTATAATATCATCATATCCCATATTTCTCAATTGTCTTATTTTCTCGAATTTTTTCAAATGCATGAATAGAAACTAATACATCGCTAAAAAGACAAAAAAATGGCGGTTTATATTTCAGTAAAATAATTATACGGTGCATCTTAACAGATTCACCCGTATTTGTAATCTATATTATATGTTACAATCTGCCAAAAATATTTGCGCTTAAAATTACGTTGTTACCGTTTGGAAAACCGCGCGCTAGCAAAACAGGGCTCCAGATTCACGCCTGCGTATCACATACCAAGGTCTCGGAACTTTCTCCCTTCAACAAGCTCGCTTTTTTCTATTAGAGAGACACGGACGTTAGCAGTATGTGTAAGAAGCACTATTAGGTCACCTCTCCTATTGGCAAGTATCACTAAAATCCAGGGACGGACAGGGCAATCTGGAAATTCCCCAAAACAACTAAAATTGGGGGATGTCATGCACGCTTGGATTTTGCAATACAGACGTAGACAACATACTCTTAAAAAACCCCATAATTTTTTTTAAGGGCAGTTATACACCGATTTAGAGAAAAACAACCAATCTGTAGCCAACAGATGCTAGTTCTACAGGTTTCAACAATGATTTGGAAAACGTTCTTTAAAAATAACGGGTGAGAAACTTTTCAGTGACGAAGCAACTTTGAAACCTTTCCGAATTTAGTTGCAAGAGATAATAAAAGATGTTGATTTATATATTTTGACGTTTTCTCCCACAAGACTTCGATTCATGCTGATGAGAAAGCAGCAACCGAATAAAATTAGCAAGAAAAAATCTGATGTGGTCAACACATGACCTCCCGTCAATTCCATGTTTGAAATAGCAATGAGCTTTAAGTAAAGAATCACTTCTAGTTGATCGTTTGTAAACAAAATCTAATTTGCTATTCCAATAAATAGAAAAGTCTGTAATACCAAATTTTGGATTATATTTTTTTAATGTTTTTTCTCGAAAATCTGTTAGGAGCTCCAAATTAAGTACCACTTTCGGTTTATCATATAGGTATAATCAAAATCAAATGTTGTTTCAAATTATACACGAGTTTTAAATACCAAATTTGAGAAGTTTTGAATCTTGCTTTAATATATTTTTTCAAAAAATCTGTTTTAGCTTCCTGTAAAGTAGTTTATTAATTTTAGAAAACATCTAGTATGTCGTTCTCATTAATATAAAAGTCTTAAATACCAAATTTAAAAGTTTTGGATTGTATCAATTTATTTTTCACGAAAATATGTTCAGAGCTTTAAATAAAGTATTACTTCCGGTTTACTAATGGAATATATCATAATATATTTTTACGAAAATCATTTGAGAGCTTCATGTAAAGTATCACTTCCGGTGTATCAATTTTACAAAAAATCTAACATGTCGTTCACATTCATATAAAAATCTTAAATACGAAATTAGAAAAGTTTTGGAATATATCATAATATATTTTATCACGAAAATCTGTTGAGAGCTTAAAATAAAATATCACTTCCAGTTTATCAATTTTAGAAACAATCTACCATGTCGGTTTCATTAAAATAAAAATCTTAAATACCATATTTGAAAGATTTTGGAATATATCGTATTTTTCACGAAAATTTGTTAGAGCTTCAAGTAAAGTGTCACTTCTGGTTTATTAACTTTAGCCAAAATCTAATATATTGTTTCCCTTTATATAGAAGTTTTAAATACTAAAATTGATAAGTTTTGGATTATATTTTAATATAGGTTTTCATTAAAAACTGTTATGGGCTTCACGTAAACAGTCACTTCCGGTTATCCAATTTTATTCATAATCTAATCAACTTTTTATATGAATGCAGAAAGCTTAAATACGGAAAATAGAAATATTTGGAAGTTTGTTATAAGAGTTATCGAGAACGAGAAAATCGTCACACACACACACATACACACACACACACACACACACACACACACACACACACACACATCATCATCATCATCATCATCATCATCATCATCATCATCATTGTAAAAATATTAAGAACGTGTTGTGGGGGCCCTAATTCGTGCTTATTTTCTGAAAACTCACCATCGAATTTTTGGCATACCTGCGGTATGACGGGAGGTAAAAATTACCTTTTTCTTCAAGCGTATTATAAAATTCATATTTTGCTATTGTTCACACAATACAGAAGATATTCATTGTCTTAACTCCAGAAAATAATTACTCAATATCTAAAAAATATTCCGTTAAAAGACACTGTTTTTGAAATGGCTGAATGCAGGGTTCAAGTATCAGGCAAGCTGATTAAACAATCGTGGTCTAAGTTTATCAGAAGATGATAGTGACTGGAAAGATGATGGTGTTCCTTTACAGTTTATAGCATTTGTACACAAAAAAACAAGAACTTGTTTGTAAACACGATTAATAGAATCAGTAACGCAAGTGAATCTGTCAGTGAAAGAGCACCAACATGTTCTTAAATTTAAGTACTTTCGAAGTAAAATTTAAACATAGATTAATTTGTTTTATTAAACCGGGCCATAGACATATAACATATAAGTAATATTTTGATTATAAAAGAAGTTATTTATAAAAAAATAAATTTAATGTCTCCATAATTCGAAGAATTCAAACTACAGATAACATACATTACTGTTTTTTTTTTTTTTTACTAAGGAGAGGCCGGGCAGTTTTATTATAGCCTTTTATTACCAGTCCCATAATTATTTACATCCCAAATTTACAATAACATTATTAACATGTAGTGAAATATAATTTACAATATTTATTTATTATACATAAATGCCTATGAATTGATTGAATGGTGGTCCGCTTGGACAAAGGCCTCCCCAAGCTCCTTCCACACTTCGCGATCTCTTGCCTTTCTTGCCCACGTGTGACCTGCAACATATTTAATTTCATCGGCCCATCTTCTTCTTGGACGGCCTTTCTTCCTTTTCGTGTCTAACGGAAACCATTCCGTTACTTCTCTGAACCAACCGTAGTTTCGACGCTTTATGTGACTCGCCCATGACCATTTTAGTGATTTTATTGTGTTTACGATGTCTCCTATTTTTGTTGTATTCTTCATTTCTAATATTGATCATTTGTCTTTCCATGATTTACCTAGCAGACTTCTTTCCAATTTATTTTGCTGTGTTCTGATTTTCTTTGCTTGCCTAGCGGTTAAAGCCCATGTTTGTGAGCCGTAAGTAATTATTGGGCTTATGCACATATCGAATACTTTTCTTTTGGTTTCAATGTGTGTGTTATTTTTAAAGATTGTTTTCAGCGTCCAATATTTCTTCCAAGCTAACGTCAAGCATCTACTGATTTCTTTATCTAGTCTTTCATTCAGTGAAATTAGTTGACCTAAGTAGATATGTTCAATTACATACTCGATTTGTATCATTTTTGCTCATAATACTTATATTTAAAATGAGAAGAAATTAAATAAAATAATAAATTTTTCACCTAACACCGCTTCACGAATACATTTACACAAACCGTATCTTTTTTACTGTATTTCCGTTTTCATTGTACTATTGTACTTTTTGTTAAAAAAAATTACAGCCAGTTTCATAATATTCCGTTAAAGTACACTTTACTAAAAATATTTTTTTTTTAAAGTAGTTTTAAGAATAATGTTGCAGTTCATTTTCTTACGCCATCCATTTATACAACCTGGACGACGATCCAGTAAGTTTAGTTATTGTATATTTGTCCTACTGACCTATTACTTATCAAGTGTGGGGTAAATGACCCTCTGACGTCACGTCAAGTAGATTATAATCCTTGCTCACGCTGTATACTTCTACACTCACGTGGTGCATTTGACCTTATCGTACCACGAATTTTTGGAGCTACAGATGGCCCTGAATACCATGAGAATTAACGTCCATATTGTTAGAGTTTGGAGCATCTTTTATGGCCCATCACCGTCACTCTTCTACGCACCATTCATTGGACGTATTTTGAAAATATTCGAAGTAACTACCATAAGCCAGTACACTGAGTACACTTACAGTTCTTGTTAAAGAAAATTTTTTTTTACACATCGTCATTTTTTAATAAAATTAAGAAAAATTATTTATCTTCTGAATGACGATTGTTAATATTTTCATACAATTTTTATTTTTCGACGATAACACTATGTTTGAACCAATATATTTATTTTTATTTATTATTTTTAACGCCTTAGTCTTTTGCCCTGATGAAGCTGTAAGTGGCAGCGAAATGTTGGCCAAAAACTAAATAATAAACAAATTTAGACTGCATTCCTGCTATTATTCCTCCCATCAACATCATCAGTCGTTTCTTCCATTTTACAACAGTACACTTAAAATTTGGACCTGCCCTGAGGAGACTACATCTAGATAAGCGATCAGTTTTTTTTATTTATTTTGTTGTATAGTTTTTCTACCATTCTGCATGTCGATTTCGAATCCTATTATTGATGTTAAGTTTATCATTGTTTACGTTCTTGCGACGTTTGCGGTTTAACCTAAAGCTTTTGCAGTGGCGGCTCGTGAGGTGAAAATTAGGTGAAGAGATATTTATGAAAGATTGGGGGGTGGGAGGGATTTGTATTGGCAGTTTTAACATTTATTTATTTAAATTTAATATTGGAGTTGTCATCTGTCCATCTGGGAAACGGTGTCTCCAATAAAATGCATTGGTTTCAAATAATTTTGCAGATTAATTCTGATTCTGATTTAAATATGCAATTTGTACGATCTATAAAGGTATTAATAATAACAATAATATATAAATGATAATGAATGTAGGTACAATAAAGTACAATAATTGCGATACTTGGTGAAACTGTTCTAATATATATGTAATTTTATTTTCACTTAAAAATATATTAGCATTACCTTCCAAATAAGTTAAAATAATAAAATTAATAATAAACTATTCAAATTGTTTTATTAATTGCATAGCAAAATAATGCATCAATTCCAATGCGACGCAAAGTGCAGTATTGCAGAGCTCGAGATGTGATATTCACCATTCGTTTCTGTACGTGGTAGGGGAAGCGTCGTTGTCATGGCAACCAATGTATCTAGTAAACGCTAGCTGCGCGCGCAACTTTGAAGCGTTTATTCAAAATTTGAATTATTGCTCTTCATGTGATGCTGCTTGCGGATGATCAGTTATTATAATTTTCAGTAGATAGTTTGTTTATTAAATTGTATTAATGTTTATTTCAAGCTTTGCTGTACGTAATATGAAAAATTTAATGTGTTGAAAATAATTTTAAAAAATGTTTTGTTTTCTGAAATAACAGGTACAGTTGCTCTTCACCTTCTTCACCAGAATAGCCGCCACTGAGCTTTTGTTGTTTACATAATATGATTTGCATGCTCCGTTCTGGCCATTACGAAGTTAGGCGCGAATCGGCCTTTTTCTAGTTACTTCGCTTTTCGTTATTACGATGAATAGGCGTAGGTTCATGTTTTTTTTATTGCCATGTAATTTGTTTTATTTAAAGAATGCCGCGAACTGCGAACTTTACTTCATGTACTTCGTTCGATATAGAATGTTGTTATTGTTAATTTTAAATTTTACTACTTTTATCGTGCGCTCTTTGAGTCCTGTCGCCTTGTCCTGTTCCCGTATCCTGTTGAATCTCTTATTTAGTTCAGAGGGTATATTTTTTATTCAACTGGCGCCTAAGCCTTAAACCACTCTTATTTACCCAGCTCTTCTCCACTGGTTTATGCCTCTCTCAATCCGCTTACACGCGCCCAATCCACCTTTAGCATTGTAACAATACTTTAAATTGATTGTGTTTCATAACAAAATTTGTTTAACTTTACGTAATGTAGTTCTAAAGTAAGAACAATCGTTTTAGAACTCCTTATTTTTCTAAACTGTTGTGGCACTGTCTGACATTTTTCCATGTACCTATTAACTAATTTATTGCTAGTGCTCCTATCTTTCACATAGAGACTAGCTGAAACCTTTAGAGTGAAATAGGAATATCACTGGAGCATACTGCATGCTGCACATAAGTCTATCTCACACAAGCACCCCAGCTTGGGTGTTTGTGTAAGATAGACATGCAGAATGCAGATGTAATATTTCCATTTCGCTCCCAAGGCATCACGGAGAGCAAAAGAGCCGCAATATATTACTTAATGTTAATAGGTATATCCATTTTTCATGTTTGGGAGGTTAGTTTTACGTACAGTTTTACAGAGGTACAAAATTTTACTTTACATTAGAAGAGGAATATGCACTTAAAATTAAACATTCCTTCAATGCGACATACCTACAATACTCGATTTCTATAGACATCAGCGTCAATTCCCCCTATTAAGAAATAAAACTGAAACAGAGAGTAATTTTCAGATTATCAGATACTTCACATACGTGGTGACTGTATTCTGATGTAAAGTACAATCTATTCTACAAAATTCATCTACAACTATATTTGTCTACAGGCGATTTTAGAATTTTTGTATGTTGCTGCCTAGAGATGCTTTTTGTAACTGACACGCGTTTAATTATTCGGGTTGCAGATTCTTTGAATAATTTATAAAATTTTGAGCTGATCCAGATATGCAGCTGTCCCTGATATTAATATAACAATAGTACATATATGTTAAAAAGAAAAGTTAATTCATATTACTTATTGTTTGTTGGTAGTTTAATTCAATTTTTTATTTCCTTTTAAAAAACCGAAATATTTATTAAACCTAAATCAGTTGTAAAATTCAACATCGTTCCACTTATCAAAAAGATTCATACGTGGTCTATATATTTTTGGTTTTTCACAAATTTTTCTTTAGTTTAAACTGTCAACGTTAACTTAGGTAGTTATACCGTGGAACCATTTTACCCAGAATTAATAAAAATTTGAAGTACATATCAATCGAAATATAATCTACCTGACCTGGACTCCTAATTTAAAATCAATTAACCACGCGGTAGCTCAAACAATTACAAATAAAATTGGCCTTTTTAACAAGTGAAGCATAGGAAATGTCAAAATAAACATAACATTTTAAATTATAACTTTTATGTAAACCAACATTTAATCGAAAAACTAGTATGCTATAAAAGACTATTTTATGGAGTTTATATTAAAATTTGAAAATTATTTACCACCCAGATTTAATTAAATTGCATGTGAAAATTACAACTGAAAGTTGATCTGAAAATATGATAAATAGATTGATTTATATTTGACAACCATATGCAAGCGTTCAGCTGTTGTATCAATTAGCAACGCCCATACTGGTACTAGCGAATAAGAGGAATTCGAAGGACATATATCTTAAATGGCTATTTTACGTGAAAAGTATGTAAAGTTTAATCAATATAATACTACCATAATTTTTAATAGAGATATATTAGGTAAAGGAGACTAGGGCAATATGACAAAATTAAGGAAAAACTCTTTGTAAAACAGAAACACATTACAATTTCGAAACACGTCTGTATAAATCACACATGTGTAGCCTATCTATCTTATAAACAAAAACTAAACGATTATTCAAAAGTTAAAAAACAAATAATGAATTATTTGGTAAATTTTTGACATCTTACCCCACCTACGAGGCATAGTGACAAGCCTATTGGAGCAAGATGGCAGTTATGCAAAATCGACACATTTGAATCGCCAACACCTTAAAAAAGGTAACCTCGAGAGGTGTCATCGAGAGAAGGAACATAGAACAAATATAATGAAAATTTTAATTTTTGATAAAATCAAATACAAAAAAAAAACATAATATGAGAATCCAATAGGAATTAATTGAACTGTACACCAAATAAATTTGATTTAAAAAAATTGTACCAAAAAGACGGCGGCAGCACAGTAAGTCCTCTATCTACTAAAGACGATCCACTAAGGTGGTGGGAACCAAACCCTTCGCCCAGACGTAGAGCGAGAACCCAGTCGATCTTCTACTGGCGCTGGAGTAGCCCGTGGCCGCACAAGCGATACTGAGAGGCAACCCTCGGTCGCTTGTTCGGTATATTTTCAACCTGAAGTTGTATAGGAACTATGCGGCTTTCATCGAGGTTCAAAATGACTACGGATCTATAGTCCGGCGGACCTAAAGCCATTGAATGGCTAGGCTATCGCAGATGGATCAGAAGCTCCCAAATCCGAGACCAAGGGTCAGCCACCATCCACCAGAGCCACTAAGTACATAAAAAAAATTCTCCGCAGTAACTTGTACTTGGAGGCACAACGCGGCTTGAAGAGCCTGAATACTTTATACACAAAATTACAAAAAATGAAAGACTCCTGTGCTCCGTCCAGAAGTTATACGAACAAAAGTTCTGAATTTAAATTTTAACAAAATGATGAATGAGTGGACAATACAAAAACAAACCGGCATGGCAAAACAAGGACGGGATCGAGGATCAGGTCTACTGCAGTTAAAAAAAAAATTATAAAAGCGCTGCAAAAAAAAAACTTCCAACTAAATAATACGAAAATCCCAGAAATATTAAACCCAGCGCAAAAATTAAAACCCTGACGGAGTAATTTCCCACGCGAGTATGCCGCAAATCAACGTTTAAATCCAAAAAAAATCTGATGTGGCCAGCACATTACCTTCCGTCAGTTCTATGTATTTTGTACAAACTTCATACGGAAAGTTCCTTACTAAATTTAATATTCTATTTCTTGTACATTACCTTCCGGCAGTTGCATGTATTTTGTGCAAATTCATGCAGAAAATTATTATTTTGTGACGTTTTCTATACACAGGGTAATGTATCTGCAGAAATAAAAGATTTATTATTATTATTATTATTTCTTGTACATTACCTTAAAGCAGTTGTATGTATTTTATACAAATTCCATACAGAAAGCAAAAGATCCTATACCTATTTCCAGTAAAATTATAAGACAAACACACTATGTCAATTTCACTTGACACTGACATATTTCAATGAAAATTTTCTTAATATAGTAGCTGTTTCCACAGCTATGGCTACTTTATGAAATTTAATTTCTTTATAATTTTTTAACTCTATATCCATTTAATATTAGGTATAAAATGCAATCAAATCGTATAGAAAATAAAATATTCTTTAATATTTATAATAACATTAAATATGAAAAAATGATATTTAACATCGTTTTTTCAAGAAAAACTGTTAAAATCTTCAAATTAGGGTACTTCCGGTTGACCAATTATAACCAAAATCTAATCAGCTCTTCATATGGATGCAACGAAAAGGAATACAAAAGAATTATAATTTTTGGAGTTTTAGTATTAGAGTTATCGCAGACGAAAATTTTGTTACACACACACACACACATCCACACACACACACACACATACAGACATCATCGTAAAAATAGTAAAATCGTATTCTAGGGACCTTAAAACGTGCTTATTCATTAAAAACTCACCACCGAATTTTTTGACCAAAGACAATACCTTCCTTACCTAAAGGTGACGGAAGGTAAAAATGGATTTGCAAACAACAAAAAAATATGGCGTCGAAAAAAAGACCCGGTTTATAAATCTATAAGTCCAACTTGACACTGGGAACCGAGAGCACAAGGCTCAAAAATTATTAAACAGAATACTACAACATGGAGAAAAATTTTTTGGAGGAGTTCGATGACCCCGGGGGAAACTGGAACTATATGTAATAGTTCGGGCGAAAATTAAACAGTAATTTAATATAAAATAAAGTACAAAAAAAATATTTCTTAAGAAATTTGACTGAATTTAAAGTTACTAAAGCCAAACAAAATTTATAAGAATTTTGAATAAATTTTAAGTTTACTAAAGCCTAACAAGAATTGATAAGAATGTTGAATAGGTTGAGCTTGGATAGTCTGAGATATGAGATCGTGACGGCTTATAATAATAATAAAACACATCATCATCATTAGCGCGACAGCCCTTGTCCAGGGCCAAGGCCTCAAGTACCGTAAGGTATTCGTTTTCGTGACCGATTAGTACTAATGTAGATGGTGTACTTAATCCGTGCGACAACCACTGATTGCTATGCAACCCATGCGGCAGCGGAAATACTCCTTCTACAGCTAGCACCATCTATATTTAACGTGGACAACTGGTCAGGTCGTCGCATGCGAGTGAGATTAATGCCAGATATTTTGGCATTTTAACGACTACACACTTAACCGGCCGGTAGATTCGAACTGTGGAACTTCAGATTCGATCAGAACGTGCAGAGACATAGCGCGTTAATGCTCACGGCCACTGCACCGGCATAATAAAACACAACTAAGTTGAAAAATCAAAGACTCGAATAAGCCATAACCTCAAAATTTAACCCTACTAACAGCCACAGAATCTTGGTAGCTACTCGATATATTTCAAACTCATGAGGTTACAAGGCCACGTGGATTCTCCACAAGCATGAACTATGACCAAAATGATAACAATATAAAAGAAAATAAATGAAATCCAGTAACTCACAAATTCTCACGCTGCAGAACATCATACCAAACTCCGGAGTGTCGACAAAAAATTTGAAAAAACGGTAAAATGTCTCACACTAACCAGTCTCAGCCTCGGCCAAAAAAAAACTGTCTCAACGACCAGAAAAAAAGGCCGCTCTGTCAAAAGACCAGAATAGAAAGCCCGTAATGCCGGTTACGCCTTCTTTTATTCATCCCTACTCCCAGTTGGCAAACTCAAGGCAAAACTTCTACCAACTGGTAATTCAAAACTAAAATTTAAAATATGAGTAACAGTAACTGTAATTGAAATAAATGAAAAAAATATCACTAGAATCACTTGAATAATATATAAGATATTTAATAAAATTTTGCAAGTAGGTTTTACGTGGAGAAGTGAGCAGCGTAGACAGTAGCGATGGGGTCTACCGTTACAAAAAAAAAGAAACCTAGCGTTTCACAAAAAGTTCAAGAATTTTTAAATTATTTGTAAAGAGAAGGACTATTGAAAGAAACCAAACCTGTGACGTTGCAAAACGTTACAATATAAGTAAATAAATAAATAAATTACCCATTCTGGGTGTGCTGCTTTGTATACAGATATCGATAATGATGAAATATTTGCACCGTGCAGACGTCACCTCACGGGCACTCATTGCTGGCGTAGAGAGTGCACTACCACATATACAATATATATATATATATATATATATATATATATATATATATATATATATATATATATATATATATATATAACTGTTAGGGTTTGTGTAATTGGTACTTGATGGAACATCACTTGATTATTCCACAGATTTATTTCTTTACGTTACGATCGTTTCGTCCTTTCGGACATCATCAGACAATAATATTACATTAAGAAGACAGGTATTTATATGTTCTAAACATGTATATTGTGTTATTAGGAGTAAATGTGATACTTTGTGTGGCAAGCATAGAAGTTTTGCGAGGCACACAAACACTTTTATTCCGAATCACACATTCAAGTTTTGTTATCAAACGCACTACTTTTCTTTTTATTCGCTAATTCTATGTAGTTTCTATGGATATTTATTTATTTTATTTCTACGCCGCTGGCGTAGAGATTTTCATCGGCGTAGATATGAAATATCTACCATGTGAAACAAGTCACAAAAAGTGCCATTTCTACGACGTTTGATTTTTATTAATTAAACTTTATTTGTCATATATGTCATATTATGACTTTCTTGATATTTTCTTTCTAAACTCATACTTACATGTCAATGGCGACTTGAAATAATTTTTTATCAAAAAATTAATTTAATTGATTTTCTGTGTAATTGTTTTTAATGAAATAATTTATTTAAATAAAAGTAGTATTTCTAAATAGAAATCTTACCAACAGTTTAAAAATAATAAATTTAATATAAAAAAAGAAATAATATAAGTTTTCAAGGAAAACAAAAAGGAAACAAAATAACATTTACATCATTGAAAAGAGAAATAACAGAATATTTATAGGGTAAACCAATGAAAATTTCATTTAAAAAAATTGTAATTTGTGCTATATCTTGAAAATTTATTAATAGAAAAAATATTTATGTACACCACTGCATAAACAATATAATATTGCAACATGTTCATTTGAAATATTTTTCTTGATAAGTAATAGTTTACGAGTTACATTAAAAAGAAAAAAATAACCAAAATCAGTTTTTCAAACAAAAACACCGCAAAAATGGCCTCTGAATATGGCAACTTTTGTCCCATTACAACAAAGTCGTAGCACTTACAGTTTCCGAGATACCCATGGTGGCCTTGATAAAAAAAAACAGTATAAAAATTGGCATACGAATTTGACATTTGCCGCTTACTTAGTATGACAGCATTACTATTTCCACGGGCGTATCTTTCGATGTTTATTAGTTGTCATAATAATGATCCTAAGAATCGTCTTCTTTACATTCACTCGAAAGAAAATATGTTTCAAGAAGAAATTTGTCACACTCTTCATTAAAACCATATTGAAAAGAAATTACTTAAAGATTTTTCAACTATATATATATATATATATATATATATATATATATATATATATATATATATATATATATATATATCGAATGTCTTGCACCTGTTATTATTTGTCATATATGGAAAATTGAAACATAATTTTGACATTATTGTGGAACAAAAGTTGTCACGTGACCTTTAGCCATTTTTGTACACTCTGTATAACACTGCATTTGAAAAATTATCTTTGCTTCTATCTCCCTTGGAACTGACACTAGTAGCACCATTTTGCGCATGGTACAACTAGATACTTAGTAGACTATCCTAGCATTATAACTTTTCAAATACATACCTTTCGTTGTCAAAAAAATGAAAATTTTCATCTTCATCTTGCAACATTCACCCCTAATTTGTTTTGCAGTTCCGATTTGTAGTTTAGAATTAGTATTACATCATAGAATATCTTACTACTTTTGTTAATATACCAATAAATGTAGCAAAACAACAAAATTCAAATTGTGTTTCTTGATTTTTCATGCCCGTGAACTTGATTCTATTCGTTGAGCCAACACTTTATCTTTTATAAATCTTCCTTTATACCGCAAACGATTCAACATTTTCACAATTTACACAAACTGCATTATACAACAAATTTTTGTCAATATTAAAAGTCAAGCTCTCAATACAAACAAACCAAATATTAAAATACATCTAGATCTGTCTAAGCGCGACGTTGCCACAGTTATTCTTAAACAAAAGCATGCTTTACTATGAGTATATTGGAATACGAAACTAGCGAATGGGTTAGTGCATGTGGTACAGTTCACAAAAAAACTTTTCTATGGAAAACTATTTTTATACAATCGGTGTATACAATATAACGTTATATATATATATATATATATATATATATATATATATATATATATATATATATATATACAGGATGAGTCTGGAAAGACGCCCCCCCCCTTTAACTTTTTTATTATAAGTAATAGAAAAAAATGGCTCATATAAAAGTTTTATTATTTTACAAGTACTATTTGATGACAGATATAAATATTTTTTATAGAGTCAGGTTTACATGATACGACTATCAACTTTTATTTTTCAAATGGCAACCTATAATTATTTTAATAAAATAAAAACCGCCATTTTTTTCTCTTTTCAACGAGGTATCATTTTTTATTAATGTATTTGAAAAATTTCGAGAAAAATGAGATAATTTAGAAATATTAGAAATAATTTTTAAACAAATATTATAGGTTTATCTTGGTAGTAATTCCTTAATTACACGCTTCTAAAGCATTACTTTTCAAATATTATAGGTGGCTATGTAAAAATAAACAAAACGTAACAGTGCTATACAACTTAGCAAACTAAAACAACAAATTTAGTAACAAAAACAACTTAAAACAAATGTTCAGAATTACGACCATGATGTTCTGTAATACAAAAATTCAAGCGTTGAACGTGATGTGTTCGAACATCTGCCAGCATGTTTCGCGAAATATTTTTTTTTGTTTACAAAATAAGTAAAATTAAGTAACAAACAAATGTATACTTTTTGACATAAATTTAATTGTTTTACATTGTTACGTTTTGTTTATTTTCACATAGCCACCTATAATATTTGTTTAAAAATTATTTCTAATATTTCTAAATTATCTCATTTTTCTCGAAATTTTTCAAATACATTAATAAAAAATAATACATCGCTGAAAAGAGAAAAAATTGGCGGTTTCTATTTTATTAAAATAATTATAGGTTGCCATTTGAAAAATAAAAGTTAATAGTCGTATCTTGTAAACCTGACTTTATAAAAGAATATCTACATCTGCCATCAAATAGTATACGTAAAATAATAAAATTTTATGAGCCATTTTTTTCTATTACTTATAATATAAAAGTTAAAGGGGGGGGGCGTAGACTCACCCTGTATATATATATATATATATATATATATATATATATATATATATATAAAACAAGTTTTTGAATACGTACACACTCCGATAACTTTATTTTAGAATTTCTTTATGGAATAATATTTTGACTAACTTCACGCGCATTATGGAACTAGCCGTAAGATGTAAGTTTTTAATTTATTTATAAAATAAACTTTATGTTTCTGTATTAATATTACATTTTTGTTTTGATACAGGTAGAAATTACACTAATTCAAATAAAGAAGTATTTTTAAATATAGTAAAAATAAGAGATATAAAAGTATATTTGAAAATAATAAAACCAATGCGGTATTAAATAAAGGTAGAATATAAGCATAAAGCAAAGTTACAAATGAGTACAACAGTTAGAATCCAATTACAGCTATAAATGTAAAATTAGGATTAAAGGTGTAAACAGTACTTTATTCATGGAATATGATGAATCAGTTGATCATTGATTTTGATTACTAGATTAACTTTATTTCTAATGCAGAATTGGATTGATTCAGAATCAGCGTTGATCTGTTAATCAACTCTTGATTAAAGAATGGTGAATTCGGCCGTAAATTTCACAGTCCAAACTACATCATATAAACCAGTTGACAAATTCAAATTTTTATAGTTAATGGATAAATATCACTGTCAAAAAATCAAAAGTTTTTCTAACTTTACTGAAAACTTTTCCTAGAAAATTAAATATTTAAAATTATAGGTATATTAATATTAGATATATTCTTAAAAAATACCACCAATCCCGTTAATGAATTGTTAGAATCTTGAGCACTGTAGTAGAGTAGGGCAAAATTCCCCACTGAATGAAAGAATAGATACAAAAAGAATTATTTGTGTGTACGAGAAATGTTAAATTTGATACTTATGCTTTCAATAAATTTTTATTTTTACAATGCTGTTGTATGTTTTCGCCCTATTCAATTTTAAAAGTCAATTTAATGGTAATTTTGAAGTAAAATATAGAAATATTAAAATTAAATTGTACATATTTATTCATACTTTTCCTGAGCTGTTATGACAGGAATAGCATAAAATACCTGTGTTAATAAAAATTTATTCTTAATTGTTATTATTTTTATATCTCTAGAGCCCTAAATTGCAACTAAATCCTAATATAATTTTAAAATAAATTGCGAAAATAGATGTGCAATGATTTTGGTCAGCAGTTTTTATAATTATTGTTCCATGACCGAGAATAAAAATCAATTCCTATGATATGAAAATTGAAAGAGAAGTACACCATTTTGCCTCTAGAGAATAAATGGGGATATTTTTGCTTATTAACATTTAATGTTTTATTAATTCTCTGGAATTCGCGGTAACAAGTTCAAATCAACCGCACCGGTAGCATCAACTACTTCTTGCGATTCTATAGAACCAAATGAAATTAAAATAATTATTATAGAAAGCAATTTGCTATAAACTGTCAATAAATTATACTGTCATGAGTAAAGCTCGGATTTTTAGGCAATTGCCTATATTCAAACTTTTATACCTTAGGCAATTTAGTTTTTACATATATAGCAGTTTACGAGTAATGTGAGGATTTTTTTGTGCCTTAGGGATTATTTCTTCTATATTTTTTTTGTCTATTCTACCATATGCGACCTACTTTTGTGCCTATTTTAGCCTATATAGCCGCTCTTAATATTTTCCCTCATTATTGTGCGCTAGCCTTAAAGTTTCCTTACTATAAATATATTCCTCATCGTGTCATCATATTAGCTTCCAGACTTTAAATTTGGCGTTCAAATTTTGAGCAAAAATAGCGGCAAATCGCGATAATTTGGTCAGCGTAGAACTATGTTCAGTCTGCAGAAATGTAACAGTACGATATGGCCGACACTTCATTCCGTCACTTGGCATCAAGGTTATTGCCTTTATACATGCTTCACCCTCTCTCTCTCTCTCTCTCTCTTTCTCTCTCTCTCTCTCTACATATATATTGTGATGTAAACGACTAAAGATAGGACCCAAAACTACGTTATGTGGGTAGCAAAAAAATAAAGAAAGAAACCCAGAATGAACGTAATTCGAAGTAGATGTCATGAGGGGAAAGGTGAAAGGAACGAGATAAAATATAATAGTTCTCTCCGTAAGAGGAACCATTTATTTAACTCTTTCATTTGTGTAATATTTACTAACAAACCAAACATATCGTCAACATCACATTAAAAAAAACATGAGTGGTGAAGAGTTCAGATTTATTCAAAAACACAACTTATTGTACATCAAAAATATTATCTACAAGTCTGACGTGAGAGTGGTACTTTATGTCAACAATTGTACCTACAACCTCGATCATCCTTTATTACTTATCCCATAATCGGCGAAATTCCCGGCACGTCTGAACATTCTCCGGAAAATCAGGTATCACGGAATAAAGAGTAATTCTGTAATCTCGAGCTAAGAACGACTTAGGTACCGACAATTGTGAGTTCCAAATAGTAGGATGGGTTTAAACTTCCACGTAGCAAAATCGGGTTTCGGCCGAATGCTAAACATATTTCTGTAATGGAAGACTACTCATTACTCAAACAGATAAAACAAATATCTATTAATATACCCAAAAGTCGCACTCAGGTCGAGACTAAAAGAGAAGTAGATAGACGTTATTAATTTCTATTATGCCAGAACTTTCGCCGATGAAACAAGAAATATAGACGCACGGTGTACATAGCGCTTAATAATGTACCTGTTGAACTGTTTATATGTCGACCGTGAAGCAGACCTACTGCGCCCAGACTCTCTGCTGTCCCAAGGCTTCCAAATAGGAAAAAAGGAATTAAGGATTAGGGGTCATTTCAGTAACTAAAAAGGCGGTCATGGATGAGGAATGTCTGTCGAAACAAGCCGACTCTGATGGAGAAGACGGATGCCCTAGGAAGGGATTGCTATTTAAAGAAGAAGAAATGGGTTCTGTCCGGATAGCCAGGACGGTCATCCACGCAGGAATGATAAAACCGTTTGGAAGAAGGAATGGGTTCTGTCCGGATAGCCAAGACGGCCACCCACGCAGGAATGATAAAATTGTTTGGAAGAAGGAATGGGCTCTGTCCGGACATCCAGGACGGCCACGCACGCAGGAATGATAACACTGTTTGGAAGAAGGAATGGATTCTGTCCGGATATCCAGAACGGCTACCCACGCATATATGATATAAATGTATGGAAGAAGGAATGGGTTTTGTCCCGATAACCAGGACGGCCACCCACGCAGGAATAATAAAACTGTTTGGAAGAAGAAATGGGCTCTGTCCGGATATCCAGGACAGGATTGCACTAGGTTAGACTTGTTGTGACGATGGTATACGAGTGAGACTAGGTCTCATGACTAAGGAAGCCGGAGAGGTTACCTAACTACTGAACGCAGCCAAAGGCCAAACCAGCTCTTAAAGGGAGGTCTCACTATAAATGTAAAACCTTATGGTTTTGGAGAAGATGTCTAGGTAAAAACACAGGGACCAGGTACCTGGGGAACTTGGTCTCAAATAACAACCAATGGGAATCGAGATCTAGGGACGTCCAACTGGACAAGGTGGAAACGCTGGTGGAGGATTTTACCTGTCGGAACTAGCCGACTCTGGTGGAAAGACATGATTGCACTAGGTAGGCACTGTTGTGAAGAAGGTATGTGAGTGAGACTAGGTCTTACGACCAGGGAAGCTGGAGAGGTTACTATCCAGAGGCCAAACCAGCTCTTAGAAGAAGATCTCGATGTTAGAAGAAGATGTATAGGTGATAGTGGTGGTACTCACCGACTTCTGGATGCTCACCAGACTTACTATCCCGAGGCATGCTCTACTCCATGCCTATATTCACAATCCCCACTACTGTGTCAACAGTGGAATAACCAATCAAATACGTTGTCTCCATAAGCGTCGTCAAACTCACCAAAAATGGGAGCGCAAAACTCTATAATTCCCCACTTCTACACCTAATATTCCCAATCCCCTGAACATCTGCTATTCCGTAAACTCAACTTCACCTTCTGTGGGGCAACATTGAAACAACGCCCAGAATTCACGATCACGGTCACGCCTTTCTCTTCAAAAAAGTACGGGCCTATAACGCCAAATTGTGATACGGCACACCACACCGTTAGTTTTGGAGAATGTAGCGGTCATTCGTGAACAATTTGGGGTTGTTTTCAGCCCAGTAGCGAAAATTTTGTTTATTCACAATCACGCTTAGGTGAATCGCTGCAAGACTTTCCTCACACAGATTTTGGCGGTTGGGGTAGTCTGCTGGGTTCAATTCCTGAACCATCATTATTTTGAAAGGAAGGAAATTCAAATCTAAATGCAGAATCATCCTGCAGTCTGAAACCCCCCAATGCAATAGCGTGCCTTCGAGCAGAACGTCTTGGCGATTATTCGACTACTGCTCTCACTAGCTCCACATTTTCTGGTGTTCTGATGGATCTTCGTCGGCCATGTGTACCTATTCTTAGTGTGCTACTAGTTTCCTCCAACTGCCGAATCCAGGACCGAATTGTGTTCGCAGTAGAGACAGCATTATTTCGCGGAATTTTGAACCGTCGCCGAAAAGCTCTTTGTGTCGCAATCACAGATCGGTAGTTTTTATAAAACGCACGCACGGCAAAGCAACGATGTACTCCGGTCCAAACCATGTTGGTACTAAAATGGAGATGCCGACAGAACAAAAGGAGACCTAGTGCAGCTGCCTACTCCCGCCACCGCCCGAATACCTGCCCCCCCCCCAAACTGCTCAATTGGTTCTGCCGCACCCTGTATATATATATATATATATATATATATATATATATATATATATATATATATATATATATATATAGACCAATTGCATAAAACGTTGTTAGTTAATCTCATTTGTATAACTGCATATTGTAACCATGGTTACGTATCAATTATAAATTGGAAAATAAACCTTCTTAAAGGAAACAACTTGGTTAAGGTTTATGCAACTGAGCATATGACTTTCGTAATCTAAGGACGTTATAAAAGTTCTTCGACCAGCGCAAACTATCATCTATAGCAACTACTGATTCAGCAACCGGCAAAGTACTCCAACTTATCTATCTAAAAATAAACTAAAACCATACTCTATGGTTAAAACATATAGAGTATACCTACATAAACTTCTGTACAGTTTTTGTGTTGAATTGAAAATGACAAAAGAAAAACCGCCTTTTCGTCATTTGAAAATTGTGTTTTTAATAAAAAGCAAATACGATAATGGAAAATAACTTTAGTAACTATGCTTTTATAAAGCAATGCGTGTATTAGAGCTTTGTTAGAGAAAAAACGAAATAATTTTACAATGCCGCAGAAAACTAAAAAAAACTTCATTTTATTTTGGAATCATGTACTTGTTTATTCGCCTCCAAAAATGGGCACAATTTGGCTTTTATCGCCCGAGAGTTTATAAACTATTCGCAACCTTTCTTGTATACGTCTTTTTACTTCTATGGAACCAACTTGCCCTGGGCAGCGTCAAATTCATCCAATATATCTCTTGAACAATCGATATATTCCATATTCATTTGACACTAAATTAAAATTTGTTGAAAATAAACAAATCGCTAGAAACCACAGTATACTTACAATTCACAACGCCCAGCACAACAATACCGACACATTGAATCCTTGAATTTCGAGAACCGAAACAAAATAAAACGTTGTATGTACCACAGACATAATCAAAATTATAGTACTCGGGAAAATTAAAGCTCTCCGCTACGCGTCGAGATTTAAACAAACCTCCGTGCTACAAACTTTTTATTAAGGCCTTAATACATAAATAACTATTATATGTCCGTAAAGGTGAATAAAATAGAATTCAAAATACACGAAAATATATAGGGTTTTCCATTTAAAAAAGACAAACAGTTCTCGCCGAGCTGTAATGGAAAAATGTGAAAATAATTTTGCGTATGTGGTTATACTCCGTCAGTAAACGAATAAAATCTTAAAATAAATTTATACTGTATTTCTAACGACAAGGGAGATATCGAAGAAGGTCATTTAAAATACTCACACAGTATAATAGACTATTATATAAATATTTTAATATTGTTATCTTTAATGTTTTTTAGGTTTTTATTTTTTTAATGTATGTATTTCCTAATAAAAAGAAGGTACGGATATCAATATTAGCAAAAAAAAAACTGAATTTTAATTTTTTTTAATCACATCTTTATATTTAGGCTGTCTAAGATACCGTCTATTTTAGGGGAATTAAAGGCCCATATGCTTGCTTATTTAAGCGTTATTAGGTGCCCAAAAATCCGAGCTTTAGTCATGAATGTCATTTGTAACGATCACCGGTAACGATTTAACTGTCAAAAAATATCTGTTGTCTTGTACAACTATATGTATTTACAGGCAACTACTTAAATATGATAAAATAAAATTTCTTTACTCTTGTAAAAATAACGTTTCCCACCTCATATATATATATATATATATATATATATATATATATATATATATATATATATATATATATATATATATATATATATATGTATATATATATATATATATATATATATATATATATATATATATATATATATATATATATATATAACAGCTAAACGAGCTACCTCAAATAATTTCTATATTATTAGATACAATAAAATACTATAAGACAATCTTACAGCAGACAAGGGGGGACATCCGAATATATATTATAATATTTTATTTATACCAGTGGTTTTCAAGTTACAACACAAAGTTATATTTTTTAAAATAGATTGGTTTATAATGTTTACTACCTTTCGATAGAGTATTTTGTTTCAGAATATAACAATGTATTCATTTAATATTCTAACATAAAAAATACTGAGAAAAAATCAATTAAATTTTATACAAATTTCATTTTTATAGTTATTTTTCAGTATGCTATATATGAACAACAATTGAACTTAAATTACAATGAAACAGATATTTGTTAATAACTTTATAATAATGTTCTATTTGATTTACAACGTAAATAATTCAAATTGATAGATACCAGTTATTGTTTTTCACACATAGCCTATTGAAAAATAGCTATAAAAATCAAATTAATTTAAATTTCAATTTAATTTTTTTCAATATTTTTGTTATATTAGGATATGAAATTATTACATGGTTGAATTTAGAAAGAAATACTCTATCGAATGGGTCTGAAAAATATATATCATCCTATTTTAAAAAATATAACTTTGTATTGTAACTTGAGAACCACTGGCTTCAAAAAATATTTTCTTCGGTATTCGCATGTCCGCCTTGGTCTACTATGAGATTATATTATAGTATTTTATTGTATCTTTAATAATATAGAAATTATTTGAGGTAGCTCGTTTAGCTGTTACATCCTGTATACAGGCTGTTATATTTTAATGGACCCAGCAAATATCTCGCTTATTTATTAAGTTGGCAATTTTTTTCGTATAACATGATTTATACAGCAACATGTAAGCTACTTGAAGACGGATGTATATTCCTGATACCACTTCCGGTTTATGAGTAATTAATATCTACTTTGAAATTTCAAATGGAACATACTATATTTTTTACAAATTTGAAAAGTACATCAAATTTGCTTTAAAATCATGTAAAATAATCCGGATGTTACATTATTAAAAAGTAAAATGGCGGGCACTTTTTTATACACCTAATTGGAAAGAGAATAGTGAGCCATGACTGTGGCTTGTGTTCCTTATTCTTATTTTCTGTATTATTATGACGAAAAAATATTATTTTGTTTAATAATAATAGTTACAATTGTTTTAGTTAATTGTTTTATTTCAAGCCACAGTCATGGCTCACTATTCTCTTTCCAATTAGGTGTATAAAAAAGTGCCCGCCATTTTACTTTTTAATAATGTAACATATGGTTTATTTTACATGATTGTAAAGTAAATTTGATGTACTTTTCAAATTTGTAAAAAAATATAGTATGTTCCATTTGAAATTTCAAAGTAGATACTAATTACTCATATACCGGAAGTGGTATCAGAAATGTACATCCGTCATCAAGTAGCTTACATGTTGCTGTATAAATCATGCTATATGAAGAAATTACCAACTTATTAAATAAGCGAGATATTTGTTGGGTCCATTAAAATATAACACCCTGTATATAGGTACCTCAGAAGAGAATGCTATTTTCCTTCGGTGCTTTGAAGCTCCCAACATTGACCTCTAGCTTCAAATTACACCTCAGGAAAAATCATGCATTTCTTTCCCGTACTATACAGAGAGATTCATCGGTTTGTTCTTTTTTAATAATTTGATTATTTTTAACATTATGGAAAAGTTTATTTTAAATTAAAAAGACTATAGCTCTGCGGTATAAATTTTTCTACAAAATGTTTAATTTTTACGTGTTGTGACTGATCTAGATCATTTAATCTAAAACACTGATCTAATTCATTTAGTATGGTTTTTGATCTGATCTAGATCCTTTTATATATACAGATCTTGATCTGGATCTAGATCTAAGAACTATATAATTTATGATCTTAGAAAAAGATCAAATATACGGGAATATACGGGAAACTTGAATAAACATTTATTTCTTACTTAAAAAAATCAATGGCTTATAATGATTGCCCGTTTGATATGGCCTGTCTTAATTTATTACATTTCATCAATTCTAATGTTTAAAATTATTATTTTTGTTTCTGTTTGTACTTTATTCGTTAATTCAGCATTAATAAAACTACGTACCTTACCTATGTATCTAATTTTCTTCCTATGTGTAAGGCACACGGCTAAGTATATTCTTTGTAATTAATGTACTGTTTGTATTCCTATTTAATTAATTAGAAAAAAAAACGAATTTGAAAATCGTTACTGATCTTTTTATGATCTAAGAAAAACAGATCCCAAATTCCTGATCTGATCTGAAAAAAGATCCGGTCGCAGAAATTGACCTATGATCTGATCTAGAACATATTGATTGTAATGATCTTGATCTTGGTCTAGATCCTTTATAAATTGATCTGTCACAACACTGTATATAAATTAAAAAAACAATGGCGCATTATTAAAATATTACATTTTTATTATATACAAAACACTTTGCAATATTATTTTCTGAATTTGACATCTAATAATATTAAATTTGAAAGGTGAATTGCGAGGTGTATTGTAAAAATAATGAAATGCAAAGTCTTCTGTATTTAAAAAAATATACTATTGGATAGCAAATTTCATGTACATTTCAAATTTGAATAACTATATCTGATGTTCCATTTGAATATAAAAGTTACATGCCATTTCGTAAAAATGAAACACCATGCAGAAAAACATATACACTATATTTATAGACCTTTTAATTTAAAATAAACTTCGTTTAATTTTTTTTTAAATAATCTTTAAAATAATTGAGTTATTAAAAAATAACAGACCGACAAATCACCCTGTATAGGGTAATTTTTTAAGGTATGCGTATGTACATTAGGGTGGAGCAAATCTGGCCGCATTTTTCTTTTTTTAAAAAAAAATTAAACGGCTATATATATGTAGTCGTTGTGTATCATTATAGATCTAATTAACTCTGCCAAATTAATCAAGTAAGGCCTTCAACTGCCGAAATTAATTTGAAAATTATAGAAAATTTTCTATAATTTTTACGTCTGTAATTTTAACTTAAAACGAAGCTCTCGATTCTTATAAAAAAGAAACACTTTTAACAATGCACACTCACTGAAGCACATGAACATAAGTCATGCAATATCCATGCACTACAGTGAGTAAGCATTTTTAAAAATTGTTAATAATTTTATCATTTACTATAATTTATTTAAATTATTAATGCCTTTGACGGCAAAATATGTATCTTGTACCTACTTTATAATTGTAAAAAAAATAATTATCCTTCCTGAGAATGATTCTGGTAGTAGGATCGAAACGTTGAAGTAAATAAATAATTACATGACTGCATCCCAGAATTGATTTTTATATCAATATATACCCAAAGTTATGTTGAAAACGTATGTAAAAATATAAATTTTATTTAAAGAAAATATACGTTTGTTGTAAATTGAAAAAGAAAATTTTCTGTGACATTATTGTCAACTGGAGAAAAGAAAGCATATTTAAGAACGTAACCTGTAGGTGGCGTGCGAGTGCGAGTTTTAATTTCAATTTGACATTAGTTTAATTTTCTCTCACTGACTTATTGAAGTAGATGATTTTTAATATTTTTGTCACAACAAAATAATTTATATAATTAAGATAACTAATAATATGTAAATATTACAGATATTTTCAAAAAAAAAAGAAAATTAAATATGCCGCCTATTTAAAATAAGAAAACTGCTTTAATATCTTAAAAACCGCCATCTTAAATTTTATTTTAACATCACTTTTAAAGTTTGTCTTATCAAATCATGTACCTCTTATTTGAAATCTTTTTTTTAATCTTTTATAATAACGGAGTTATTTGACTAATTTGATAATCGCAATTGTCAGTTTTTTTAAATAACTTTCAGAATTTTAAATTTTTCTCATCGAAATCTCAATTACCACTCAAAACTGCACAACATTGCCCATTTAACTGACCTCGTAGCTCTTATAGTTTCCGAGATCCCAATGGTAACTCAGTTTATTTTGAACTCTCTGTATACGTGTATTGTAGGCGATTCCTTTACAGTCCGCTCATTCTGGATTGCGGCATCCCGATGATGCATTATTCATGTTCTTCTTTACGCGTGGTAATGGGTATTTGTCTATCACTATGGTTTTATGAATTCGTTGGCAACCATTTGGACTAGAGCAATTAAGTGGGATCGTTCATGAATGAAATGTCCTCAAGGAGATCTCAGTAGCATCGTCTCCAGTGTCGACCACTAGAATGAAGGAACGGATAAACAACGTGCCAGCGGATGAAATTTGCCATCTTTTTCTGTGAAATGATGACTAGATTCATGAGTATGGATCGCCCCAATAGTTCCGTTGTCGTCATTGATGACTTGAAAAGTGACTGGCACGATGCCGCTGAAACTGTTATTGTTGCGAGTGCTATCAGTGGTAAAATTACCAGCTAATCCACTTAGTGGTTGGGTTCCTGGTATGATGTCAATACTAAATGTTCGAGGAACATAATTTGGAAGTAATGACAGCGCTGCCTGAGTGTAAGAGCCAAATTCATAGATCACACTCAAATTTAAGTAAACTAGGAGAATTTCAATTCATAAACTACACTCATTCAAAAATGGGGAAACATTTAAGTAAACAAAAATTTGATTGTGACAGGTCTCTCTCATTTACTTTTGAATATACAAAAATAAGATATATAGATAAAGTGTTCACTTATTTTATGAATTCCATTGCACATTTCTCTTATTTTTGTAAGTTTGAGTGTCAATTACACTTGAGTAAAATCTAATAACTCTTTGATAATGCTTGGTACGGCTTTGGTGACATGTTTATAAAGCTATTTTTCATATAATCCTCTCGCTATTATTTCAATGATTTCACTCGCTGATATCTCGTGCGCGCTTTGCAATGGCAACCATGCTATGCAAATATAATCATGACATTTTGTCTGGTTGTTGCTTGCGACTATCTAGTGGGCGCAGTATTTGATGTACACCAGGTGGAGTGCCGAACACATCCATTTCAGTGAAGAAGACAGTGTACAATACCATATGGCGGCCCCTCCTCGTAATTTTGCCCAGGCACATAATACGGTTCTTCGATCTGACAGATTATGTTATGCCTTTGCGGATTCGATGCTTTCGATGTACATTTCAGAAATAAATCCGTCTGCATCTGGATCAAATTCTATTATATGTTCGGCGGCATCACGAATACTATATCCAAATTCCGTTGCAATGAAATTATTAGAACTTGTCTGTGGAGAGGTTATATTATCAACACTTTCAATATGTAACTCTTAGCATTTCGGTGTACATCGATAGGAGCTACGCGTTTATTAATTTTTGCAATTTCTTCTGTACTTTCTTTTACGTACTCTATAATTTAGATAACTGCTATTGTATTTGTTGTAATACAAGTAGTGCGACTGATCGACGGTTTTGATTTCATTCACATTTACATTTATTTTTGATTTACTTTTCGTTTTACCGCTTCCTTTCTCTTTGCGTCCCATTGTTTTGAGATGTCAGGTGGCTGGTCCTATCCCATTTCTGATTTATTTTAGGAAACGAGAAAATTAAAATACGTAGATATAACGGAACTTTATTGATAAAGTGACATTACTATTATATCAACATATAAATTATATATCGAAACATAAACATATACGGTATGGGATTAAAGTATGGAATATTAAAAAAAAACAGCGAACTCAACCAGTTTTTCACAAAACGCTAAAACAACATTGATTTTAGTTTTTAAAAGTACGTATTAATATGCGCAATTCACCTTCCGACTTTTATTTGTTTTTGTTATGACATCACAAAAAAATTAAATGGCAATATAGGTTTTTAGTAGTGGAATCCGATAGTGATTTTTATTCCCTTTATGATCATGCAAATAAATTATAAGATTACATAATAAAAATTCTGAGAAAAATCGAGCTGAAAATTGAATAATAATGAATAATCAAGATACCTATAATTTATTTTTCAGTGTAGAATTTTTCGTTTATCATGTTTTATAAATTATAAGTACAATAATACCAACATTAAATTCATAATGATTCTAAACTAAAAAATGAAATCTAGGCATCTTGATTATTTATTATTATTATTAAATTTGCAGTACGATTTTTCCCAGAATTTTTGTTATGTAACCTTATGATTTATTTGCATGATCATAAAGGAAAAAATAACTTCTAAACAAATGAAAATCGGAAGGTCAATCGCATATATTAATGTGTGTTTTTAAAAACTAAAAACGACGTGTTTTAGTGTTTTTCAAAAAATCTGTTGAGTTCGCTGTTTTAATATTCCATACTTTAATCCCACACTGTATTCGCCTATAGTAGGCGATTCCTTTACATTTTATTATTATCTACATTAGGCGCTTTATACGAATTATTGACAATATTTATTAATATCAAAACTTTAAGCTTCTGGCGCAAAAAAGGAATGGTTACCTAAATTCTGCTTTTGCCCAATTATTTTTTGTAGTAAGAGAATGAATAATGGTATAAGCATTATATTATTTTTAAAAATTCGCTCCACCATAATGTACATTTACATGTACTGATTCTTCATTAAAAGAAATTTTCCAAAATTCGTAATACTATTTCTTAATATTTATATATTTCATGAAATGTACATTTTTAGTGCCACTGGCTGACACAAGATTTTTAATAAAAATAATTACGAATTAATTTATTTGCTGTTCTAGATAAGTTACATGATTACATAATTCATTATTTTTAATAAAAATGTCGTGTCGGCTAGTGGAATTAAGTATACTACAAGAATTAAATAAAGAATAAGATAAATTTCCGAATTTTGGAAAAACTGTTTTTGATTGAGAATTGAGCACATAAAAATGTAGATATATACCCTAAAACATGTTTACCCTTTTTAACACTTCATATCTATTTCAGTATTATTTTCCGCTATGTTCTACGCCCAGTACTTAAAATACACTACTTTGGATAAAAACAATATTATATCGTTCTATGGTGTATTATTTTTAAATACATTCGTAGCATTTATGGCAATTGCAACCATATTTGTATTACTTACAAAGATGGAAATTCTTAAAACTGCTGTTAATCGTCTGACGTATGTAGAAATAAAGTTAAGAAAAATAGGTGACAACACGAAGAATTACAGAACATCATATTATTTTTTTTTGTTATTCATAGTCGGTACAGCAATGATCTTATTTTATATGGTAATTTTAACAGATGTCACTTTCATAGATTTGTTTAGTATTATGATTCCTACAGGAGTCCGAAATGTATTTGTATATATAGGATTTGTTGCAAATGTGGGTGTAAACAACCATTTCGAAACGATGTGTTCAGTATTAAACGATTTAGAAGAAAGTAATGATGCTTTCAAAGAACATAAATTCAAAAGACATTCGCCAAAGTATATCGTTAGAAAGATTGGACAAATGCATGCAGAATTATGTGATGCAGGGAACGATTTGATCAAAGCTCTGGGACCAACATTATTTTTAAATATACTGGGAAATGTAGCGCAGATTATATACGCTGTCATAGTGTTTTACCTTGGAGGTATAGATCAACTATCAAATATATTGTGCTTATTGTTATTCTTGGTGGTTAATTTTATAATGGGACTTCTGTATTGTTTTGCCCACAAAATAGTTATAACGGTACGTAAAAAATTCAGTAACACACTTTTTCTAACATTTTTTTACAAAGAGGCACTTTATCCATTGAAATCTCGTTGGACAAATACATGTTGAATTTTTTTTTGCATGCCACGCAAGAGTAGACATTTTACAAGGTTTAATCAAAAAATAACGAGAGTTTTTAAATTTCCAGCGTTACTTGTATATTTTATCATTATTATTTTTAGGACAAAAAGAACACCGTCTTGATGCGTTACCGTATTCACCAGACATGGCCCTTTGCCAAGTTTTTCTTTTCCAGAATTCGAAGAGGTTATTGAAGGGATAACATTTTACGATGATAGAGGAGATAATGACAAAATCATTGAAAAAGATGAAGGCTATATATAATATGACTAGCAAATGACACTTGACGATTAAGTTATTTTATAGATGTGGTTTATTTTCACATTCAGGTATGAGATTTTTGGAAGTACCCGTTCAAATATTGGACTAAGAAATTCTAGAAATACATTAGCATATATTGCTCAAAATAGATGGGTGACTACGGAACCTGCAAGATAAGCAAGATAGCAGAATAACAAGACCACGGTGCATTTAAAATAATTCATCATTCACACTCACCCATCTATTTTGGGTAAAATATGCTAATGTATTTCTAGGATTTTCTAGTCCAGTATTTGAATGGGTACCTGCAAAAACTCTAATACCTGAATCTGAACAGAAACCGCATCTGTAAAATAATTTTAACGTCAACTTTCATTCGCTAGTTATACTGTACCACATAGGCATTCCAAAAGTATTATGCAGATTGGCATAAATGCATTATATTTAATGGGTATTAATTTGAAGGGGACAATATTGATAATTATTAATGTTACACATAAATGATCTATACTGCTTGAAACAAACAAAATTATCGTTATTTTTTTATCAAGCTTTTTAATTCCATGTGTGGAAAGTTTAGCACCGTAGTTCCTTCTAATTTTTCTCATAGTTGCACGCTGTAAAAATTCACTCAAACATTTTTATTAAACAAAATAATTGAAAGATGACTTTTAATATGCTTTTCTCTTACATGCACAAAAAGGGTGAGTAGCACTGAAATGATAAGGCGCGGTACGGCGTGACGCTAGAAGAACTTCAAGATCGGTTCACCCTGTCTTCAGAATACTCCCTCGGCCACTGCGTATCAGGAGACTTAAAGATGTCCCGTGGCATAGATTCCGCTTTACCGGTGTTGAAATTCTCGTCTGTAGCTTTAATCCTAACGGACAGATAGAAGTACTCGAGCGGACCATCGACTGTTACTTCTCTAAGACCTCTAATTGCACCAAGGGTAATACATGCAAATTTCGTCATTACGAACTGCTCCGGGACGAAACAGTCTTAGGAAAGGGCCAGTGTAGCGGGAAATCAGCCACCACGCTGAGCGAGTGTTTATACTTGTCGATGACGTAATCATCGCGAACAGCGACAAAGTAAACAAACATGTCTAGACCTGTTTAATTATTTGCAGTCGCCTGATCCTTTGTATTCGACGTTAACTATATATTTCGTATAAGACGTCCATTACAATTTCAATACAAATAAATAATCGCTTCTAACTTAATTAAAAGATGCAAACAAAATATTGACTAGAATTATAATTATAATTTAAAAAAAAAAAACACAAGGTAATATCAAGTCCTTTTAGCCACTGAAGAGCTTCAGGTGTTATTTTATTGACGTCGTCTTTGTTTCCATGGTAGCGGTATAGAGGGCATGAGGTAATTATGTGCTCTATCGTTTGGTCAGAGTGGCCCCAAGTACATTTTGGATCTAGTGTATGTCCCCAGTTGTGCAGGAGGTGTGCGCATTTACCGTGACCAGTTCTGAGGCGGTTTAGCTTTGTCCATAATTCTCTTGATAAATTAAATCCACCTGGTTTGTTTTTGGGATCAAGTTCGAGAGTGATTAACCCATGATGTTGCGAGTTTTCCCATTATTCTTTCCATTTTTCATTAAGGCTAGAATTGAAATAGGTTTCTTGAGTTGTTAGGGGTGCATGTCGCGATTTTAATCTGGCTGGAGGTGCGTTATTTAAATCTGCTTCAATGGGATGGTTCGGAATTTGTTGGATAGATTTCATTAATTTTGTCAGGCCTTGCTCTCGACGTAAATGTGGTGGAGGAATATGGCTTAATACTGGGAGCAGCTCTTTTGATGTTAATCTTACAGTACCAATTATGATTCGCATTGTGGAATTTAGTTGTACGTCAACGTTGTTCACGTGTTTGCTGTTAAGCCATAAAGGCGCGCAGTATTCTGCTGCAGAATACACAAGTGCTAAACTCGCATCGTATCCCACGTAGTATCAGTGAGGTTTTGAATTATATTATTTTTTGTCCGTATTTTTGCGGCTACATTTTCTGCATGTTTTTTGAAAGTAAGAGATCCATCGAGAGTTACGCCTAGGTATTTTGGATACGAGTTGTGTTAGAGTATCTCTCCGCAGGAGTATACTGATATTCTGTAGTTTCGGTTGTTTAAATGAAAGGAGTTTACTTCTGTTTTAGAGGGGTTCGGAATTAAGCCCCATTTTTTAAAATATGAATTCATCTTTTACAGGTCTTCTGTTAATTTATCTTCTGCTTCTTCTAATATAAAGATTAAAGAAGAGCCTCCTCCTAGACTTAGCCTTGGGTAGACCGTTATTTAAGTGTTGCGTTTTACTTCTTCGATCGTTTATAAATATTTTGAACGTTCTATAAGTTAGCATATTTTTCAATATATTGAACATATTAACAAAGGGTACAGTTTCAAGAAGATGGTAAAGCTAGCCTTTTGTCTATACCGTATCATATGTACTTGACAGGTCAACGAAGGCAATTTCTGGTCTAAAACCCGCTTGTTCAGGGGGAATTTTTTCGTTTATAGGTGGAGCTATTCTATTTTAAATTACTCTTTCGAGTAATTTGTACATGACGCTGAGCAGGGCGATAGGCCAGTAGCTTTCGGGCATATGAGCTTCCTTTCCTTGTTTTAAAATAGCTATTATTTTAGATTTTTGAATATTGGCGGAAGTTCAGAAGTTTCAAGGTGGTTAGAGAAAAAGTCTGTTACCCACTTTCTTGTTTGCGTTCCAAATTGTTTAACAAATTCTGGAAAGATATTGTTTTTCCTGCTGCTTTTCTTAGTTTTACTTAGGCAAGTGCTTGGTCTATTTCAGAAAGCGTGAAAGGTTGTTCACATGGGCTGGTTTCTTTTTTGAGGACTTTTAGTTCTTGCTAGACTTTTTTTCTTTGTTCCTTGTTTATGTGAGATTTTGAAGTACAAACTACACGACAAGCTATTTTATTTGGATCTACTTGTGGTTGTTTAACTGTCAAAGGTTTACCATCTCCGAGTTTCCGGAGGAGGCCCCAGGCTTGGCGGCTTGAATGAGTGAAATTGGATTCTTCCATTATTTTTTTACATTTTCTATTTCTTTCGTCACTAATAATTTCTAGTAGTTCGTCTGCAATTTTTCGGTCCTCGTTTCGTTTAAATTCTGTATACAGTTTCGTTGTTTCATCGTTCCAACCTGGTATGTATTCTTTTCGGTAGCCTCTAGGAATGTATTTTTAGCAGTGTCTATCGCTTCCTTTGTGAATAAGTCGTAGTTGCAGTAAGTCGGTGGAATGTGTTTCACGTTATTATCTAAGTCTTTAGTGAATTCTTCCCAGTTTCCCTTAAGAAAGTTCCTTCTAGGTTTTGGGACAGACCTGATAATTGGAATTTGGAACGACTTTAATTTTTGCAGATCGATGTCGGCTGTGTGTGAAGTTTTGGAGAATTTGTCTATTTATTGGAAGTGGTCTATGTTGGTTGTCTTTTGTCACGAAGCACAAGTCTGGGTTATAATCTTTTTGCCATCTAGATGAGTGAAACGTGCCTCTTTCTTTAGTGTCGAAAACAAGGTGTAATTTATTTAATTCAGCCCAGTTGGATAGTACAATCCCATTAGGATCACCTTTATAGTATTTCCAACTCGTATGGTGACTGCTAAAATCAGCTGCGTATATGGACGTGTGTGGGTAATTTTCTAACACAGTTTTCGGCCATGTAGTTCTACGAGATTTATAGATATTTACAATGTGGATTTGGTTAATCTTTATCACTATTGTATATACGCTATCAGTAGATTTGGTAGATTAGCTCGACGTTTGGGATGTTATTCTTTCTATAGGTTGCAATTCCATAAGATGGCTGATTTATTGAGCTTATAAAGCTATACCTTAATCTTTATCACTATTGTATATACGCTATCAGTAGATTTGGTAGATTAGCTCGACGTTTGGGATGTTATTTTTTTGTATAGGTTGCAATTCCATAAGATGGCTGATTTATTGAGCTTATAAGGCTATACCCATAAATTCGCTGTCTTGTTTTTAATTTCTGGTCATCGGTGTTGTGGGTTTCTTGAATTAGTGCTACATCAGTTCGTTCTTTTTTCAACTTTATTTCTACTAAAACTCTCTACGTTTATTTGAAAATGCGGATACAGGGTCCGATATTTCTAGTGTGTTGGTCCTGATAAGGACCGTTTGTGCAATTTTGATTGGAGTATTGCATCTTGCCTAATTTTTGTAATGGACTAGGGATATTTTTCTAGCGTCTCTAATTTCCTGTTCGTTTAGTGTTAACCAGGGGGCACATGCAGTTCTCTACTTGAAATAAAAGTTGCACATCTGAATCGATAACCAAAATTAATTTTGCATGCTTTGTAATGGCAGAAATTAGCTATGAAAAAGTCGAAAATTACTTACAAAAAGTGTAACCGCCGCGCTAAGCCAGCGTCTAATTTAGTCGATAACGTATTCGTTGCATGCAAGTGGCGAAGTAAACAAACCTGCTTAATTATTTCCGGTCACCTGAAGCTTTTGTATTCAATGTTATTATCGGGTGGAGTATTCAAAAGCTCTCCAGAAGGTAATGAAAGCTTATAAAACGGACGCAGCTATGCCCAAAAGCCAGTTACATAGACAGTAAGTACGGTAGTTATTTAGTTTACTAGCATAGCAGAATCGTGGTGAGCGTATACAGTATAGTGCCGAGTGGAGTACTCGGGAAGTTACTGGTATAGGTACTGGGATATCTGTGGAAGTGAATAGTCGATAGTGTCGAGGAATATTGGGACGTTAGAGTATACGCGGACAGTAAGGGCGAGTGGAAGTGGATACTCGGCATTGGTGTTGAAGAGTAGTGACATACGGACAGTTGGTGATACTGGATCTGACAGTTAAATGTGATATAAATAAATAGTGATAAAGATTCATGGAAATAATTTTTTTAGTTTAAATAAATAATTTAGTGTTTAATTAATTAATTATATTCTTAGTTTTAAAATAGTATTTAATATTATTTAACCATAGTAATCGTCGTTGTTATCTTTTAATAGTTATTTACCGTTTTAATAAACATCTATTTTAATTAATAATAATTCTCTGATTTTAGCCATGGAATTGAGACAAAAGTTAACAAATTTGTAACTGTTCATCTGTCAAGCTAGATTAGTTTATTTTTAATATTTGTAATTCTGTTCAAATGAGTAATTATGAATTTAGATTAACAGATAATTGCTCGCTAAAACCGAAATTAGAGATAATACCTAATAAAAATAATTTAACCAAATTTGACAAATCAACAGTTAGATATTTGTTAATTATTGTGTTCAATTCCATGGCTGTCGCTATTTTTCAGATGATTTTCGATTTTTCATAGATAATATCTGCCGTTACAAAGCATGCAAAATTAATTTTGTTTATCGATTTAGATGTAGAATTTTATGCTTTACAAGTTTTATTTGAAGCTTTTTTATCTAAAATAATTAGGGAAGCAGGAAATTACAAAAATCTGATTTTACATGTTAAATCCCTATGTTCCGGTGTTCGACTCTCCGTCCTGTATATTTTAAAATGATCTCTATATAATAAATGACTTTGAATATCAAAAACTCTAAAACATTTCACATGTCAATCACATACTAGCAAATGTTTTCTTCCACTCAGCTGATTTTGGCATGAATGTCATGCACGTACTTTATACTCTGTTCCAACTTACCAATTCAGTAGTTGGCGTAAACAACAGCGCTAGTTGTAAACAGCCGAAATTAAAAAATGACGGAATTCAAAATTCGGGACATTTTAAAAAGTTCGTAATGTATTTAAAAATACGAAGTATTTGTAACAATTTATTTGGCTCCCTACATGAGGATCTCGAGAACTATAAGAGATACGAAATCAGTTAAATTAGACAAAGAGACCATTTTAATGGCACCTATATCGTTATAAGAAAAAGTGCATAGATAATATAGAGGGTGTTGACGGTACGCTGCAAAAATCGGGATTTTAACATGGGATTTTAGTTTTTTTTTTAGGATTATCTGCTCCCTTACTCATTTTACGACAAAATTTGTGGGGTGCAATATTGTTCAAATTTAAATGTAAAGCTGTTTTTATATTTTTTATGTTTTTGGTTTCTTCACATTTTTTTAAAATTCAAAATTTTGGTTTGTAAGCAATAGCCATGTCACTTGCTTTCGTTTTTCTGGTTTCCTTAAATTATAAAAGTCATTTGACTTATGAAAAAGATATAAATTAAATAATGAATATTTATTCGTGGCCGCGTGCCTGAGTGTCTGTTTGCGTATCTGGGGAACCGGGTTCGATCCCGACCGACGCCAAGATATTTCGAATTTTCAATGGCACAAAATTGACCCCTATAGTGCACTCTCCACGCCAGCAATGAGTGCCCGTGGGGTGACGCCTGGTAAACGCTCGCACGATACAAATATGTCATCATCATTACCGAAATCTGCGTACAAATCAGATTGGCATACACAGCACTGGGTAATATGCCATGATGATATATTTATTTATTTATTTTATTCGAACGAGGAACTTGACTATTATAAAGGAATATTATGATGGAAATAGTTACAAATGAATACGGAATTTATTTTGCTAAGTCAAATTGACGTTTGACGTGTAAAAATAATTTATGAAAACCAGAAAAACGAAAACAAGTATCATGGCTATTGCTAGTTATAAACGAATATTTTGAAATTTCTTTTTAAAATTGTAAACAAACCTAAAACATAATAAAAAATGTAAAAACAGTTTTACATGCCACTTTTAATTCTGAATAACATTGCACACTTCAGTTTTTGTCATAAAATGAAGAGGAGTGCAGGATATCGCATAACACTAAAATACCATGTAAATCCCAATGTTCGAACTACCGTCAACACCCTAGGCGATTTTTTGCGACGAACCAAAAATGAACCACGGTTATACGATTGGTCCTTGAAAACGTCACTCTTATGACGTAAGATAGGATATCGTGATAAATTAATTTGGTTCAACCAGTTGTATCATTCGGCGGTTAATTTTGAACGATATAGAAGTGTATGAGTTATATTAAAGATGAATTTTGTGGCGATGGAAATAACTTATTTTGATCTGCAATCAATGGATTTAGTATTATTCGTAAATAATACCTTAGCCTAACTTTTACCTTTAATTAACATATCAGCAGTTCCCTTGCCCACTTCCACTTCAAGTATTTCTAATCCATGAATAGTGTGACTTTTTCCATGTTTGTAATTTATTATAAAGTTTAAATCAAAATCTCAAACTGTCAAACAAAACGAAGGTAGACTGAGATGGAATGAGATTAGAAAGAGAGAACCGATAAACCAGTTTCATGAACCAACTCGCTAGCTCAGTTCGTGGTTTGACGAACCAGGTCCATGAGTGACATCATTAGTTCGTCGCTAGGTCGTACTGGTTAATAAAATCCATTATCCAAATTGTTTTGGTTCGTCGCGAAAAATCGCCTCCTGTGTTGCGACACCTAGTTTGAGTTGCAGTGAATAGCCTATAGAAAATATATAATTCAATATGTATTAATAAATTCAAAAAGTTAGAGATTACATTATAAACATACGAGTATAACTTGTTCCATATTCTACGTAATTTAAGACATTAAACATTCTTCACAATATATTTCCTTGCGATACAATAATATAATATTCTTCATTTGTTACCTACTCTTAATATTTTCTTCACTAATGATATATATTTGTACTAATTATTTACAATAATTATTTTAGCAAAAAGAAGTAATAATTACAATGGCACATTTAAACATCTTATACTACGATCCTGAATGTGCTTTGTTGGTAAGTTTTTTATTCTTTCTAGGAATACTATATATATATATATATATATATATATATATATATATATATATATATATATATATATATATATATACATCTTTTTTATTACAGAAAAACAGTGTATTATTACAAGCAAAAATCGTCAAGTTTGACTTTAGGTTAATGCAAATATTTCCATTAAATTGTTCGATATTTCTAACCGTAAGTTATGTACACTGCAAGACAATAGACAATACATTAATTAATTTCTTTTTAGCAAATTGAAATGTGTAAAACTATATTGTTACTAATGATACAGTTTATTGCAAAATATAAGAAAAATACAGATCGTAACAATGTCAAAAATTATTAAGACATTTTATTGCACATAAAATTAAATAAGCACTTCTTTAAATGAGAAGTACTATATAACCCACAAACTATATAAGCGTGTTCTTATACAATTACACAAAAACGTGTTATGTTAGAAACTCAATGTCCTGCTCTGATTATACTAATTTGACAACATTTCCTTTGGAAATATTTTCAATATATTATTATATATTATCAAAATTATTCTGGTACTACAATAGTTTATACTTTGAAATATACCTCTGATTACAGCCATTTTGGATACTTCATTATTGTTTGAGAGTCATTTGTATCAGTCGAATTCAATGGTTTTATAAAAATGAAAAAAAAAATCGTACTGTAGTTAAATTTTTGTATTTAAAAGGCAAAACATCCGCGCGAATTAAAGCCGAAGTGGACGCTGTTTACGGGGATTCTGCTCCATCATTTGCGTCGTGAAAATATGGGCAGCTGAATTTAAACATGATCGTACCAGATTAGTTAATGATAAACGTTCAGGATGTCTAAGAACTGCGACCACCATAATAGCACAAAAAAATCGATTCAAAATTAAAGAGATAGCAGATGCTGTGAACATATTGAAGGAACACGTTTATCATTATTTTAGGTACATAAAGAATTAGGTGCTGCGACTGCTCACTTTGGATCAAAAAATGCAATCGAATGAACATTCCTAAAGCCCTGTTGGAGCAATTTAAGTGAAAAAAGCTGGATTTTCTGCATCGGTTTTTAACTTTTGATGATACCTGGATCCATCACTATATTTCAGGGACGAAGGAAAAATCAAAACTTTAGATTGCAAAGGGCAAATCTGCTCCGAACAAGTTTATTTTACAGAGTAATACACCAGCCATTTTTTGGAAGGGTTAAAGATGTTGGAGTGTGGATGGTGTAGTATTATTTGTTAAATAAAGTACAAGTTCGTAATCAGTTAAATGTATTTTTATTTTTCAAATGCGTGACATGACGTTGTTATTGTCATGTCTGGTAACTAAGTAAAAGTATATATATATATATATATATATATATATATATATATATATATATATATATATATATAAACATTGTTATCATAGTCTACTACATTTCTCTCTTTCTCAAAAGAAAGTAACAAACATAAAATGAATAACGAACATAATTATTATTTAAATTCATTGTAACAAAAACGATCTTGTGGTCTTCGTGGCCTGGTAGATCGACATAAGGAAGATGATGATGGTAACTCTGCTTCCGAAGTAACGGATAACGATGGTAACTCTGCTTCTGGAGTAATAGGTGAAGATGATAAGTCTTCTTCGACCAACGGTGTAGTAGTTGATCTCGTACGTTTGTATATCTTTGTTTGTTGGATGGGAGTGAAGGAAGACTTGGAAGATCGGGTGGGAGTGGAGAACGACGCTGGTGTAAACGAACTTAAAATTGTTGATGCATTATTATTCATTGAATAATTTGTTGACTGTGAAACTGGAACTGAGACAGGGGAATTAGTAACATTATGTTTAGTATTACGATTTTGCAAGGCGTTTGATATATTTGTATTATTTTGTTTCGTATGCTCTTCTTCTCTTGTTCTAAGCTGATCTGCGTGTTTTCTTCTAATTATACCATTTTGATCCACAAGGTAAGATAACATTCCTGTTCTGGTTTTTACTATTCCTGGGCTATATCCCCTTTTATCCGGAATTTTCACCCAAACTGCTTCGCCGTCTTCAAATTCCCTAATTTTTGCATTTTTGTCGTGGTAACTTTTCTGTTTTATCATGTATTTATCAGTTTTTCTGTTTAAATCCGGTTTTAGTAAATCGAAGTATGTTCTTAATCGCCTCCCATATAAAATCTCTGCCGGAGCTTTACCAGTTGATCTCTGTGGATTATTTCGATAAGATAACAAAAATCGTTGAAGCCGTAATTCAATATTTGTTGTTTTTGATGAATTCGTCCTTTCTTTGAAAGTTCGGACTGCTCTCTCGGCTAAACCGTTTGTTCGAGAATGATATGGTGTTGTTTTTATATGTTTTATTCCATTATTATTAGAAAATTTTTCAAAATTCTCTGAAACAAAAGCTGGGCCATTGTCAGAAACAATTGTTTTTGGCAATCCCTGACGAGCAAAGATATCACGTAGAATATTAATTGTGGTTTCCGTCGTCATTCTATTTGTAGGAATTATTTCTAACCATTTTGAGTATGCATCAATTAATATAAACCAATACCTGTTTTCATACGGACCTGCATAATCAATGTGTACTCTAGACCAAACTTCTGTAGGTTGATTCCATGAATATAAAATTACTTGTTGTTCATTTGGGCGTGATTCTTGACAGGATGTACATAATTTGACAAATATTTCTATGTCTTGATCAATCTTTGGCCACCAAAGATGAATCTGTGCTGTGGAACGCATTGCACAAATACCCGGATGACCTTCGTGTAGCATATGTAAAACGTTGTTTCGAAGTTTTGTAGGTATTACTATTCTTCCTTTCCAGAGAAGAATATTTTCTTCAAATGATAATTCTTCTCGTTTTTCATAATATGTAAGAATATTATCTATTAATTGTTCCTTGTATGTTGGCCAACCATTTCTAACATGGTATATTACTTTATTTAGAATGTTATCTTGCTGGGTTTCCTTCTGTAATATTTTTTTTGTTACTGGTAAGTTGTCAATTTTTAAATGTAAAAGTTTTCTAGTTTCTCCTAAATTCTCTGTTTTATTTTGTTTGTAATTACTTTCTGTGGGCAATCTTGATAATGTATCCGCTGGTGCATTATCTTTCCCTCTTTGATGTTCGATTGTGTAGTTGAAGCTGCTAAGAATAAGAGCCCATCTTGTTAACCTGTTATTAACTAGTTTTGGAATTTCTTTATCATGACCTAAAACACGTTCCAGTGGCTTATGATCTGTTTTTAAAATAAAAGATCGGCCATATAAGTACTGATAAAATCGTTTAACTGCAAAAATAATTGCAAGGGCTTCTTTATCTATTGCAGAATAACGTTTTTCTGATTCAAGAAGTGTTCTGGATGCAAATGCTATGGGCTTTTCGTCTCCGTTATCGTACCGGTGAAACAAAACAGCTCCAACGCCCTTATCGCTTGCATCTGTTGTTAAAACTAGTGGTACATTTGTATCGTAATGAACGAGTGTACTGGATGATGACAGTATGGTTTTTAATTTTTCATAAACTTGTTGTTCTTTTTCTGACCAATTAAATTTAATTCCTTTTTGTAGAAGTGAATATAGTGGACTACAAATATTTTGTAAATTGTGTATGAATCGTCCGTAATGATTAATTGATCCTATAAACGATCTCAACTCCTGGATATTAGTTGGAGCTGGCATTTTCTTAATAGCATTGACGTGTTCTTCTGTAGGATGTATTCCCGCTTTATCAATTTTATGTCCAAGATATTGTACTGAATCCTCTAAAAATCGACATTTAGACTCACGTGTTCTAATGCCTGATTATTGTAATCTTTGTAGTACTGTTTCGAGCCTATTTAAATGTTCACTTACTGTACGCCCCGTTACAATAATATCGTCTAAATAGCAGGCTACGCCTGGTATACCAGCCAATATTTGATCCATTACTTTTTGGAAAAATGATGGTGCAAAACTTATTCCAAATGGTAATCGTGTATATCTAAAATAACCTTTGTGGGTTGCTATTGTTAAGTAATGTCGAGAAATTTCTTCAACTTCTATTTGTAGGTACGCGTCGTTTAAATCAATTATTGAAAATTGTTCTCCTCCACTTAGTTTAGTTATTATTTCTTCAAATTTTGGCAAGGGGTATTGATCTTAAATTACAAATGGATTGATTGTTACTTTAAAATCTGCACATATTCTAATTTGTCCATTTGATTTCCTGGCTGTAACTATTGGTGAGGCCCACTGAATTTGAGTGTGTGTAGAATCAACTGGTTCTATAATCTTTTCTTTAATTAGACGTTCTAATTCTAACTCAGCCGGCTTTTGTAATGCGAATGGAATCGGTCTCGGTCGGAACGCTTTTGGTTCCACATTAGGTTGCAAAATTATTTTAATTTGATGACCCACGACTAGACCTAATTCATCTTTAAATATAGTTTTGTATTTTTCAAGTAATGTGTTTAAATTTTGTTGATTTTGTTTTAAGAATGGGTTATAAGTAATGGAACATATTTTAATACCATTGGACATAGGAAGTTTGAATGCTAATGCCCAATCAATACCAAATAGTGGTTGATCATGTTTTGTTATAACATAAACAGGTAGTTTTTGCTTTTGTTTCAAACCTTGTACCATAATATAGGTTTTACCTAATGTTTCAATTGCTACGTTTGTATATGCAAATAATGGTTTTGTTGGTTTTAAATCTGGGCAGCCTATTTGTTTCCAAATTTGCTCACTAATTACAGATTTAGCTGCTCCTAAATCATAGATCATTTCTATCTTAACTCCATTTAATTTGACGTTAAGTATTGCTTTAGTACCATTTGAAACTGTTCTAAGAGAGTTAATGTCACTGTCTGAACTGTTGGAATCTGATAGATTGGCTGATTTTATATTTCGAGCGGTATTTTTGTTGTTATATTGTGTAGTGTTTTTTCATTCTGTTTGATTTTGGCATTTCCGTAGGTTAAGCAAACTTTAGCAAAATGATTTGCTTTATTGCATTTATTACATATGCGTCCTTTTGCTGGACAATCCTCTTTTGACATGTGCCGTTTATTACCGCACATAATGCAGTGAACTTTTGGATTCAAAAATATCGTATTGTCTTTGTTTATCGTATTTTTAATATTTGACTTATTTCTAGGACTAACCTTGTTAACTTTCATATTGTTTTCGAAACTGGAAGATAATTCCTGCAAGCGTTGACATTGATGCGATGCTTGTTCTAACACAAGTGCTGTTTCTTCAACTTGTGCCAAAGTTGCTGCATTTGTTGAGTGGGTCTTCATAATTTCCTGCTTCCAATTTGATTGGTTTATTCCAATTACCAATTGATCTCGCAGGCGTTCATTTAATGAATCTCCAAATTCACAATTTCCTGCCAAATTCCTTAACGCGCTTAAGTAATGGCTGATAGTTTCATTTTCTTGTCTTGTTCGCAATGCAAAAGCTCGTCTTTCCGCTAAAACACAAACTTTTTTTCCGTAGTAATTAGTAAGTACATTTTTTAGTTCAGTATATGTTTTCGTTAAAGCCGAAATAGGCTTGAAGTGATCAACTAAAATTTTAAATGCCTCAGGACCAACCCTTGCCATTAACAAATTTCTTCTTGTATTCTCTGTTTCCGGTGTCATAAGATTATTTAGTAATAGTTCTACCTCGAATCGTTCAATATAATATTCCCAAGACTCTTCCGTTTGATTGAATCTTTCAAAATTAATAGCTTTTGTAGATTGTAGTGATGTTGATATTTCTGTTTGTAGTGATACTTCTGAGGTTGCCATCCTAAAAATTTTTATCCTCGTCGCCAAAAATGTAGTATTATTTGTTAAATAAAGTACAAGTTCGTAATCAGTTAAATGTATTTTTATTTTTCAAATGCGTGACATGACGTTGTTATTGTCATGTCTGGTAACTAAGTAAAAGTATATATATAAACATTGTTATCATAGTCTACTACAGATGGAAAATGTGTATTAAATATTAAAATGTTGAAAAATAAAATACATTTTGATCGAAAAAATATTTGTTTCTATGCTAGGCTAAAAACTTATCAATATCCGCTCGTACAAAATTAAAGAAAACAGTAACATTTTCTAAACATATATTTTTCTTTACTAATACTAATAGCTTTGAATTTTAGCTTTAAAAAAACACTAAGACCAGTACACAAACAACGTCGCTGCATCCTGTGATATATAGTTACTTCAAACACCACAAATTCCCTTTCTTCCCCTGCATTTATTATCTCCTATGTGATAATGAGCTACTGTTTTCATAAAATGTAATAAAAACAAAAATAAAGATGCTTCACCCTAAAAAAAAGTTCCGGTATAAGACCCCATCCACATTATCTGACTTTACCACGTTAATTTTGGTAATATTCATTATATTATTAATAATTTAGTTAATAATTGATAAAGATACTAACTTAAATTATCGATATTTTTAATTAATATTATAGATATTTTATCAGTTTTAATATAACAAGACAGTGAGCCTATATTCAAAATAATTTGACAATTTTTCAAAAACTTTTTTCCGGGCAACAGTCACAAGTTTGAGAAAGAAACTGAAGAATTATTTTTTGATTTATCGAACTCTCGAATTATATTTAATTAGATTATTTTTTGATCCACAAATTTGTTACAAATGACAGAATGAGACTGTCATGCTATTGTGGATCTACTGTCGTAATTAACTAGCTTCATTTATTTACATGGCCCAGTTGGTAAGTCTGTTTTGACAACTAGGACACACTTTGACAATGCAAAATAAATACTCAAAAGATATTTTTTGGTTCACTTCATGATAAACAAAACGTAACAGCGAATTAACAGTAAAAAATAACTTTGTACTGTCTTTCTTTCATACGACATATATATATATATATATATATATATATATATATATATATATATATATATATATATATATATATAGATATACAGGGTGAGTCTGGGAAGAAGCCCCCTCCCTTTAACTTTTTTATTTTCGCATAGCCACCTATAATATTTGTTTAAAAATTATTTTTAATATTTCTAAATTATCTAATTTTTCTCGAAATTTTTCAAATACATTAATAAAAAATAATACATCGTTGAAAAGAGAAAAAATGGCGGTTTCTATTTTAATAAAATAATTATAGGTTGCCATTTGAAAAATAAAAGTTGATAGTCGTATCTTGTAAACCTGACTTTATAAAAAATATCTACATACATCTGCCATCAAATAGTATATGTAAAATAATAAAACTTTTATATGAGCCATTTTTTTCTATTACTTATAATAAAAAAGTTCAAGGGAGGGGGGCGCCTTCTCAGACTCACCATATATATATATATATATATATATATATATATATATATATATATATATATATATATATATATATATATATGACAGGGTGTTAATACTAAGTTGTAACACTCGAAAACGGCAGTTAGAACTCATTCAAACAAACAACTTTTCTTAGTTTAATTTTTTGATTTGGAGCCCCAGATCATAGTTATTGGTGTTCTTTTGTTTTTCGAAAAATCGTCATTACTCCCTTATTTCAAAAAATATTTAAAAAATACAAAAACTTTTTGCATTTGCTTTCGGTTCTCTAAAACATTTGTATTTACAATTATTTTCTATTTTATCAAATAACAAAATGGCGACCAATCGAAAATTTCAAAACAAGATATTTTGAAAACCACTCTATCGATTTTAGAAAATTCAACATTTATAAAATCCATAAACTATCTACTATAACATTTGTCTGAAACATTTTTTTCGATCTGTCCAAAAAAAGTTATTATTCAAATTGAATAGACCATTTCAAAAATGTCTGCGACCTCTACGTGTTTATTTTTTGAACTAAAAACTTAGTGCCGTTAAATGGCGGCGTACGGGAAATGTCAAAAAGAATTTAAATAAAAAGTAAGTAAAATGTTTATGCTGAAAATTAAAATTTATCGAAATAAATGGAGTATATTCATCAGTTATTTATAAATTATGTTAATATGATAGATTTGATATAGTAACCTAATTTTTTATTTTAGATTATTCGACCATCAGGAAAATATTTAAGATATTTATCTTGCGATGATTTCTTTCCAGTAATATTAAAATAAATTCAATTTCCACATATTTTATCAATTTCTTTGGTATTCATTGCTGTCTGATCCACTCTTTTTTTCCGTTCATATTTTGAGAAAAAGAATGAAATCAAGTGTTTTTTTTTTTAATTATTATTACAACCTGGTACGCAACGTATAGTACCCCTCAAAATTACAATTATTAATTTTCCAATGAAGAAACAAATACTATCTAACAAAAATAATCGAACTGTCATCTGTCATATCGTAAACAAAGATGGGTATACGGCACTAACTTTTGTTATCTTTGTCTAAAGTTTGCACATGCGATTTGAATTTTTGAAATGGTCTATTACAAGATAAATTTTAACAAACTGCAACAATCTTTTAAAACAACGTAGGCTTGCTGCCATTAAACAAGAAAATTAAACAAGAAACAAACAAATAAACAAGAAAAATAAAACAATGAACAATGAAACAACAAGGGAGGGACTAAATTTAATTTCTAAAATGGCCACCACTCACAGCAACGCAAGCCCGGCAGCGTGTTTTAATATTAGAAGAGATACTTACAAGAGCTGCCTGCATGTCTTTTATATCTTCTGCTGCAGCTACTATTCTAGCCATCAGTTCTAATTCGTTGAAAAAGAAATCTAGGGGAGTTAGGTCAGGGCTCCGGGCTGGCCACGCAACAGGACCTCCTCTCCCAATCCACTTATTCGGAAATTCTCTATTTAGTAGTGCTATGACTCCTCGGGTTGTGTGAGCCGGTACTCCATTATTTTGAAACCAAGGTCTTCGTCTGATGTTTAGCGGTAAGTCATGAAGAAGCTCTAAAAGAGGCGTAGGTGCCCTGTGCGAGAGAGAACATTGATGTGTCAGTTCGAGTAGCCGTTTGGTTCATAAGTAGCTAGGACCAAACCCTACCAATTAAAAGGTGTAGCCATCCGGAAATGCCGCGTAGGCTTTGTATATTGCGGGTTGTATACCTCATTGGCGCATCTTTTCTTATTAAAGTCGCAGTGGTACGCAGACCATTGAACCTACAGAGCTGATTTTTTATATATATTATTTGTAATGATAAGGCCTTTGATGCTGCAGTGCAAAAAAGAAGTTTCATTACTTATAACGTATCCATTTTCCTCTTGAACAGAGCACATTGTGGTTTTTTGGAGAAAATTTTGGTTTCCTTGGCCGATTTCGCAAGAACGCTACGTTATACGCGTTCCAAAAGCTATCGATATAGAGCTCAGAAGCATGTTTGTGGCTATCAGAGGCCCGCCGACACGGAAGTTTCTAAAGAGTCGAGTACGTGCGCCGAGTTGCCTTGCGCGAGGGAGAACATTGTTGCTTCAATTCGAGCAAACCGTTTGGTTTGTATGTTGGTGAGACCATACCCTACCGATTATGAGGTGTAGCCACCCGGAAATGCCCCGCAGGCACTGTATATTGAGGGTTGCATATTTCATTGGCACGAGTTATCTTATTAAAATCGCTGTAGTGCATAAACTATTGGACCTACAGAGCTGATATGTTTTTTTGTATAAATTGTAATAAAAACGTCTTTGATATTGAAGTGCAAAAAGGAGTTTGGTTACATATATCTGTTACGGTCTACTTTTGCCATATAACATTTTTTGCTCTAGATTCTTAATCCTATCTTTTACATACCTTTAGTTTAACTTAAATCTGGATTTCCCTCGTCGAATGTTTACTGTTATTCTGTCAATCCCTTATATTCCTTGTGTTTTTCAATTGTTATAACTTCTTTAATTTGTGTTCTGTCCAATAAATCTTCTTTGCAATTTCATTCTCCTTTTTATTGTTTGTGGTTAGTGTTTCATTGGTTCCTAAATTGTGTATCTCATGTAAAATATGTTTCACTTCTATTTAGTAACTTACCTGTATTTTATCTCAATTATTTTTGGCCTATTTATATTTTAGTTAGAACTTCTTCTAAACATTCATTCTTTAGCTACCTTCTGAAGTTTTGTTGGCATTTTTAGCAAGTTTAATATGGTCTAATACTACAGTGGCGTGCGCGTTCGTTTTATTGTATTTCTTCTTTGTTATTTTTTGGTTTTACTGTGGCGTTGTTTGTTTCCGGCCACCATTTTGATTGTCCGTGTAAAAGTTTCCGACCTCATGTACTTTAGTTCCTGATGTGATGCAGTAAAGACGTGTTTTTTGACCATCGTAATTGTGGCACATGGCCATTGTTCGGCGTAGATTTTTTTGTGTAGTTTTTCTGTCGATGCAACAGTGAAGTGTTTTGTTCGTTGTCGTTTTGAACCAATATTGTTTTGGTTTTGCTATTGTGCGGATTTTGATAGCGTCGAAGTGCCGTTTTGACTGTCCAGTGTTGGTTTTTCGGTGATGCGCCATTGTGGATTCATGGGCATTATATTTTCGTTCTGGCAGTTAATCTCCGAGGGAGGATTTGGCCGCTCTACATTCTCATCTTCGTTTGTTGGGACATCAGCCAGCTTGAGTCCATCCGCCAACATCGCCCATCTGTGTAGCTTTTTCCGCCCTGCACACGTCACATGAGCTAAGTACATTAACTTCTTTCAAGAGCGTCCTTCCATTTTATGATATTTTTTGCGTAGAAGAACTGAAATTTTATTTTAAAGTTGTGTGTTGCTGTGGAGGACTGTTCTACAGTGTCCTCACTGTGAGTTTTTATTTTGACACTTTTGTATTTTTTTTTATGAAAATGATTGTATGTCATTGGAGCCCTCAGCTCATTGTTGTGATATTAGTACAGAACATTTTATTTTGTATAGTAGCATTTTTGGTATTTTTATATGTTTGAATTGATGCCCAATTGTTGCAACTTATTCAGCAAAAACGCGCGTATCATCTGGCATGTAGCCCACGTTTGAACTGATATCATTTTGAATAGCTGTAAATGTATATACGCCGCGCCCGAAACTGGGTTATGGGTTTAGGGTTCAATAATTTGTGTATTTATGATCTTATTACTTTTTTTACAACTTAGATTCATTTTTTTATCGTACATTTACAATTTCTCACCGTGCCTTAAGCACGCATTAACTTTCCTTTCATTAAATTCTATTTCATTAAATTAATGCTTTTATTTCGCAAACCTCAGTCGTTTACAGGCAACAACATTACAGTAGGTAAGATCTCTTTAAGTATTTTGTTTAGGACCGTTCTTTTCGTAATTTTGAGGATAAAAATTACGTGGCACACTTATTCCTTTTTATGACCATTCCTATGGTTTTCAACCCTGCCCGTCTCCACTGTTTAAAAGCTGGCGGCCTCCCAACAGAACATCCCTGTGGAGTATCCGTGACTCAATTAGCCCTTTAGGGAAAAGTTAGGTCACATATCGTATCCATTATCCTCTTGAACAGATTATTTTGTGGGTGTTTTGGAGAAAATTTTGGTTTCTTTGGGCGATTTTGCTAGAACGCTACGTTATACAAGAAAACAACCCTAATAAAAGTTGTAGTGCGTTTAAAGAGCTATCGATAGAGAGCTTAGCGGCGGGTCTGTGGCTATCAGCGATCCGCGGACACGGAAGTTTTTAAAGGGACACGTATGTGCGCACACAAGAAAGAACATTTTTACGTCACTTCGAGCAAACAAGTTCATTTATATGTTGGTGGAACTATATCCTATCAAATAAGAGATGTAGCCACCTGGAAATGCCGCGCAGGCAATGTATATTGCGGGTGGTATACCTTATTAGCGCGTGCAAGTGCGAGAAAGCACGTTGCGGGCAACGATGCAACTGCACCAAGAGAGATATAAAGTGCACTGAGCTATGTTTGTGTGGTGAAAAGTGTGCTAATTAAAAAAAACATGCATTACTTTAATTATACGACTGATATTCTTACGTATGTATTTGCTAGCGTTCAGCGAGCAGGGCGGCTCAGCGCACCTACGCGTCCCTTTAGAAACTTTCGTGTCGGCGAACCACTGACAGCCACAGACACGCCGCTAAGCTTTCTATCGAAAGCACTTTAAACGCGCTACAACTTTTATTAGGGTTGTTTTCTTGTATAATATGTAGCGTTCCACCAAAATCGGCCAAAGAAACCAAAATTTTCTCCAAAACACCCACAAAATGATCTGCTCAAGAGGATAATGGATACGATATATGTCACCAAACTCCTTTTTGCACATCAAAGATGTTTTCATTACAATTTATACAAAAAACATATCAGCTCTGTAGGTCCAATAATTTGTGCACCACTGCGATTTTAATAAGAAAACTCGTGCCAATCCGCAATATACAATGCCTGCGGGGCATTTCCGGGTGGCTACACCTCAAAATCGGTAGGGTATGGTCCCACCAACATACAAACCAAACGGTTTGCTCGAATTGAAGCAACAATGTTCTCCCTCGCGCAAGGCAACTCGGCGCACGTACTCGACTCTTTAGAAACTTCCGTGTCGGCGGGCCTCTGATAGCCACAGACATGCTTCTGAGCTCTATATCGATAGCTTTTGGAACGCGCTACAACTTTTATTCAGGTTGTTTTGCGGTATAACGTAGCGTTCTTGCGAAATCGGCCAAGGAAACCAAAATTTTCTCCAAAAAACCACAGTGTGCTCTGTTCAAGAGGAAAATATATATGTTATAAGTAATGAAACTTTTTTTTTTTCACTGCAGCATTAAAGGCCTTATCATTACAAATAATATATAAAAAAGCAGCCCTGTAGGTTCAATGGTTTGCGTACCACTGCGACTTTAATAAGAAAAGATGCGCCAATGAGGTATACAACCCGCAATATACAAAGCCTACGCGGCATTTCCGGATGGCTACACCTTTTAATCAGTGGTGTTTGGTCCTAGCTACTTATGAACCAAACGGCTACTTGAACTGACACATCAATGTTCTCTCTCGCACAGGGCGATTCTGTGCACCTACGCCTCCCTTTAGCAACTTCCATATCGGCGGACCTCTGATAGCCACAGACACGCCTCTGAGCTATATATCGATAGCTCTTTGAATGCGCTACAACTTTTATTCGGGTTATTTTCCGGTATAACGTAGAGTTTTTACGCAATCGGCCAAGGAAACCAAAATGTTCTCCAAAAAACCACAATGTGATAAATTCAAGAGAAACATGAATACGTTGTATATAATCAAACTCGTTCTTTTGCGCGGCAGCATCAAAGACCTTATCATTATAAGTAATTTAAAAGTAAAATTAGCTCTGTAGACCTAATGATTTGCACACCACTGCTATTTTAAGAAAAACGCGCCAATGAATAGTAATAATAATAATAATAAATTTATTGCCCAACAGTTTACAAAAAAACCAATTACAGGACAAAGAACAAATATAAGTAATTAAATATATGAATTACATAAATAAATAAATATATAAATATGAATATAGAGCCATCCATGAACAATACGATTAAATACAAAACTGAATATATATAGCAAAATTTATAATAGAATACATTCTTTCGGCAGTGTTACACGTGAAAAATGTCTTTATAGTATACTTCAGCATTACGGCACATGATATGTACTGGTGAGCGCTGAAGAATATTCGTACGGGTTTTGGCCAGGTAGAATGTCCTCGAATATCTGGAAGCAAACCTAGGAATCTGGAAGGGGATGCAGGATAGTAAATATGGTGCATCAATTTTATTGTGTATTAGCATCCACGAAAACCTAGAACTGGATGCTTCTCTTCTGTCCAATAAAGATGGTATACAATGACGTTCAATTAAGCTATTTTGATCAACTCCTCTTTCCGGATACACACCATCTAGCTTGAATGACATAAATTTTAAAATTTTTCGATGTACACGATCAAGAGCCATTGACTGATAGGCATAAAAAGGATACCAAATTAAACTAGCGTAATCAAATTTACTCATTACGAAAGCAAAGTAGAGTGGTTTGAGTACCGAAGGATTATTAAACATTTTTGCTAAGCGCATTAAGAAGCCAAGAGTTCTGCATGCAGAGTTACATACATCAAGTATATGCTCAAGAAAACTAAAATTATGACTAAAAGTAATACCAAGATCTTTGACAGTAGTCCTTTTTTCAATGAGAGTTCCAAGTATTGAATAATTAAAATTAATAACATTGATCTTCAAGGTAAAAGTAACCGAGCAACATTTATTAATATTTAATTCAAGTTTATTTCTTTCGCACCACTGAACAAACATATCAATGTTAGCTTGTAGATGTAAAGTATCGTCGGGAGTACAAATACGATTATATAGTTTGATATCATCCGCGTATGCCAAGACAGGACAGGAGAATGATTGAATTAGATCATTTATGAAGATAATAAATAGCAATGGGCCAAGGTTGGAGCCTTGTGGTATACCAGAAATGGCTGGAAATTCAAAAGAACTAAATCCATTGTAATAAACGTAGCAAATACGTTCTTGTAGATAGGAACTAATTAGTTTGATTACTGATGAACCTGCTCCGAAAGAATCTAATTTATTCAAAAGAATTTCATGATCAATAGAATCAAAAGCCTGGGACATATCAGTGTATATGGCATCAACTTGGCCACGATCATCCATTACCTCCGAAATGAATTGAGAAAATGAGGCAAGGTTTGTAGTGGTAGACCTGCCTGCCATAAAACCATGTTGGTGATTTGATATTACAGACCTAGTGTTACTATAAATTAATTTAAATAGTATCATTTCAAAAACTTTGCTAAATTTGTTTAAAATGGATATGGGCCGATAGTTTTTTATATGTGACTTGTCTCCTTTTTTGAACACAGGTGTTATACGTGTCTTCTTCCATTTATGAGGAAAAGTTTCGATTTTTATAGCAAGATTTATTATAAATGTAAGTGGTACAGCAAGAGCGAATCTAACATCTTTGACTATAAAACTCGGGATTTGATCCTCACCAGACGTAAATTTATTTGATAAAGTGGACATAATGGCAAGTAGTTCATCTTCAGTAACTAACTGAAGGTTGAAGGTAGAGTTATTTGTATATGTCTTGTTTGGGGGTAATGTAGGAGTATTATTTGAGTAGAAGTCAGAGAAGTGAGCAGCAAGCGCATTGACTATATCTTGGGAAGATTCATATTCATTTTGATCATCATGCAATTTGCCAGGAATACGAGAATTTCCTTTTTTTAGTTGAACAAATTTCCACAAGTCCGAAGGATTAGCTTTGATGTTTTCTTCAACAGAGTGAACATATTTATCATAAGCATTTTTGATTTGATTTTTACCTTCCGTCACCTTCAGGTAAGGAAGGTATTGTCTTTGGTCAAAAAATTCGGTGGTGAGTTTTTGATGAATAAGCACGTTTTAGGGTCCCTAGAATACGATTTTACTATTTTTACGATGATGTCTGTATGTGTGTGTGTGTGTGGGTATGTATGTATGTATGTATGTATGTGTGTCCGTGTGTGTGTGTGTGTGTAACAAAATTTTCGTCTACGATAACTTCCATACTACAATTCTAAAAATTATAATTCTTTCGTATTTCTCTTCGTTACATCCATGCGAAGAGCTGATTAGATTTTGGTTAGAATTGGACAACCGGAAGTACCCTCATTTGAAGATTTTAACAGTTTTTCTTGAAAAAACTATGTTAAATATCATTTTTTCACATTTAATGTTATTATAAATATTAAAGAATATTTTATTTTCTATACGATTTGATTGCATTTTATACCTAATATTAAATGGATATAGAGTTAAAAAATTATAAAGAAATTAAATTTCATAAAGTAGCCATAGCTGTGGAAACAGCTACTATATTAAGAAAATTTTGATTGAAAGTTGTCAGTGTCAAGTGAAATTGACATAGTGTGTTTGTCTTATAATTTTACTGGAAATGGGTATAGGATCTTTTGCTTTCTGTATGGAATTTGTATAAAATACATACAACTGCTTTAAGGTAATGTACAAGAAATAATAATAAATCTTTTATTTCTGCAGATAGACTGTATATAGAAAACGTCATAAAATAATAATTTTCTGTATGAAATTTGCATAAAATACATGCAACTGCCGGAAGATAATGTACAAGAAATAGAATATTTAATTTAGGAAGGAACTTTCCGTATGAAATTTGAACAACATACATAGAACTGACGGAAGGTAGTGTGCTGGCCACATCAGATTTTTTATCATTAATCTAAGACGTTTAAATTCTAAATAAAAATTGTGGTTTTTAGATTTTATCCATTTTTACCTTCCGTCACCTTTAGGTAAGGAAGGTATTGTCTTTGGTCAAAAAATTCGATGATGAGTTTTTAATCAATAAGCACGTTTTAGGGTCCCTAGAATACGAATTTACTATTTTTACGATGATGTCTGTATGTGTGTGTGTGGATGTGTGTGTGTAACAAAATTTTCGTCTGCGATAACTCTAATACTACAGTTACAAAAATTATAATTTTTCGTGTACTTCTTCGTTACATCCATATGAAGAGCTGATTAGATTTTGGTTACAATTGGTCAACCGGAAGTACCATCATTTGAAGATTTTAACAGTTTTTATTGAAAAAACTATGTTAAATACAATTTTTTAACATTTGATGTTATTATAAATATTAAAGAATATTTTATTCTCTATACGATTTGACTGCATTTTATACTTAATATTAAATGGATATAGAGTTAAAAAATTATAAAGAAATTAAATTTCATAAAGTAGCTATAGCTATGAAAACAGCTACTATATTAAGAAAATTCTGATTGAAAGATGTCAGTGTCAAGTGTAATTGACATAGTGTGTTTGTCATAATTTTTACTGGAAATATAGGATCTTTTGCTTTCTGTATGGAATATGTATAAAATACATACAACTGCTTTAAGGTAATGTACAAGAAATAGAATATTTAATTTAATAATAATAATAAATCTTTTATTTCTGCAGATACATTATACTGTATATAGAAAACGTCACAAAATAATAATTTTCTGTATGAAATTTGCATAAAATACATGCAACTGCCGGAAGGTAATGTACAAGAAAGAGAATATTTAATTTAGCAAGGAACTTTCCGTATGAAATTTGTACAAAATACATAGAACTGACGGAAGATAATGTGCTGGCCACATCAGATTTTTTTCTATAGTATTCTTTGGTAGCGATATTATACAACCCTCAATACACAGAGCCTGTGCAACCTTTCCGGGTGGCTACACTTCTTAATCGGTAGAGTATTGTCCAAGCAACTTATAAACTAAACGCCTTGCTCCAATTGATGTAACAATGGTCTGTATTGCGCAAGGCGGCTCGGCTCACTTGCGTGTCTCTTTAGAAACTTCCGTGTCGGTAGGCCTCTGAAAGTCACAGATACGCCACTGCACCCTATATCGATAGCTCTTTGAACGCGCTACAATTTTTATTCGGGTTATTTTCTAGTATGACGTAGTATTCTTGCGCAATAGGCTAAGGAAGCCAAAATTTTCTTCAAAAAAACACAATGTGCTAAATTGAAGAGGAAAATGTATACATTATATGTAACCAAACATTTTTTTTGCACTGCAGTATCAAAGACCTTTTCATTGTTATTATTATTAGAAAAATTCAACTTTGAAGATCCAATGGTTTGCGCACCAAGGCGACTTTAAGAAAACTGCGCCAATGAGGTATACAACCCGCAATAACTTGTGCCTTCGGGGCATATCCAGGTGGCTACATCTCTTAATTGGTAGGGTATAGTCCCAGTAACATATGATCCAAACGGCTTGCTTGCATCACAAAATGCAGGGTGGAGGCAAAATTTCGCCCTTAACAACCGGACTATTTATATTCGGATTTCTTGTAGGAACAATTCTTTGTGCAGGTTTAAAATTAGAATGCATTTTAAGTGTGTTTTGTCTTTGGTTTGTATACAGGAAATTTTCTTCCTCGATTATTAAACTCATGGCTTTCTCGAGTTTGTCGGGGTCTCTGAGGCTAACATTATTTTGAATCAATGGAGGTATACCTCTTATAAAAGTTTTTAGTGCAAGGTCGTTGTAATTTGACTGTCGCATTTTTCTCTCATCTTCTGTATATGTGCAGCAATTTAATTTAGAGGTAATTAAACTTCTTGCGTTTTAGCATCTCATTCCAAAATTATAAGGGGTTTTTTTGGGGTCCTAATGCGACAAGGTCTTGTACTAGGCAATCCAAATTTCTTTGGCCTCCAAAACTTTCTTTGATACTAATTTTTATTTCGTCCCATGTTTTTAATTCAATGCGAGAACCGATAAGGATCATCGCCCGGCCTGTTAACTTTCCAAGAATTGCTCTGACTAGAAAATTGTTTAGAATGACATCGGCACTGCCAAATGTATCGACTATATTTTGACATGTTTGTAGAAAAATGTTCATGGTATCCGTTACAATCATAATTTGGAATAACATCTAAATGTAATCTAAGTTATTGTAAGCTTGCCGTTTGTTGTGCTACTTGCGGCGTTTATTGTGTGGATGGTGTCATTTCTATGTCGTTATCAAGAGTAATATTGTTTAAATTATTTACTAGGGTTTCTATGTCGTTTAGAGACATATGCTTATATAACTAATGTTTTTTACCTCTCGCTAAGAGAGGTATTGTATTCATGCTAAAAATCGCATATCCAGATTTTAGTGAATAAGCACGTTTTAAGGTCCCTAGAATCCGATTATAACATTTTTACGATGATGTGCGTATGTGTGTGTGTGTGTGTGTGTGTGTGTGGATGTGTGTGTGTGTGTGTGTGTGTGTGTGTGTGTGTGTGTGGAAGTATGTGTGTGTGTGTGTGGATGTTGGATTCACCATAACTCAAATACTATAAGACTTAAGACATTTTTAACTACGGATTCCTCAATCTAACAATAATGGGAAGAGTCGAGTCAGTTTTGGTAACAATTGGACAACCGGAAGTAGTAGTTACAAGAAAAAAATCATCTAAATATTATTTATCGAAAATTTATGTAAATACTTATATTAAAGAACGCTAAATTCTTTATTCGATAAATATAAATTCATTATTATATCTTCTATACATTTAGAGATAAAGAAATGCATATAAAATAATTTGATGTAAAAATTCTTAGATCAAACTACTTCAAGGCAAGAAATTCAAATGTTTGTAATTCACACATAAATGTCACTGTCAAAATTATTTGTATGCCACTGTCAAAAATATTTGTACATCATTATGAAGATTATGAAAATAAATAAAAAGTCAACAACGCAAAAGAATATACCTAAAAAAGAATATAAAAGAAATTTACGAAAAAATGACGAATAAAAGAAAAAGAAAGTAGAAAAAACCAGGATATTGAATATAAAGAAAATGTATGTATTGTACATAATTTATATTAAAATAATTATTTTGTAGTGAGACATGAATATATGTATTTGTATTTAATAGTATATTGTGTTATTAGGAGTAAAAGTGATACTTTGTGTGGCGAGCATGGAAGTTTGCACGACGAGGGAAGCAACTCGGACAATTACATGCGAGGCACACAAAGACACTTTTACTCCGAATGACACATTATATATTTTTTTTCAAACGCACATATTTAAATAAAATAATTTGAAACTTGACGTTATTAAAAACATTTTCCGTGAAGTAGGTACGTTTGCGGATTTCAATTGCTCTGTTGCTATGGATACTTTCGTATGTGTTTTCTTTTTGTTATAAACATTCAAGTGAAAATTTTCACACTTTCATGTTTTGACGTTTGAATAGAATTGTATAATTTTATATCCTCTTTGTGAGAAATTGAAAATGTTGGAATTTGAAGAATTACAATGTACGCCCCCTGAAGTTGTGGAATTAGCAAAAGCTGCTATTGATAAATTGTTGCCAACTAAGTCTATGAAGCGGCTTATAAGAGATTTCTTCATTGGTGTGATGAGAAAAACATAAAAAATTATTCTGAACACGTATTTTTGGCATACTTTTCGGAAATGGCGAATCAATTGAATATGAAAAGCTCAACTATGTGGTCACAATATTCAATGGTAAAATCAATGATAAACATTAAACATGGGATAAACATTGGCAATTATTTAAAACTTCGTGCTTATTTAAAAAAAACAAGAAGGATATTCCCCCAAAAAATCCAAAGCCCTTACAAAAGAGCAATTTGATATGTTCTTATCTGATGCTTCAGATGAGAAATATTTGGCGATAAAGGTACGTACTTTAGGTATACGCGTAAAGTATATAAATTAAGCTACCTATATCTTTCTTTAGGTGATTTTGATATTTGGAATATCAGGGGCATGCCGGTGTGATGAACTGGTTAAAATGAAAACTGACGATATTGAAGACAAGGGTTCATTACTGTATATAAAAATTCCTGATACCAAAACATACAAAACAAGATCCTTTACTGTTGTTGGAGATGTGTACTTGACCTTATGCAGAAAATATGCTTCTTTGCGTCCAGCAGGAATGCATGAGCGGAGATTTTTTCTAAAGTATCAAAATGGTGCATGCTGTAGAGTCGTAATGGGTATACACAAAATTGGTAGTGCAGCAAAAGAAGTAGCATCTTTTTTAAAACTACCAAATTGGAACGAATATACAGGACATTGCCTACGACGGACATCAGCCACATTACTTGTGGATAGTGGAGCTGATATTACATGTCTAAAACGACATGGAGGATGGAAGTCCAACAGTGTGGCTGAAGGATATGTGGAAGAATCACTCCAAAATAAAAAGGATATTGCAGAAAAAATCTTAGCTCCAAATGAATCCACTGGAAACTCAAACAGTGTCTCTGATTGCAACAAAGTTGTAGATATCAGTAGTGCTGTTGCTAGTGGATTTAATTTTCAAAATGCTACTTTAAATATTTGTACTTTTAATTTACAGTTCACAAATAAATGATGATAATGTATGCAAACTGAATTTTCAGATTTTCTTCTTTCCTTCTGCATTTAAGTAATGTAATTAATTCATTTTGTTAATCTTGTGCCTAAATATTACATTTCTATCTTTATTTCAATTCATCTTCCTACAATATAATCTTTTTGTAATTTTGTATCACTTTAATTCTAAGTATTCTTACCTTTATTACCGTCCCTGTAATTGTAATCTGTACGTCTGCTGTTCTTTAATTATATTATTTATTTCGTTAAAAGTATGTAAACTGTCTATATTTCATTTTATAGGTTATCAATTTAAATATTATAAGGGGCAGTCAGTAACTTTATTCTTAGGTTATCTAGTGAGTTATAGTGACATTTAGGGCGATAATACTGATTTCTATTGTATAAGTTACTTCTTATTGGCTGATTCTATATAGTTTCTATGGATATTTATTTATTTTATTTCTACTCCGCCGGCGTAGAAATTAGCTATTTCTACTCCGGCGGCGTAGAAAGATGCCATTTTTATGACGTTTGAAAAAAAATTTTTTTCGTTTTATGCATACAACCAGGTAAAATATCTGGCGAGAGGTTATGTGCTGGCCACATCAGATTTTTTATTAATTTTAAAGTTTCTACTTGAAATATTGATGTGAATATGAATTTTTCTTGGGATAGGAATAATAATAATGTTTGAGCACTTACAGTAGTAGTATTTGTTTCATTACTTCTCTTAAAACCAGGGACCCGAACCGTAACGAAACCGTAACCGAAAACCGCACCGATATTTGACTTTTTATGAAACCGTAACCGAAAACCGAAACCTATAATTTACTTCTAAATATATGCGGAAACCGAAAACCGGTACGAAAAATAAATTCGTTCTGTAATATCGGTACAAAAACCGTAAATTTAAAAATAAATAAGTATTTTTTATTAACCCACATCTTTTCGTAGAAATACTTTGTGTATACGAGTTCACAAAAATATAGTTCCTTATTTTAAAAAAATTTAAAGCATTTTACTGCATTTATCAATTATTTTTTACAATTATAATAAAAAAATACTCATTTGTTGACATTTTTCATTCAATCACCCGTTTAGTTTACGTATTACTATTGAAATAGAACTATTATTATAGCTTAAAACGTATTTAATTTTTGTTGCAAAAATAAACTTAAGAACTTTAATGTGAAAACTTAAACTTATAGTCACTTTTTGAATCGCAATTTTTATTTTTAGATCACACCTTAAAATAATTACTTAGAGATTCTTTTCGAATTTTGAATTCCGAAAAAACCGAATATATCTATTAGTACTAGTTGTAAAACGTAGAATTAAAATGTCATTATATTACGAAATAGGTACTAAATGTATTTCATGTTGCAAAAAATAGAAACTAAGCTAATTTTTCATTTAAACCGAAAGGAACCGAAACCGTAACGAAAACGAAATTTATTTGTTTTTTTAACCGAAACGAAAACCGATATATTATTTTCAAAAAAACCGTAACCGATAACCAAAACCGAATTTTTATTAATGTAAAAACCGTTAACCGTAACCAACCCCAAAACTTTTCGGTTCGAGTCCCTGCTTAAAACTAGTGCCTATAGGATCGGAAATGTGGTCTTCTCCCAGGACTTCGTAACCTAGTGCTGGCATCGGCGATGCTTGTCCTCAGCTAGCGTGTGGGTCTGGTGTTGGCGATGTTTGTCCTCGACCAGGGTGTGTCGGCTAGTGTTGGCGATGTTTGTCCTCGACCAGGATGTGCTGAAATCTTTAACTTCTTCTCGCTGTCTCTCTTGGATGTTTCGTGGCGAACCGATATACCTTCGATTACACTCGCAAATTCGCAAACCAAAAATAGTTAACGCCAATTATGTGGGTGACAACGGAAAGGAGTTTTTTAAAAAGATTTCAACTGGACTTTATTGTACAATTACAGATGGTTCTTGAATTTACAGACATATACTCGGTTTACATGTAGTTTTCAAAACGTTTTTAGTTTTGAAAACGCCATGTATACAGTGTCAAAACGGTTTTGAGTTATCTCGAACCAAAACTAAAATGCATGGGTTTGACTTGAAAACTAGTTCCAAAACTACTCATGTAAACACTTAAAATTCAGTTTCGATATTGCGCCTGCGTACATAGCATGATGTTTTTGTCGCTTGTGTTACTTGGTGTTACTAACCTACAACTAAACTGACAGTTGTGTAGTTTTAGTGCGTATTGGTTCAAAGAAGAAAAAATAATTGGAATAATGAAAATACGAAGAATTTGTAGTGAAAAAGATCTATCACTTACATCAGCCAAATGCGCATGCGCCGAAACTGTTTTCAAATCAATCTGTAAACCTGTTTTGAAAATTGCATGTAAACAGTTTCTCGTAATTTTGACTGAAAACTGAAACCATTTTATATAAATTAAATAAGTCTTTATTTTTTATTGAATATAAAAATATTACAATATTTAACTTTAATATTTAGGTAAAGATTAAAAAATTAACACTATAAAAATAACTTAAATCGATATGTTAATTTCATTTTATTTATCACCATTAGGTATCATCGCTATTTATAAAAATAACAAGATATTATGTCGTTTTACATTAAAACAATGAAATATTGCAGAAAACATATCTTGTTATACATCATTAGATTGATTATTTTTTGACATTTCTTACAACCAATGAAATATTCCATTTTGTGTCACGTGTCTGCGTTTTAACCAATCGTATCATTATTATACTGTGAATTACTACTATTATATTGTTCGATTACAGAAGATTTAGAGAATTTACCATCTAACAGACTAAAATCTCGTAAACCATTCTGGAATGAAGAATTTCTTAATGCACCTTTCTGCACTTCGGAACATTGGAAAATTGCTTGGCAGACAGCCGATATCCCAAATAAAAATTAAATTTCAGATTCTACAAAAAAGTACCAGGTTTAGATCAACCAAGGGCAATTTGGTGTAAGCTAAATCGTTTTCGAACATGCCATGGAAAATGTAATAATATGTTATATCACAAGAAAATACGCGATAGTCCAAATTTTAATTGTGGAGCAGAAAGAGATACAATTCAGCATATAGTTAAAGAATGTCCCTTATCTAAATTTCAGCAAGGTTTTGCCGAACTTCACTTATTAACGGAAGATGCACTAAATTGGATAGTAAAAATTAAATATATTTAATTTGTATTGTTTTTTTCTTAATCTTCATGTACTATTTTATCGAATGTATTTGTACTGTCTTTCTTTTATACGAAATATATATATATATATATATATATATATATATATATATATATATATATATATATATATATATATATATACGACAATAATAATGAGGGCATTATGAATTTAAGCGAATGTAATTCGGTTTAAAAAATGCCCCTTCTATATTCCAATGGGTAATGGACAACGCTGACTACAACACGAAAACTGCTTAGTCTACTTAGATGACATAATTATTTTTAGCTCATCCTTTCAAGAACATATAGAAAGATTAAAATCAATTTTCGATAGATTAAGAAAAAGTAATTTTAAAATTCAACTGGACAATTCAGAATTTTTACATAATACAGTTCAATACTTAGGCCATATTTTCACACCTGAAGGAGTAAAACCAAACCCGGAAAAAAATTCTGTAATCAAAAATTTCCCAATATCAAAAACACAGACATTAAAAGTTTTCTTGGACTAATAGTAGGATACTACATACGCTTTATAAAAGACCTGGCGAAAATTACGAAACCAATGACACGTTGTCTAAAGAAAAACGCTAAAGTAATTCCGAACAAGACTTCATTGAGAGCTTTAACATGTGTAAAGATATACTAATAAATGAACCGATACTTCAGTATCCAAATTTTGACAAACCTTTCATTGTCGCCACCGATGCTAGCAAATTTGCGATCGGTGCAGTGCTTTCGCAAGGCAAAATCCCACACGATAGACCAATAGCCTATGCATCACGGACACTAAATGAAACAGAAATTAAGTATTCCACCGTAGAAAGAGATCTACTTGCAATAATTTGGGCCTGCGAACAATTTAGACATTATTTATTTGGCAGAAAGTTTAAAATTGTGACTGACCAACGACCTTTAGTTTGGTTACATAATTTGAAAGTACCAAATTCTAAATTAGTTCGATGGAAATTTAAACCCGGAGAATACAACTATACGGTTGAATATAAAAAAGAGTTATGCAACACTAATGCTGATTGTTTATCAAGTAATCGTGTAAATGCAATAAAGGATAACGAATAAACCATAAATAACCCCGACGTACTACAATATTTATAAAATTTAGCCGAAAATTTTGTTCCTGATGATTTTGAATCACAATCACCTATTCTCACTAGAAAACAACACCCCACTAATAAACCTTCTCAGCCTAGACAAAAACTCAAAATTAATATTATTTCCGATGTACAAATAAGACCTCCTCACAAACCTGCTTCAGTTCCTAACACTGACCTCGACAACATTGATATCGAAAACACTGACTCATCAACTCAACACTCGTGTGTAAATGACACAACAAATGAAGAAATTACCATCCTAGATGAGATAATAAATAATAAAATAAACCAAATTCACATATTTCCAAACTATAGTTAAAGTCAAAATCCCAGAAATTAATAATGAAGAATTAATATTTGAATTTTTTAAAAATTATACACTCTAAAAATTCGTACCACATGTATTTTATAACCGAAAAATTTTATCAAGATTTTTGTAGAGTTTATTTAAATAAATTTTCTGAAACTGGACTAGAGTTAATTAAATGCACAAAAATTATAAAAACCGTCACAGATAAAGAACAAATAATGCTTATTAAAATGCATCACGAAGGCAAGACAAATCACCGAGGTATAAATGAAACACTCGAACATTTAAAACGAAATTACTACTGGAAACATATGAAAACTCCCATTACAAATTATATTAATTCATACGATATTTGTCAAAAATCTAAATATGCAAGAAAGAAATCATATGTACCACTTATGTTAACCGATACAGCTACGCGACCTTCTCAAATAGTTCATATAGATGTATTTGTATATGATAATCGAAATTATTTAACACTAGTTGACGCATTCACAAAATTCGCACAAGCCATTTACATAGAAGGCAAAACAGCTATTCATATAGGAAATGCATTAATTAAATATTTCACATCTTTTAGCGTATCTGAAAATTTAACCCTAATGGAAAAGAATTTAACAACTATACCGTAAGAGAACTTTTAAAACTTCGTAAAATAAATATTCACTTTACAACTCCTTTACATCACGAATCTAATTCTATTGTTGAGAGATTTCATTTAACCATAATTGAACTATTGAACATCTGCAAATACTACAAGAAATATATCTAGACAAACACGAAGACTTAATGAATTACGCTATTATTGGATATAATATCTCTATCCACAGCACAACAAAGTATACGCCGTTCGAATTAACATTCGGACATACAAACTCTAGATATCTTCATGAAATATTTATTCCAAATTCCTTTTACAACGATTACGTGGAAAACCACAACGAAAAACTAAAACGCATTTATAACAAAGTACCTGAAACACTAGAATCAAACAAAGAAAAAGTAGTAAACAAACATAATACAAAAGAAGAAACAAACCCAAAATTAAATTAGGTCAAACTATTTACAAAATTAATGCACTCGATAGAAACAAAAAGAATTCTAAATATATAGGTCCTTTCAAAATCACAAAATTATTCGATCATAATAAACTAGAAATTACAAGTACAAAAGAAACATCCAAAATACACGATCTAAACATCAACCCTGGCCTCCTTTCACTAAAACTAGGAAATGCACAACTTGAAATTGACTGCTGGACATTTGTTCAAATTTATGACATTACGGACATAATCACAGAATACACTAGCTTGAGAAATTCATTTATTAAGATAAAGGACGAACTAAAGGACTCTAAATACAATCAACACTCTTACCAAATAATTAGCGCCCTAGAAGAAAAAGTACTATTGCAAATAAAACAGCTTGGCACAATAATAAAATCAATCACTGGCAATCTCGATCAATCAGATGCCGAAAAATATTAAAGAAATATCGAGCAACCAATTAAAAATTAAAGATGTCATGAAAGAACAACAAACTTCCATTCTAAAATTGAATGATAATACAAAAATTCTTTCTAAAAATCAATTTTCATTAAATTTAATAATCGAACAATTAGAAAAATATTTTAATTCAACCTACATTAACAATGTAGAAGCAAACAACTGCTTATTTTTACAAACCGTTATCTCTCAATATACTTCAAGTTTGCAAATAATTTGCGATCTATTAGAAAAAATCGAAATAGCCATAACTTTTGCAAAACTTAACATACTTCATGATTCAATATTAGAACCAAAAGACTAATTAACGGAGATAGTATTTATTAATAAACATTTAAATAAAAATGGGTTTCTATTAGAACCAACGTTAGAAAACTACTATTCGAAAAAGTAATAGAAATAAAAAATTATACTAAAGACAACCAAATTGTATTTCTACTTGAAATACCTGTTGTGGAGACTGAAAGTTTCCATTATTACCATTTATATTTCCTGCCAATCAGAAATCAAAATTCCCTCCAAACCATTATACCAAATTCCAAATTTTTAATAAAAAATGAGCATTCTTACGCCCTCTTTGATACCACCTGCAAAGAAATCATACCTGAAGAATTCATATGCCAAGACGTCTACAAATAAACTATGAATGAGAACGCACCCTGCGGAATACAACTTCTCAACCCAAATTGTGAACTAGTATCCACCGAAGAGCCAGATGTGAAGATCTAGAAAATCGAAGAAAATCAATGGATCGTGGTAGCCCCCAACGGTGTCGTCGCCATCCAAAAGTGCACGAAAACCATAGACAATATACCCCTAAATCGAACTTATTTAATCGAACTAAACAACGATTGTGAAATAAAAATTTATCAAAACTATAAATCAAATTTTAAAAACATTGAACTTCCTAAATTACCTCTTCCAGAAAATGGAGATAAAAACAATTTATGCATTTTAACCCTTTGAAAATAGAGAATATAAACTTAAATGAATTAAAAAATATTTTACCTATCATTTACTGAGTTTACATGCAGTTTTGAAACCGTTTTTAAAACGTTTTTAGTTTTGAAACTGCCATGTGTACAGTGTCAAAACGGTTTTGAATTATCTCAAACCAAAACTAAAATTCATGGGTAGGACTTGAAAACTAGTTTCAAAACTACTCATGTAAACACATAAAATTCAATTTCGATACTGGGCATGCGTACAGAGCATAACGTTTCTGTCGCTTTGTATTACTAACCTTCAAATATACTGACAGTTGTGTAGTTTTAGTGCATAGTGGTACAAAGTATAAAAAATGATTGGAATAATAGCAAAACGAAGTATTTGGAATGAAGAGGATCTGTCACTTACATCAGCTAAATGCGCATGCGCCGAAACTGATTTCAAATCAATATATATATATATATATATATATATATATATATATATATATATATATATATATATATATATATAGTTATAGGTATGTACAATGTCCAATACCAATGTGACGTACCGACAATATAATTTTACAGTTTCTTGAGAGATGTCCGACATAGTATATGTATATTACGTTATAAGTACGTAAGTAAATTATAAACTATATAGGTTTCAGATATCACATACCTGGTACATATATGTTATTTGGTTGTCTTTAGTATATTTTATTTCTATTACTTTTTCGAATAGTAGTTTTCTAACGTTGGTTCTAATAGAAACCCATTTTTATTTAAATGTTTATTAATAAATACTATCTCCGTTAATTAGTCTTTTGGTTCTAATATTGAATTATGAAGTATGTTAAGTTTTGCAAAAGTTATGGCTATTTCGATTTTTTCTAATAGATCGTAAATTATTTGCAAACTTGAAGTGTATTGAGAGACAACGGTTTGAAAAAATAAGCAGTTGTTTGCTTCTAAATTTTTAATGTAGGTTGAATTAAAATATTTTTCTAATTGTTCGATTATTGAATTTAATGAAAATTGATTTTTAGAAAGAATTTGTGTATTATCATTCAATTTTAGAATGGAAGTTTGTTGTTCTTTCATGACATCTTTAATTTTTAATTGGTTGCTCGATATTTCTTTAATATTTTTCGGCATCTGATTGATCGAGATTGCCAGTGATTGATTTTATTATTGTGCTAAGCTGTTTTATTTGCAATAGTACTTTTTCTTCTAGGGCGCTAATTATTTGGTAAGAGTGTTGATTGTGTTTAGAGTCTTTTAGTTTGTCCTTTATCGTAATAAATGAATTTCGCAGGCTAGTGTATTCTGTGATTATGTCCGTAATGTCATAAATTTGAACAAATATCCAGTAGTCAATTCAAGTTGTGCATTTCCTAGTTTAAGTGGAAGGAGGCCAGTGTTGATGTTTAGATCGTGTATTTTGGATGTTTCTTTTGTACTTGTAATTTCTAGTTTATTTTAAAATATTTTTTTATATTCAGCAAAGTTTATTGTAGTCATCCAGGACAATTTTTATTATTTGACGATTTTTACTCTGTGATCTGTGATTTTTAACTATTTATTTATTTATATTTTTTAAATGTCTGACGTGTATTTATCTATCCACACGTGTACTGTTTCCTTCAACTGGACCATTCTGTAAGTTTCATGTTATAGTTTTTTGTAATCTTGAATTTTGTAATTGATTGTGTTCTCATGTACTATTTCACTCTGTATATATATTGTAGAGCCCTGAAGAAGACTATTGTATAGTCGAAACGTCGACGTGAATAAATTTGTAATATTGACTGCTAGTCCGAAACTTTATTAATTCCATCTAGTTTATTATGATCGAATAATTTTGTGATTTTGAAAGGACCTATAGATTTAGAATTCTTTTTGTTTCTATTGAGTGCAATAATTTTGTAAATAGTTTGACCTAATTTAAATTTTGGGTGTGTTTCTTCTTTTGTATTATGTTTGTTTACTACTTTTTCTTTGTTTGATTCTAGTATTTCAGATACTTTGTTATAAATGTGTTTTAGTTTTTCGTTGTGGTTTTCCACGTAATCGTTGTAAAAGGAACTTGGAATAAATATTTCTTGAACATATCTAGAGTTTGTATGTCCGAATGTTAATTCGAACGGTGTATACTTTGTTGTGCTGTGGATAGAGATATTATATCCAATAATGATGTTCAATAGTTTAATTATGGTGGAGTAAAATTTCTCAACAATAGAATTAGATTCGTGATGTAAAGGAGTTGTAAAGTGAATATTTAATTTACGAAGTTTTAAAAGTTCTTTTACGGTATAGTTGTTAAATGATGTTGGTGGTGGTGGTGGTGGTGGTGGTGTGTGTGTGTGTGTGTGTGTGTGTGTGTGTGTGTGTGTGTGTGTATGTGTGTGTGTGTGTGTGGGGGGGGGGGGGGGAGTGAGTGAGTGAGCGTGCGTGCGCGTGTGTGTGCGCGCGTGTGCGTGTGTGTGCGCGCGTTTGCGTGTGTGTGCGCGCGTATTCGTGTTTGTGCGTGCGTGGGTGGGTGGTTGTGTGGGTGGGAGTGTGTGTGTGTGTGTGCGCATGTGTGCGTGCGAGTGTGTCATATAAAGAGGTGATTAGATTTTGGGTAAAATTGGACAACTGGAAGTGATACTTTACATGAAGCCCATAACAGCATTTAAGATTTCTATATCAAGGGGAATAACATGTTAAATTTCGGCTCACATTAATACTTTACTTGAAGCAATGAAGAGATTTTCGTGAAAAATATATTATGATATATCCCAAACCATTTAAAATTGAGTATTGAAGACTTCTATATGAAGGAGAACAACATATTAGATTTTGATTAAAATTGATAAACCGGAAGTGATACTTTACTTGAAGCTCTGAACATATTTTCGTGAAAAATATATTGATATATTCCAAAACTTTTCAAATTTAGTATTTAAGACTTTTATATGAATGGGAACAACATATTAGATTTTGAGTAAAATTGATAAATTGGAAATGATACTTTACATGAAGCTCTGAACAGTTTTTCGTGAATAATAAGTATTTAACACCTTCTTAAATTTAGTATTGAAGACTTTTATGTGAGTAGGAACAACATATTGGATATCGTCTAACATTGATAAACCGGAAGTGATACTTTACTTGAAACTCTGTACAGATTTTCGTTAAATATATTATGATATATTATATAATTATATATTTTAAACATGGTATTGGCGATAGGTCATGCGCTGGCCACATCCGATTTTTCAGACAACCTTCTCCCAATTCTCTGCACTTAGTCCTCCTCTTCACGAAGTTTTAAGTTCCACACTAGATAATTTGTTTACTTTCAAAAACGCGACGTATTCCTTATTACGTTTTAAATAAAGAATTTTCATAATTCCATTCAATAAATCAATATATTTATTAAGTAATTAATACATTTTATACTAAATAGTAATCTTATTTATTTAAATTTTACATCTATTATATTAAAAATATTGTACCTATAGTCTATTTATTTGTAATTTATAAAAGTATTATCTGAATATTAAACTTGAAGTAATTAAGATAATTATTTATGATATACTCATACTCGTAATTTGGTAAAACAAAAGTAATCTATTTATCATTGATTTATATCGTTACAAATTTTTCTTAGTGATTGATAACCCATTAACTAATATTAAAAATATATTATCTAATAATAACATAATTACATACACAAAATATTTCGTTGCTTTTCGACATTCTTTTCAAAAATGGTATGTTTACGGGAATTTGGAAAGACACTGCTGAAAGAGATGAAGTGGTATCCCATCACAGGAATTGAATTAATAAATAATTGTAATGTATTCTTTCGTTGTTTTGGGTATAAATGTTTTACTATAGAAAAAAATCGTAATCATTACTTTAAAATGGCAACAATGAAGAATAAAATAGTACACAATTTGGAAATATCAGGTATTTATATTATTTATTAAAAAATATATCGATCTAAATGTGAAATATGTATGTGTAATATTCTCATGGGCATTCGTAGTCTTTGAGGAAATTGTAACATTAGGTTCATTTTAATATCCTTGCGATAGACATACCAAACTTACTCCATAATTATTAATATAGTATAAAGTATTCGTAAAAGAAAATTTACGTGTATATTTAGTAATAATAATATATAGCTTGTGCACCAACTAACCAATTCTAGTTCTCAATAATGAAATTTGAATTCAGTTAAAGGCAATTATTTAAAATTATTATCCTACAAAAGTTAATCTAGTGGGTCATTCACTGAAACATGTTTAAAGGCTCCTAAAATATATGAACGGTACGTGACAATTAGAACTATAGACGATTCACAATGGGCGACAGGGCAACCATCATTTAAGCGGCAGGTAGAAACTAAAAATTTTAATGCCTTTAGAAGGCGTACAATTTGACAGATTTTTTCTTTGTGAAAGAAAAAATTGTTAAAAGTGGTCCCTTGATTTTTCTAAACATATGCGTATTTACCTTGAAATAATCTGAGGCACATTTTTTAATTCTACAAATCTATTATTTATCGCTCAGATGTCCGCCGCCCACTTGGCTATCGCCAAGTTGACCATAGCCCAATTATCCGTCGCCCACTTGCCATCGTTTAGTTGACTATGTCCGCAGTCTAGTGACCCTAAGCATATAAATATCTATATAAGATTCGCATGACCGGCAATAAATAATTAAAAAGAGTGAAGATATTTTTATACAAATATTTATTTTTCTATGACTATTTATATGCCAGGTATACAGGTGTTCCAAAAAATAAGGCCTGCGTTGGGATCTCAAATTTCGAAAATTGTAGGCGATACAAAGTCAATTATACAAAGTTGCACCGTTACGATACCATTAATGATGTACACCAAGTCACTGAATATATAAAATTATGCAAATTTTGTAGTTTTCTAAGTTTAGTTTATTTTGATTATATTTATTTTTATAAACTGAAAATTAAAGAACAACTAAATTTATATGTTAAAATAAATGAAATCATCACTCAGGTATTACATACTGTAATTTATAATAATAATAATAATAATAATAATAATAATTTATATTTATTTATTGGGCATCAACTACATAGGTTATTACCCTACAACAAATTAACAACGACAATATAATAATAATACAATAACATCAAACTTAAACATAACACAAAATTATTAACAACAATAACAATATCGAAACAATAATACAAGAAACAATTGCACTTCATTCCATGTTGTTTGCCAAATGGACAATACCTCTTTCTTTAGATGTAGACTGATATCTGTGTGTTTCATTAGTGACACATCAACAGAGTCATTTTCTGTAGCAATATGTGCTGCTTCATCTCATTACCTTTAATCCCAACATGACTGGGCACCCACAGAAATGATGCATCTATTCCTTGATCATGATGATACTTTATCAGGGATAAGATGTATTGTATTATCGGGTCAATAGTATAAGGATATGATATAGCTTGAAGAACGCTTAAACAGTCACTGACTATTAAGAACTTATGAAAGGTTCCAGCATATTCACAGTAACGTAGTACTTGCCAAATAGCATATGACTCTGCTGTATATATGCTCGTAATAAGAGGCATTATCCATGCATAACTTTTATTGATTACAACAAATGTACAACCAGTGCCATGGTGAGTTTTCGAACCATCTGTGTATATAACCAATCTATCCTTGTAATTGTGCAAAATTTCTAGAAATTTTGATCTAATCATTACTGGTGGACTGTTTGATTTATCAAAATTAGTTAGATCGTAATTAATTTGTAATTCTGGTATTTGCCACGGAGGAACTTCAATTTCCCCTAGGGGAATTGGTAATGGTAGATCAAAATGTATTTCCTCTAAAAATTCTTTTGCACGGATACCTACTGATTTGGTTAATATCTGTCGTCGATTGCACCAGTTCCTGTTGTTAAAAAGTATTTTGAAATTCTTATGATTTGGCATTGCTTTTATTTTATTTATATATACGACAAGAATTTTCTTCCTTCTAATCTCGAGTGGTGTCAGCCCTGATTCAGCGTATAGATTTATTATGGGTGTAGTTGGGAAAGCTCTAAGGGCATATCTTAAGCCCTGATTGTGTATAGTATCTATTCTGCGGGTGCCGGAAAGTTCACCGAAAACAATTCACCGAATACAATTCACCGAACACAATTCACCGAAAAACAATTCACCGAAATACCAATTCACCGAACAAACAATTCACCGAAATACAATTCACCGAAAAACATATTCACCGAAAGACAGTTCACCGAAATATAATTCACCGAAATGCTAATTAAATTGTAATATTCTTAACTTTCCGTAAAAATGGCAGCAAATGCAGGCATTTAGAAAAGGATACTTATCGAAAATTCCGAATCTTCTGAATATTATCTATTACGTTAAATACCGTTAATTACCGCAGGGTTAATGTTATTATTGATGCTTTTGATAGGCTATGTGATGAAAATATATTACCCCCAGAAGCACAGCCTATTCTTGATTATTTTGAAGATGTTTGGATTGGACGTCCTCACCTCATTTTTCCCATGACATGTGGAACTGCTTCGATGGTGTCCAACGAGGCCTACCAAAAACAAATAATTCCATTGAAGGATGGCATCGAGGATTTGAAACGCAAATTGGTGCGGATCACCCTAACATATGGAGACTTATTGAAGCAATTAAACGGGAACAAAGCTTAAATGAACTTCAAATAGAGCAGTACGTGAGCGGCCAAGACGGCGCACCGATGCGTAAAAAATACAGAGACTGTGCTCTGAGGATTGAGCATCTAGTTGAAAATTACAAGAAGGATAACATACATGAGTATTTACGGGGCATAGCACATAATTTAAGTTATTAATGAAAAACATACGAGTATACCTAGTTTTATAAAAATTAAATAATACATGACAAAGGAATCAATTTCCTACTTTTAAACACGCCTGCATTTTGCTACCAGTCCTAAGCCTGGATAAAGTGTGAAGGAAAGTTAATTAGCATTTCGGTGAATTATATTTCGGTGAACTGTCTTTCGGTGAATATGTTTTTCGGTGAATTGTATTTCGGTGAATTGTTTGTTCGGTGAATTGGTATTTCGGTGAATTGTTTTTCGGTGAATTGTATTCGGTGAATTGTTTTCGGTGAACTTTCCTAGACCCCTATTCTGCTAAGGATAGTTCGTTTTGCTGATCCATAAACAATACACCCATAATCAATCTTAGAAAGAACCAATGATTGGTAAACTTTAACCAATGTCCTTGGTTCTGCCCCCCATTTAGTCCCTGCCATCATTTTTATACAATTAAAAGCTTCGAGGCATATAATTCTTAGCTCTTCTATATGCAGTTTCCAAATGAGTCGTGGGTCAAAGATAAGCCCCAGGAATCTGACACTACTTGCGACTTTAATTATCGCGTTTCTTATAAATAAGAGTGGTCCATAGTGTGGACGGTTCAGCCTACAGAAGTGCATGCATTGCGTTTTTTCTCGAGATAACTTAAAACCTAACTGGTCAGCCTTACTCATTATTCTGTCAATTGCGGTTTGTAATTTATTATAAATGTCTCCCATCCTCTTGCTTGAACAGAAGATGGCGAGATCATCAACATATAAACAAATATGAACAGAATTACCAATTCTTGATGTAAATTCATTAACCGCAATAGCAAACAGAGTTACGCTTAATACTGAGCCTTGTGGAACTCCGTTCTCTATAGTTCTGACAGAAGATAGAGTTGTACCTACAAGTAACTCTAAATTTGCGGCTTGAGAGAAAGGATGACACAAGTTTTGGTAATACTATCAACATGTTCGTGAACGGTCACTACAAAATAATAACTAAATTTTGTGGTTAAATGGGTTAGATTTTCAAAGCAAAACGAAAAATAATTATGAATGATAGAAAATTGATCGAATTAATCAAGAATCACCAAGTCATTTATAATAAAACTTCCAGATATTTTAAAAATATTATAAAGAAAAATACAGTGGGAAGAAATAGAAAGTAATTAAATAAGTGTAATAAGCATAGTGTTTCCTATTATTATCATTCATATTATTATATTCTTCTGAATAGGCCTAAGAGATACAAAGTCGGTTGAATTCGTGCAAAGTAACCCCATTAATACACCATTTTAAAGATGTATTTTTCTTCTCCTGCTTTGAAAATACAATTTTCTGGTTTGTTTTTCATACCGAAAGCGACTTTGCACCACGTTTCGGTATCCTAACAATGAATTTTATTTTTTTCTACACAATATAAGTGATATGCATCACAAATACTAAAATTGATTATAAATGTCAAATTATTTTTAAAAATAGTTAATATATCAAGGCCGCGAAATCACTTTTTAGCGTATCGAGAGAAAAATTCTCGCCGAGGCCGCCTGCCGTCGTCGCAGGACAATCTCGAAGGCATAGGAAAATAGATTTTTTTTACCTCTGCAACTATGTATTACGTGAATTCATGTTCATCTGTTTCAAACGAAAAAATGCCTCAATTACGAATTTTATAGGGTAAAAACCATGATTTTGGCAATTTTTTATTTATTCGAGTCTAATTCATACAGAATATTACAAAATTCAAATTAAGTACTCGTATAGCGTCAATATTGTTGGGCAGTAGGCAAGGCTTCCAAATTCGTATATAGTGATGATGGGCAAACGAGGTTATATTAAGAACCGATGGTTGGCGCTGTTATTCATTGTGGCAATGTAACAAATGAAAACAGAATTATTGGGACCCACAGAATAACATGCGACATCGGCGAAATTTTAGGTAACTAAATTAATGCCGGCCAGTAGGACATGTTAAATATGTAAATGTCAAGCACCATAGTTTCGCTTAACAGAAAAAGGAGTTCTCACGCATTCATTTTATAATTTTATTTGAAAATGTATGAAAAATAAGCGAATTAAGAAAAATGACCATAATTGTATAATAAAAAGTGCTGAGTTGAAGGTTTTACGAATACGACAAAAATTCAAGACATTCCATAATTTTTGACAACAAAGAAAAAGTTAAACAACTGATCGTATGGAAAAGATATTTACATATATCGCAAAACTCTAATCTGATAAATAAATATAATTGTTCTTTGCATTTCATCATTACCGACATCTGTGTACAAAGCAGATTGGCACACCCAGCAATGGGTAATAAGCCGTGATGATATATTTATTTATTTATTTATTTATTTATTTATTTATTTATTTATTTATTTATTTATTTATTTATTTATTTATTTATTTATTTATTTATTTATTTATTTATTTATTTATTTATTTATTTATTTATTTATTTATTTATTTATTTATTTATTTATTTATTTATTTATTTATTTATTTATTTATTTATTTATTTATTTATTTATTTATTTATTTATTTATTTATTTATTTATTTATTTATTTATTTATTTATTTATTTATTTATTTATTTATTTATTTATTTATTTATTTATTTATTTATTTATTTATTTATTTATTTATTTATTTATTTATTTATTTATTTATTTATTTATTTATTTATTTATTTATTTATTTATTTATTTATTTATTTATTTATTTATTTATTTATTTATTTATTTATTTATTTATTTATTTATTTATTTATTTATTTATTTATTTATTTATTTATTTATTTATTTATTTATTTATTTATTTATTTATTTATTTATTTATTTATTTATTTATTTATTTATTTATTTCACACATAATGATTGTAATACAATTTTGGAAGTATGTAGTTTTAATACAATTATTGACCGTATTGTTAAATAAAATTTATAATTTCATTGATTTTGTAATCATTTGTGCCCGCAGACTGCAGTTTCAAGAATTAATCCTGAATTATGAATTGTTGCTCCTTCACTGTTTCTTGATAAAAGATTCGACCAAACAAAATTAAAAATTATGTTGAGTTGGACTGTTAACAATATTTTAGGTCAGAGAGCTCTCATATAAAATGTAAATAAATCTGACATGTCCTACTGGCCGCCATGACAGATGCGCTTATAGTGCCGTCCGTGGATTCTGCGGATCCCAATAGATTATAATTTTATTATTTTCATTGCTAATTTCATAGTGCAGTTCTTAAAATTTAATTCCTTTTAATTTTAATATTATTATGTGCACGTCATAATAGGGCGACGGCCATTATTGAAAACGAAATTTGAAAAATGTTTAAAAGCTGAATAAGTTAAAAATACTAGAAACATAAATGTTATACATCGTTGAAAAACTAAAAAAATCTCTTTTCGATGGTGTAACTTTTCAATATGGCGTCCATTTAAAAGTCATACCTTTGACCTCATAACTCTAACAGTAATAAAATTGAGCATCATCGTTCGACAGAAAATATGTGTCCTAAAGAAGTGCAAACCAAAATTCTATTTTATTTTATATTTTTTAGAAGTTATTTGTATAAATAAAATATTTATCCAATGACCTATGATTTTTTAGGAAAAACAAATACACCTTCAAAATTATGAGGGTGGGATACCATAATACTAGAGAGAAAGATATTTTGAAAGTTATCGCCATCGAATTATGTTGCTATGCGTTTGTTGAACGGTTTCTATGCGTTTGTATAGCGGTTGCTATGTAATAGGCAGTGAAAATAATTATTTTTGTACCTCCGCCCATTTTGACTAGTATTACAGAACTCAAAATCGTCCAGAATTGCGCTGTTGCTGACCTAGGCCGGCAAAAGGACTTGGCATTACTGTTCTGGTGATATGTCAATTTAAGATTATTTTCAACACAAGAATTAGCAAAATATTTACAAATTTTTAGGCTAAATCTTTAATTGTTGTAACTTAAATAACTAAATTTTGTCATAAAAATAATAATGTGCTGTCATTACTGACATCTCGTATAGATTAATTATAAGTTGCAACTTTAGGACTACTTTGTTTTGTAACTAAATAACTATTGTATCCACGGATCATATATACAAAAAATCTTGTGTATCACTAGGCCAGAAACTGAACATTTGCGAGACCGAGTTTATTTTGACAGGCCGAGCTAAAAGCGAAGCCTGCAAATACGAGATCTCGCAAAACAGTTTCTGGGCATGTGATACACAAGATTTTTTGTACCGACTTCTCCATAAATTCTTCGTATATTTCTCTACACTTTATTCTATGTTACATAACCTAAAAAATTAACATATATTTTTATTGGTTTTGTATTGCAAGTTTAATTATAATTACTTACATTTGAGCTTAAAATGCGTAATTATTTTATATCTATTGAAAATATAACATACAAACATTAGTTATATATATTTTATATACTTTCGCATATTTTTAATGACAGATGGCAGAAAGTCAATTCTATCACGTGAAGTTAGTTGTAGTTACAAAACAAACTAGTCCTAAAGTTGGAACTTATAATTAATCTATCCGAGATGTCCGTAATGACAGCATATTATTATTTTTATGACAAAATTTAGTTATTTAAGTGACAACAATTAAAGATTTAGCCCTAAAATTTGTAAACATTTTGCTAATTCGTGTGTTGAAAATAATCTGAAATTGACATATCACAAGAACAGTAATGCCATCTCCTTTTGCCGGTCTAGGTCAGCAACAGCGCATATCTGGACGATTTTGAGTTCTGTAATACTAGGAAAAATGGACGGAGGTACGAAAAAATTATTTTTTTATATTTTGCGTTCATAATGAAGTCATTACGATATGCAATTGCGTATCGTAATGACCTTCATTTCGATACGCAATTTTTTGTTTTAGACGGTTGACGTTTCTTTAACCCATTTTTACCTAATTTATTTTTAGTTAATTGACGATTCATTTTAATAATATAATGTCGAAATTATTACTATTTTTTTTTTTATTTAGGGAAGATTATTACATGAAAATGTACAAATGGTTACAAATATAATCACAAATTGAGTAAGTAAATGTTATTGTAGAAGGCGCAAAATATAAAAAATAGTATAAAGAACTCATTTTATAAGACTTTCTTTCGCACTTGTCAATTAGAAAACTCGGTAACGCTCGTTTTCTAAATTTTGACGCGTGCGAAAAAAACATGTCTTATAAAACACGTTCTTTAATATACTATTGTATAACTACTTGATATGTACAAAAAAACATGAAAAAGGAAAAAATTACTTTCTTTTTACGACATAGCTTATAGAATCTGTTCATAAGGCGACGTATATCGTAACTCTGTTTAGGAAATAATTTGAAATTGTCCACATAGTTTGTTTTTATTGATTTATTTTAGCATTTTTGTGTTTCGTGTTGATTACATGATTTATCAACAATAATAGGCGATTTCGGGCAACAACCGTTCACATGCGGTATGTTACGTTCAGACGGTTCTCACAGCTGAACGGGTTTCTGAGTCGGGCCAGCTCTCTGTTCACTATTTCTATCTCTTTTTATTATGTCTTTTTGAAATGTAAAAGTCAAAACAGTCGGTGTTGTGGTCTTTATGTCAAACAGGGTGACATTATTTTCGTTGACTCTTTTTTGGACAAATATGGATAAACTCTCTTTCTCCGTTAATGCATTTTAATTGTCAGACACTATTTTTGACAGTTTTAAATGTCGCAGAATATACATAAGCACCAAGCACGGTATCCACAAGTGAACCAACGATTTTTGGCGCCACCATTGACCATATCATACCGTAACTATTCCTAACAAGCGAACGGGTATGTCGCCCGAAATCACCTATAGTCAAATAAAAACTATCGAAAAGGGGTAGAATAAAGGTCTTGACTCCATGTGCGTTCCTTGATGCAGAAAAAGATGATTTCTTAATTAATAAGAAATTGAATATTACTTTAAAAAATAATCGATTTGTAATTTTTTATTGGTCTAGCTTAAAATTTATGTGTTATGAGGTAAATCTGGGGATTATTAATAATATATTATACAACGACGATATAATAGATGATTTTATTCCCACCGATGAATTAGATATACAACCCTTCTCGCTTTTCTCGCTCGTGTTGTAATCATCCGAGATAATAATCGTTACAGCGAGTTGTATACTATACTGTATCTTCGACTAATGTATTACATATATATTTTTATAATTTCATTTCATAATCCTGAAGTATATGATCCACATGATGTATATACGTATATTTTTTTTATAATTAGGTTAACATCCCAAAGTTTTGTGATGTACTCGTAATTATGGCGATGAGAATAGTGTCATTTTAAAAACTTTTTTTTTTTTCATTTTTATTTTATAAAAAAAATCGAAATGGTGCTTCAGAAAGAACAAAGACTATTTTTCAGTCATCATTATTCCCAGTAGGATTAATATATGGCATTATATAGCAAAACACATATTTAATACAAATATTAATCGTAGATAAAATACATAAAACATGTAAACCTCCATATTATACGTCATTATCTCACTTTCGCGTACCTATTACAATGATCACGAAATATCTTAATCAATCAACGTTAATTTTCGCAGGGATATAAACTTGTTAAATTGTTGTATATGGATTTCAAATAATGTAATTTGGTAAGGTTAATCCAAACGGCAAATATAGGTATTTCAAATTGATTAATTTACCAGCATAGAAAACTTATTATAAAACAAAAAGTATATTATTTCGACTGGTTTAAATTGATACATACGCCTTCTGCTGGAACACGTTCATCTGGGCGATAGTCAATTGGGTGATGGCCATAAGTGGGCAACCGTTCATCAAGGCTTACGTTATAGATATGCAGAATTACAAAATTGAAGATTATGTTAGATTACGTTTTGTTGAGGTATGTTTGGAAAAAATACCAGAGCACCAATTTTGACTATTATTTCTGTAGAAAAAAAGTCAAATTTTATGCCTGTAAAGCGTATAATTTTTTTATAACGTCTCTGTTCACCATCGCTCAATTGTCACATACCACTTTAGGCTAGTGTCTTAAACTTGCCATCCAAATACGAGGGGACATTTTAAAATAATCTACCTAGCGATGAAAACAATGACGTATCAAAAAGCGTCGAGTAGTGTCAACTTTCGTAAGTGTTCTAACCACGTTCTAACCAAGTGGTGTTAAAATTAAAAGAGTTTTGTATGTCTGGTAGCGATTTGAAGTTTAAATAGTAAATAATGAACTTGAACATAGAATAGTTACAATATTTTTGAAAGAGTGAAATGGCCTAAAAATTTCTATGTACCTACAGTAAATTTTTTAAAGATATCCGGTCAAGGTCATCTACGAATTGTATGATACAAGATTTTAGCTCTGTCAAATTCAGTAGTGCCGTTTATTTAGTTTTTATGAGAGTACATAGGATACTACTGTTATTTTATTATTATAAATGTATGTTATAGTAAAAGCATTCCAAATTCAAAACTAAGTCAACTGGTAAATTTATTGATAAATGTAAAACCAAATATATAAAAATAAGATACTGGCATGAAGTGCGATCACGTGCTACTCGCTGTCACACATAAAGCTGCTATTTATAAATGTCACAGCATCGAAGGTTATTTTATAATATACATATATACTTACTCACTCACTTACTCACTCACTCACTCACTCACTCACTCACTCATTTACTCACTCACTCACTCATTTGCACACTCAAACACTCACTCACTTAATTACTTACTTACGTATTTACTTACTCGCTCCCTCACTCGCTCGCTCACTCACTTATTTACTTACCATCTTACGTACTTACCATCTTACTTAATTACTTAATTACCTGATTACTTAATTACCCTATTACTTAATTACCTAATTACTTAATTACCTGATTACTTAATTACTTAATTACCTGATTACTTAATTACTTAATTACCTGACTAACTGACTTCCTGACTACCTGATTACTTGACTACTTGATTACTTGACTACTTGACTACTTGATTACTTGACTACTTGACTACATGACTACATGATTACATGATTACATGATTACATGATTACTTGATTGCTTGATTACTTGATTACTTGATTACTTGATTACTTGATTACTTGATTACTTGATTACTTGATTACTTGATTACTTGACTACTTGACTACTTGACTACTTAACTACTTAATTACTCAATTACTCAATTACTCAATTACTCAATTACTCAATTACTCAATTACTCAATTACTCAATTACTCAATTACTCAATTACTCAATTACTCAATTACACAATTACACAATTACACAATTACACAATTACACAATTACTCAATTACTCAATTACTCAATTACTCAATTACTCAATTACTCAATTACTCAATTACTCAATTACTCAATTACTAAATTACTAAATTACTCAATTACTCAATACTCAATTACTCAATTACTCAATTACTCAATTACTCAATTACTCAATTACTCAATTACTCAATTACTCAATTACTCAATTACTCAATTACTCAATTACTCAATTACTCAATTACTTAATTACTCAATTACTCAATTACTCAATTACTCAATTACTCAATTACTCAATTACTCAATTACTTAATTACTTAATTACTTAATTACTCAATTACTCAATTACTCAATTACTCAATTACTTAATTACTTAATTACTTAATGACTCAATTACTTAATTACTTAATTACTTAATTACTTAATTACTTAATTACTTAATTACTTAATTACTTAATTACTTAATTACTTAATTACTTAATTACTTAATTACTTAATTACTTAATTACTTAATTACTTAATTACTTAATTACTTAATTACTTAATTACTTAATTACTTAATTACTTAATTACTTAATTACTTAATTACTTAATTACTTAATTACTTAATTACTTAATTACTTAATTACTTAATTACTTAATTACTTAATTACTTAATTACTTAATTACTTAATTACTTAATTACTTAATTACTTAATTACTTAATTACTTAATTACTTAATTACTTAATTACTTAATTACTTAATTACTTAATTACTTAATTACTTAATTACTTAATTACTTAATTACTTAATTACTTAATTATATAATTATATAATTATATAATTATATAATTATATAATTATATAATTATATAATTATATAATTATATAATTATATAATTATATAATTATATAATTATATAATTATATAATTATATAATTATATAATTATATAATTATATAATTATATAATTATATAATTATATAATTACTTAATTACTTAATTACTTAATTACTTAATTACTTAATTACTTAATTACTTAATTACTTAATTACTTAATTACTTAATTACTTAATTACTTAATTACTTAATTACTTAATTACTTAATTACTTAATTACTTAATTACTTAATTACTTAATTACTTAATTACTTAATTACTTAATTACTTAATTACTTAATTACTTAATTACTTAATTACTTAATTACTTAATTACTTAATTACTTAATTACTTAATTACTTAATTACTTAATTACTTAATTACTTAATTACTTAATTACTTAATTACTTAATTACTTAATTACTTAATTACTTAATTACTTAATTACTTAATTACTTAATTACTTAATTACTTAATTACTTAATTACTTAATTACTTAATTACTTAATTACTTAATTACTTAATTATATAATTATATAATTATATAATTATATAATTATATAATTATATAATTATATAATTATATAATTACTTAATTACTTAATTACTTAATTACTTAATTACTTAATTACTTAATTACTTAATTACTTAATTACTTAATTACTTAATTACTTAATTACTTAATTACTTAATTACTTAATTACTTAATTACTTAATTACTTAATTACTTAATTACTTAATTACTTAATTACTTAATTACTTAATTACTTAATTACTTAATTACTTAATTACTTAATTACTTAATTACTTAATTACTTAATTACTTAATTACTTAATTACTTAATTACTTAATTACTTAATTACTTAATTACTTAATTACTTAATTACTTAATTACTTAATTACTTAATTACTTAATTACTTAATTACTTAATTACTTAATTACTTAATTACTTAATTACTTAATTACTTAATTACTTAATTACTTAATTACTTAATTACTTAATTACTTAATTACTTAATTACTTAATTACTTAATTACTTAATTACTTAATTACTTAATTACTTAATTACTTAATTACTTAATTACTTAATTACTTAATTACTTAATTACTTAATTACTTAATTACTTAATTACTTAATTACTTAATTACTTAATTACTTAATTACTTAATTACTTAATTACTTAATTACTTAATTACTTAATTACTTAATTACTTAATTACTTAATTACTTAATTACTTAATTACTTAATTACTTAATTACTTAATTACTTAATTACTTAATTACTTAATTACTTAATTACTTAATTACTTAATTACTTAATTACTTAATTACTTAATTACTTAATTACTTAATTACTTAATTACTTAATTACTTAATTACTTAATTACTTAATTACTTAATTACTTAATTACTTAATTACTTAATTACTTAATTACTTAATTACTTAATTACTTAATTACTTAATTACTTAATTACTTAATTACTTAATTACTTAATTACTTAATTACTTAATTACTTAATTACTTAATTACTTAATTACTTAATTACTTAATTACTTAATTACTTAATTACTTAATTACTTAATTACTTAATTACTTAATTACTTAATTACTTAATTACTTAATTACTTAATTACTTAATTACTTAATTACTTAATTACTTAATTACTTAATTACTTAATTACTTAATTACTTAATTACTTAATTACTTAATTACTTAATTACTTAATTACTTAATTACTTAATTACTTAATTACTTAATTACTTAATTACTTAATTACTTAATTACTTAATTACTTAATTACTTAATTACTTAATTACTTAATTACTTAATTACTTAATTATATAATTATATAATTATATAATTATATAATTATATAATTATATAATTACTTAATTACTTAATTACTTAATTACTTAATTACTTAATTACTTAATTACTTAATTACTTAATTACTTAATTACTTAATTACTTAATTACTTAATTACTTAATTACTTAATTACTTAATTACTTAATTACTTAATTACTTAATTACTTAATTACTTAATTACTTAATTACTTAATTACTTAATTACTTAATTACTTAATTACTTAATTACTTAATTACTTAATTACTTAATTACTTAATTACTTAATTACTTAATTACTTAATTACTTAATTACTTAATTACTTAATTACTTAATTACTTAATTACTTAATTACTTAATTACTTAATTACTTAATTACTTAATTACTTAATTACTTAATTACTTAATTACTTAATTACTTAATTACTTAATTACTTAATTACTTAATTACTTAATTACTTAATTACTTAATTACTTAATTACTTAATTACTTAATTACTTAATTACTTAATTACTTAATTACTTAATTACTTAATTACTTAATTACTTAATTACTTAATTACTTAATTACTTAATTACTTAATTACTTAATTACTTAATTACTTAATTACTTAATTACTTAATTACTTAATTACTTAATTACTTAATTACTTAATTACTTAATTACTTAATTACTTAATTACTTAATTACTTAATTACTTAATTACTTAATTACTTAATTACTTAATTACTTAATTACTTAATTACTTAATTACTTAATTACTTAATTACTTAATTACTTAATTACTTAATTACTTAATTACTTAATTACTTAATTACTTAATTACTTAATTACTTAATTACTTAATTACTTAATTACTTAATTACTTAATTACTTAATTACTTAATTACTTAATTACTTAATTACTTAATTACTTAATTACTTAATTACTTAATTACTTAATTACTTAATTACTTAATTACTTAATTACTTAATTACTTAATTACTTAATTACTTAATTACTTAATTACTTAATTACTTAATTACTTAATTACTTAATTACTTAATTACTTAATTACTTAATTACTTAATTACTTAATTACTTAATTACTTAATTACTTAATTACTTAATTACTTAATTACTTAATTACTTAATTACTTAATTACTTAATTACTTAATTACTTAATTACTTAATTACTTAATTACTTAATTACTTAATTACTTTTCTACACCCGTAAGTCGGTGTGTGATGTACGTGTGTACGTTAGTCGGATGTCGCTGATCGGAACGGAAGATGGTCATTTTCCATTTTTCTACGACAACAACACCGAACGACACGACGACAGTAACGTAAAAATTGACACGACATTATGTGAAATAATTATAAATTAAATACAACAAAATCCTAGTTTATATGATAAAACAAACAAATCATAAGATACAAAAATTAAAAATCTGGTGTGGCTAACACAATACCTTCCGCCATTTACAGCCCGAGTCACAAAAAGATTAAGTTAAACCTTATTTTTGGATTAGCGAATTTTACTCTAATTTTGACAATTTATTTCTTAAAATATAGTCTAATCTAATCCAAGTAACTACTCCACAGAATTAAATCCCAATCACAGGGTGGGTTCACATTCACACACATCCATGCCTTAGTGGGATTCGAACCCAGAGTCCAGAAAGCACTCATGACATGAGGCGTTGTTTTAACCATTGAGCCACCGAAGCTATAATAATTCACTAATCCAAAAATGAGGAGCTTAATCATTTTTGTGAATCGTTAATTTTTATTAATCTAAATCATACCTACATATTTAGTTAAGCTGGAATCTGTATTGATTTCCTTTTCTATTGTTCTATTTACTTTTTTCTTTTTAATACGTTGCTAATATTATTTTGAAATGATTAGTTCTTTGATAGTGACATTATCTGTCAGTTACATACATTTGAATAACTGCGTTTTGCTTGTTTAAAGCGTAGGTCTGGAATTTAAATTATAGATAATTTTATAAATTTATCCATAAAGTATATAGAAAAAGTATTTATGCAAATCTATAGAAAATTTAATATGCTTTAATTTTTATAAAAACATTAATCTCGAAAAAATAACATTTAAAGGTATTTTTCAAAGAAAAATCTGTTTTGAGCTTCTAGTAAAGTGTTATTTCCGGTTATCCGATTTTCACCAAAATCTAATGGGCTCTTTCCATTACAGAAAAAGTTCGAAATACAAGGTTTCAATATTTTCTAAATGATAATATTTGAGTTAGAGTGGAGGATCCACACACACACACACATACACACAGACTCAGGGGATATAATTTGGTGCAGCTCTGGCTTGTTTCTGCAGTTCTAAATTTAAAAATACAGCAGCTCTGGCTTGTTTCTGCAGTTCTAAATTTAAAAATACAGCTCTAAATTCAAATTTTGCAGTTGCTTTCACTTTTTTATATATTTCTTATTATTCAAACGTGTACATGGAACAAGAATTAGAAAATATATTTTTAATTATTAGAACAAGCGTTTCTGGCAACCCATCTGGATATTGTAGTTCTTAGTTTCTGCCTTTGTCACCTATTCTTTTGTAAGTAAATAAATATGGCGAAATATTTTTGATATATATCTTTACAACGGGAAGACATGAAACCATTAACTGCTCATTTTAAGAAACCCCCCCCCCTAACCTTTAATAAAAAAGTGCAGCTCTAAATTTTACAAATTATATCCTCTGCACAGACTCATCGTGAAAATGTTAAAATTGGATTCTAAGAACCTTAAAACGTGGTCATTTACCAAAATCTCGATATGCGATTTTTAGCACGTTCCCTATACCTCCCTTACCAAGGGTAGCGGGAGGTAAAAACATATTTGGGGACAATTTTTTATTAATATAAAAAATCTGGTGTGGCCAACACAATACCTCCCGTCATGAATCGCCCGAGTCACAAAAAATGTTAAGCTAATCTTTATTTTTGAGACCCCTTGAGGTCTCGTAGCCGCGTGCCTGAGTATCAGGTCGCGAATCTGGGGAACCGGGTTCAAACACGACCAACGCCAAATATTTCCAATTTTAAATGACACAAAATTGACCCGTGGTGCACTCTCTACACTAGCAATGAGTGCCCATGAGGTGACGCCTGGTAAGCGTCCGCACGGTGCAAATATTTTATCATTACTATAAGCGTACAGTTAAGAACTGCAAACGACTCGCAACTAAACCAAATTTTAGCACACTAGATCAATCGCCAACATAAGCGTATAGTACTGCGGCATTCGATATCGCATAAAATCGCACATAACCTTAGAAACAAAACAAATATAACCCGCACGTCCTCGCATTAATATCGCTAGAGACCCATATGACCACCATTGCCTTCACAGCAGGTCCGAGTGTCCTCGTATCGTTACCGTGAGAGATCCGCATGATCTCCGAGACCCTCGAGGTCTCACACAAACGTGTGGTGTATCGCAACGCAAGGTCCGCATGACCTTGTGGGGATCCGCTTGATCCCCGAGACCTTCGAGGTCTCACACTAACGTGTGGTGTATCGCAACGCAAGGTTCGCATGACCTTGAAGGGATCCGCTTGATCCGCGAGACCCTCGAGGCCTCACACTAACGTGTGGTGTATCGCAACGCAAGGTCCGCATGACCTTGTGGAGATCCGCATGATCCCCGAGACCCACGAGGCCTCACACTAATGTGTAGTGTATCGCAACGCAAGGTCCGCATGACCTTGAAGGGATCCGCTTGATCCCCGAGACCCTCGAGGCCTCACACTAACGTGTGGTTTATCGCAACGCAAGGTCCGCATGACCTTGAAGGGATCCGCTTGATCCCCGAGACCCTCGAGGCCTCACACTAACGTGTAGTGTATCGCAACGCAAGGTCCGCATGACCTTGTGGGGATCCGCATGATCCACGAGGCCTCACACTAATGTGTAGTGTATCGCAACGCAAGGTCCGCATGACCTTGAAGGGATCCGCTTGATCCCCGAGACCCTCGAGGCCTCACACTAACGTGTGGTGTATCGCAACGCAAGGTCCGCATGACCTTGAAGGGATCCGCTTGATCCCCGAGACCCTCGAGGCCTCACACTAACGTGTAGTGTATCGCAACGCAAGGTCCGCATGACCTTGTGGGGATCCGCTTCTTCCCCGAGACCCTCGAGGCCTCACACTAACGTGTAGTGTATCGCAACGCAAGGTCCGCATGACCTTGTGGGGATCCGCTTGATCCCCGAGGCCTCACACTAATGTGTGGTGTATCGCAACGCAAGGTCCGCATGACCTTGAAGGGATCCGCTTGATCCCCGAGACCCTCCAGGCCTCACACTAACGTGTGGTGTATCGCAACGCAAGGTCCGCATGACCTTGTGAGGATCCGCTTGATCCCCGAGACCCTCGAGGCCTCACACTAACGTGTAGTGTATCGCAACGCAAGGTCCGCATGACCTAGCAATGGGTAATAAGCCATGATGATATATTTATTTATATATTTACTTATTTTTGGATTAGCGAATTTTACTCTAATTTTAGCAGCTTATTTCTTAAAACATAGTCTAATCTAATCCAAGTAACTACATTTTTGATAATAAAATGAAGATTAAATTTTAAATACCTGGATTAGATAGAATTCACTAATCCAAAAATGAAAATTAGCTTAAACTTTTTGGCGAAATGTTAACTTATAATAATCTAAATACATACCTACATATTTACATATGCTGGAAACTGTATTGATTTCCTTTCCTATTGTTCTATTTACATTTTTCTTTTTAAAATGTTACTATTATTAATTAATTAAAGAAGAGAAGATAAGAGAACTGTGAATTTGAATTAGCAAATATTTATCAAATTACAAGGGCAAAAATTGAAATAAAACTTAAAGAAAGTTCAGTGAAAGAAAAGAGAATTGAAAGAAACAGAGGAAATAAAAATCCAAATATCAGGGAAGTGAGAAAAAAGGTACTACAGTATTTATTCATCCGAAACTTTTAGGTTAACAAAAACGTGGTAAACAAAAAATCTGTTTAAAAAGTAACACCTACTGACACCTATGGAGCAGTAGAAGTACCACATCGTTGACAACAAATATCTGTTTAAACAATAACACTTAACGACACCTATTGAGCTGTAGAAGAACCACACCGCTGACGGCAAAATGTCAAATCACAATGAAACAGCAAGAGGAAGAACCCATAGTGTAGATGACCTACAATATTATGAAGAAAACTTCGCTAAAAGTTTAAAAACTCAAAGGTCACCAACACTGAAGAGAAAAGTAATGGACGGGGGAAATCTTGAAGGGGAAATATTAAAAATGTTAAAAGATATAAAAGTAGACATGGAACAAATAAAGGACGAAAATAAAACCATTAGAGAAGAATTAAAAGAAAATAACTACAAAACAATGGAATTAATTAAAGACCTACAAAAAGAAAATGAAAAACTCAAAAAACAAGAGGAACAATGGTCTCAAGAAAAAGAAATATCAATAAAAAGATTAGAAGCATTGGAGTACAGAGAAGAAGAGCGTGACAAAAAAGCCAGGAGAAATAACATAGCTATTAGCGGACTACAAGTAGACAACGCGGATATTAAGGAGAGAGTAACGGAATTAATTAAAAAGGATATGAACTTAAATGTAAATATTCTAGACGCGTTTCAGGTGGGTCATCAAAATAGAAGAGTTATAATAGCAAAAATAGGAACTTTTGAAGAAAAACAGAATATTATGAAGAACAAATATAAAATTGGGGACAAGAAAATATATATAAATAATGACATGACAACGAAAGAACGGAAAATACAACAAAACTTGCGAGAAATAAGGAAAACTAGAAATAAGGAAAACTAAGATAGAAGAAGGAGAAAATGTAAAAATAGGTTATAAGAAAATTAAAATAGGTGAAAAATGGTATTTCTGGAATGAAAATGAAAATACTATCAAAGAGACAAGGGAAAAATTTCAATAAAAACGGGGAAACACACAGTAGAAGTAAACAAAAAATTAAAAATAGGGTTTTGGAATGTAGCAGGTATTAAAAAGAAAGATAATAGCTTTTGGGAATATATAAAAAAAAATTGATATAATAGGTTGGACTGAGACGTGGATGGATGAAATTAATTGGAGAAAATGGGAGAGTGTGATGCCAAAAGAATTCATTTGGAAATGCAGATTTGCAACAAAAAATAACAAAAAAAGGCAGAAATAAGGGCGGCATTATAACAGGCGTAAAAAAAGGAATAGAAGAAGAAGAAGAAGAAGAAGAAGAAACATATAAATATAATGAACAGACAGAGGAAAGGAAACTAAAAATAAATGGAAAATTGTGGCGCGTTGTAACATTATATAATGAAGGTAGATTAAAAGAACAATTAGACGAATTAGATGAAAAATTGAATGAAACACAGTACAACAATATATAATAATCGGAGGAGACATGAATGCCAGAACTGCAGAAAAAGGAACTATATATAGACATGAAGAAAATGATCTGAAAATAAAATCAAAAGATAAAGTTATAAATAAAGAAGGCCAAATACTGTTACAAAAAGTAGAAGAGAGAGGATGGAGTATTTTAAATGGAAATGAAACAGGAGACGAGGAAGGTAATTTTACATACATAGGACCAAGAGGACAGTCAGTTATAGACTACGTAATCACGAACCAAGATGCACTAGGACAAGTTAATAAATTTGAAGTTGACAATAAAATAGACTCCGACCATCAACCAATATGGATTTCATGTAAAGAGAACATATGTGCAGAAGAAAATAAACAAAACAAAACAAAAAAAACAATCTACTCCTGGACTGAAGAAAATATTGCAAATTATAAACAAAAATTAGAAAGCACAATACATTCTAAAAACTTAAATATTAATGAAATGGTTGAAAGTATACTCGTAATATTACCTAAAAAAGAAGTAACAAAAACTAAACAAAGACATGAAGACGTGTGGTGGACTGAAGATTGCCGAAAGAGGAAACGAGAGTTAAGGAAAACACTTCGAAGATGGAGGCAAGGACTAGAAACTAGAGAAAATTATTTACAACTTAGGCGAATATATAGGAAAACATGTTATGAAGCAAAAATGGTAAAAAAGGAACAAGAAACTGAACGAATAAGAAATATTAAGAATGAAAATGAAACCTGGAAATACATCAATCAAGAAAACAAACGACTCAAATAAGTACAACTATAAAAACAGAAGTATGGTGCCAATATTTTATGAATCTATTAGAAGGAAACAAAAGTCGAGAAATAATTAAATTGGAAAGTAACACTTACGAAGTTGGAGAGAAATTAGACGAAAGTAAAATTCTACTACAAATTGGAGCATTGAAGAAAAGGAAAGCAGCTGGAGAAGACCAAATCCCAAATGAAGCCTGGATATTTAACACACCAAATTTAATAGAACTAATCACAAAATTATTTAATAAAATATGGGAAGGAGGAGAACTACCGGAAAGATGGAAACTTGGAATTATTAATCCGATTTATAAAAATGGAGGAAAAGACGATGTAAGTAATTATAGGGGAATAACGCTATTAGACACGTTATATAAATTATATGCCATGATTCTAAATGAAAGACTGACAAAAGAAATAGAGGAGCTTAAACTATTGCCCGACACACAAAACGGCTTCAGGAAAAACAGAAGTGCTATTGATAATATCTACATATTAAATTACATAATAGACAGAGAAATACAAAAAGAAAAAGGAAAATTGTATGTACTATTCGCAGACTTAAAGGCAGCCTTCGACAAAATAAACCGGAAACAGCTTATTGATATGATGTATAAAAAAGGGATAAGTAAACAATTAACATCCAGAATAGCCAATATATATATGAAGAAACTCTTAACAAAGTGAGAATAAATGAAGAAGAAACAGACATATTTTGGACGACCGAAGGATTGCGGCAAGGATGCCCGCTTAGTACAACACTATTCGCACTATACATAAGCGACATTGAAGAACATCTCAGTAAAGGACAAACGGGAGGAATAGTAGTTGGGAAAAAGAAATTCTGGACATTAGCCTATGCAGACGACCTTGCAATAATTGCAAAAACAGAAAAAGAAATGAAATCCTTATTAAACAGGTTTCAAAACTATTTACAAAAGAAGAAATTAACCCTAAATATACAGAAGTCAAAAATAATGAAGTTTAGAAAAGGTGGAGGAAGAGAAAACGTAGAAAACTGGGAATGGGAAGGAAGTATTATAGAAACAGTAAAAACATATAAATACCTCGGATATCATTTCCAAAGAAATAACGGAAGAGGGAAGCATGTAAAAGAAATGTCAAAAAAAGCAAATGTAGCACTATCGCAAATATGGGGTATTGGAGAGAGAAAATTCGGAGAAAATTTTAAGACAAGAATAATGATGTTTGACGGTTTAATAAAAAGCATAATACTCTACGCGTCAGAAATTTGGGGATGGACGGAACAAGAACCCTTAGAAAACATCCAATGCAAATATTTGCGATGGATATTGAGATTAGAAATACAAACCCCAAAATATATAATCCTAGAAGAAACCAAAAGGAACAAAATAAGAATTGAGACTGGCAAGAGAGCAATGAAATATGAAGAAAAAATAAGGATGAAAGAAGAAGAAACAATTTTAGTTGAATGCTGGAAAGACCTACAAAAAAGGGAGAGAAATAACCAATCAAAATCTAAATGGGAAATAGAGAGGAAAAAATATTATGAGAGAAACGGTTTATCTGCAATAGAAGTAGAAAGACAACGACAAAGAGGAGAAATGTTACAAGGAAGAATAATAGAAACTGATAAAGAAAACCAAAGACAGGATCAAGTAAATAGGATAACAGAGTCGAATTATAATCAACAATACAAAAATATTATAACTCTTAATATACCACGATATTTACATAAAGAAGGAAGAAAGGGAAGATTAAAATTAATCGCGCGGTTTAGATGCGGTAATGAAGAAAATGGTAATAAAAAATGGAAAACAGAAGAGGAACAAAACTGCCGAATTTGCAACAATGAGAAGGAAACATTGTGGCACTTATTGTATGAGTGTGGTGGATCAAGAGAAAAAAGAAGCATGAACGAGAAATTGGATGATACTGGGACAGGAGAAGAATGGATGAGAAGCATATTAGAAAGAAGAAAATGTAATTATTAAAATAAATAATATGTAAATATATACAAAAAAAAAATTCACAGTTGAAATGTATTTTCAAAGCCATTTTGGCACGAATAAATTATACTACTAATAAAAATAAAAAAAATTACTATTATTAATTTGAAATGATTAGTTCTTTGACAGTGACATTTATCTGTCAGTTAGATACATTTGAGTAACTGCCAATGAGTATTGTTTGTTTAAAGCGTAGGCTCCGGGATTTAAATTATAGATAATTGTATAAATGTATTCATATAATATATAGAAAAAGTATTAATGCAAATCTGTAGAAAATTTAATATTCTTTAATTTTTATAATAACATTAATGTCTTAAAAATAACATTTAAAGGTATTTTTCGAAGAAAAACTATTTTGAGCTTCTTGTAAAGTACCATTTCCGGTTATCCGATTTACACCAAAATCTAATGGGCTCTTTCCATTACAGAAAAAGATCAAAATACAATGTTTCAAAATTTTTTGAATTATAATATTTGAGTTAGAGTGGAGGATCCACACACACATACACACAGAAATCATCGTGAAAATGTTAAAATTGGATTCTAGGGACCTTTAAACGTGGTCATTTACCAAAATCTCGATATGCGATTTTTAGCACGATCCCTATACCTCCCTTACCAAGGGTAGCGGGAGGTGAAAATGTATATAACATTAGTATAGAAGGTGAGTTAAATCAAAGTTAAATCAAATTTTGTATATTTCTGTCTTCTCCTTTGCATCTGCTGTTGTAGTTTTGTTATTTGAGGGCATACTGCAAACTAAAATAAATTTCAAGAGATATAATATCCATTCCTTACTTAAAAGTAACATTTCACTACGACACTTGCAACTATTGTAGGAGGCATGTCGTGTGCTGCTAACGTCAAACGACTTACGACAAGCGACAACGGACAAACGACTTAATTGTGGAACAGGCCTTAAAGCCAGCTCGACCCATTTTCCACAATTTATCTTACTATTTTTGATAGCTGTCATTTTCATCACCAAATTTTTATACCAAATTTTATTCTTAAAGATAATAACAAAGGACCATCAGTATCATTTTCTTAACAACATTACTAAAGCAACACTCATAATGCCTGTGTGGGTATTATACACTACATAATGTACTTAGTACCTCAAAACTTTGTTGAAAAAAAAAAACCATCTGCTGCACGACAATTGCAGGTTGCATTAGGCTCAAAAAGTTCGTTAAGTTATAGATGAATGTGAAGTTAAAACCTCAATCCTATAGTCCGGATCTAGAACCTAACCTAATGTTTAACATTAATAATGCAAAATTTGTACAATAATAGAAGACTAACCCACCTCTGTCGGAGATTCTTCAAAGTGTTGAGTTACATTTTTAAACAGTATTATGAAAAAGAGCACTAACAATATTTGAAAATGCTGGATGCCTGTACACTCAGTATTATGAGAAACATCACTAACATTTAGGTTGTGGGAAAAATGTTGTATGCAACACATGTGTAAAAAAGTGTTTTTCGTCTCATGCTACAATTTCCGTAAAACATCGCACTCGACCAAAAAAGTACTACTTTACATACTTGTTGCATAAATAACTATTATTGTATTAATGTATAAGGAGATAGTATTTATTTTTAAGAAAAATTAAATGTACTACTTAAATTGTGATGTTTAAACGTTTCATTCGTCTTCATTGGATATTCTGCATGCTTTCTGTACTAATGGAATATAATATTGTACTATATTAACAATAATTATTTTAGCAAAAAGGAGTAATAATTACAATGGCACATTTAAACATTATATACTACAACTATGAATGTGCATTGTTGGCAAGTAATTATTCCTTTTACGAATATTATAAATATTTACATTTATTTTTTATTTCAGAGAAATAGTATATTGTTACAAGCAAAAAGCCGCAGGGCAAACTTTAAATTAATGGAAGTATTTACATTAAATTTCTCCATATTTCTAACCGTAAGTTATAAAACCTGTAATACAAGATATATTAATTTATTTATTTTTTTAGCAAATTGAAATGTGCAAAACTATATTTTTAGTAATGATACAGTATATAGGAAAATATGAGATAAATACGAATACGGATTTTAATAATTAAAAAAAGTACCTATAATAAATAATATTTTTTGCACATTAAATTATTTCATTCATCCTTAATTTAATGACCAATTGTACCCCTTATAATTACATTTTAAATGAGAATATCATATTGAAACGAAAAAAATGTCAAATGAGTTGTTAAATATTGATGTCAAAATTTCGATATGCAATTTTTCATTAACATGTGACAGCACACCGGGAAAACCTAGGGTGACCAGACGTCCGGATAAAGCCGGACTTGTCCGGCTTTTTAACAAAAATATGAATGTCCGGCCGGCTTTTATTTACGTCCGGCTTTTTCACGAAATAATGAAAAAAATCGTTTTTACTTCACAGTACTAGAACGCAACTTTTTTCCGCACTCGCACGTGCTGAATTCGTCGCACACATTCATTTTTGTTAATTAAAATTGATCTTAAGCGAAAAATATCGCATCATATTTAAAATATAAATAGAAAAATATTTAAGATCAATTTCAAATATATATAGAATATATAGAAATAATTGTTGTTAAGTTCAAATAAATGTTATTTTTTATTTCTGTTCAAGTGTTTAATAAAATATATGTTTGTTTTTTGCTATTATTATTTTGTCCTCCTTTTCTACTAAAAATCATCCTTTTTTGTCTGCTGTGTCCTCCTTTCGTGATCTAAGATCTGGTCACCCTAGGAAAACCAGCTTCGAAGACCCTTCCGATACTATTCCTGAGCATTTTCGTACCTAGTACTCCTACAGACAATACTACCCAGATACCAAACAACTCAGAAAATCCCCAGGAACCAATAATAACGACAAATAGAAAGATAAGTACTAATAATTTTAATTGCTCTGATTCAGTTATAAATATTTTTTCTGGAATATTAATGACATAAATAACATATAATTTATTGTTGGGATATTTGGGGAACTGCAGATTATTATTTGAAAGAGTTTTTTGAGCATGTAAGTTCCAGATATTTAAAATTACATTAAAGTTCTAAGATTTTTCGGCCTAATATACGGCCATCATCAGCTACAATACGTGAGATACAAATTATTGTTAATTATAATTGTCGAAAAACAACAGTCACGTACCAGTTACATATTATAATTTTTTTCTTTTACATAGTATTTACATCAGAGGGCCGATTATCATCATCGTCTGTTATTCTATACATTGTTGTCGAGGCTATAATATAAAGGTCAAAATAGGTTAAGACAATTCTCGTTCAAGAAAAGATATATAAATTATAAACTTACCGAAAATCATATTCTGTTAAAATCAATTATATTATATGACAGTAATAGAAAGCAATTTAACAACATATAGATAAAATGTATATGTGATGTCAACGGATTAAAATGAATATTGTTAAATTGTAAATGGCTGTTAACGCCATGGTACACATACACATGGTTGTGCCGAGTAGAGTGAATGCAAACTATTTCTGACTGGCAAAAATAAAACGAAAAGAGGAAGATTCTTAATAATAATGAGCGCGAAATTCAATTTAATTTAAATACTGTATAAAATATGTTTAATGTGTTCCAGATTGTTATTGTAATCTGTGTGATTATTGGCAGCAATATTTCTATTAAAATTTATGTATATGGTTGTGTAAGTAGTCTTTTGTGCTTATGAGAAACTTTATTTAATATTTTAAATTCATCAAAATTAAATTTATGGCCTGTAGTTAAGTAATTAAGAAAATTTAGATATTTACTATATTTTGTTATTAGGAGATATAATTGGTTTCTGTGAAACTTGGAATACTAGTACATTAGTTTCATTATCATTCTCATTTAAAGAATTTTCAGACAGGGTTTATTTTAGTACTGCCACTAAAGACAAACAAAATGTATGGATTTTCCTGAAATTTTCCTTTAGTAATGGGAATTATATTCTAGATGTGGTATACTTCAGTCCATCCCTCAATTATTCCTGTTGTTTTCAGTTACTTAATGATCTGCTGGAGGATATTATAACTCAATTTGAAGATCATAAAATTGCGATATTAGGTGACTTCAACGCGAAAATTGGTGCACATAATCAGCTTGAATACGATGTCTCTAATAGCAGTAATGTTTTTAAAACTAGAATTCCTACTTACTTACAAGAAAATAAGAGAGGGAAACTATTAACTGAGAACCTGCAGGTCTATGGTTTAATTACATTACGGTCTCACTATTGGTGACTATGCAGGTAAGTGCTTATTCGCCAATCATCAAGGTGCTAGTGCCATTTATCAAGCCTGGATGAATCTATCAATAATAGAATCCGTAATATATTTTGAACTTATACCTACTCTTACAAACTCATCACACAGTATAATGCAAATGAATGATACATACAAACCAAGAACAAGATTTCTTTGTCGAATATAAAAAGACTCACTTGACGCAAGAATAGTATATTGTGTTATTAGGAGTAAAAGTGATACTTTGTGTGGTGAGCATGGAAGTTTGCACGACGAGTGAAGCGAGTCAGACAATTGCATGCAAGACACACAAAGACACTTATTCCGAATAACACATTAATTTTTTTTTCAAACGCACTACTTTTCTTTTTATTTGCTATTTCTATGAAGTTTCCATGGATACTTATTTATTTTATTTCTACTCCGGCGGCGTAGAAATTAGCTATTTCTACTCCGGCGGCGTAGAAATTAGCTATTTCTACGCCGCCGGCGTAGAAATTTCCAGCGGAGTAGAAATGAAACTTCTACCTTGTGAAAAAAGTCACAAAAATGCAATTTGTACGACGTTTGAAAAAAAAATTATACACATCATTTAAGTTTGATATTAATTTATGTCGAATTTAGAACAAATTTATTTTAATAGTATAAATGTTAACGAATTATACATAAATCTCATTTCTGCCAATAAAGATACGGCAAATGATTTTAAAGTGGTAAAAATGTCCAGAAGCAATAATCAGTTGTCTTCAACTAAAATAAACACTGGAACGAATTTAAATGCCTTGAATTTAAACGCATTGCGCGTAGTAGTTTGAAATAAGTTAGAAAAGACAATAGTAACAAAGAAAATTTATATAATTACATTGCAAGGAAACGAAATTATTAGAATTTGATTAAAAAAACAATATTATCGTAATCTAATTTTAGCGCTTTCAAATATAAGAAATAACAATGATTTCTGGTCGCCTGTTAATACTCTTATGGCTAAAAGATTTAATTTCAATTGCATTAAACTAGATGATTGGGAATAATTCTATAAAAATTGGTATCATGAAACCTCACACAGTGATAATGTTGTGCAATTTATTGATGCCACACACCCATTTCGTGACTTGCAAAATTCCATAGTGGAGATTATAATTAGTATAAATACTTTAAAATCAGGGAAACTCCGGTATCGGATAACATAAATAGCGATTATCAAAATCTCTCAGAAAACTGGACACATTACCTTTATAACTTATTTAATCTTATCCTAGAACAAGAAACTACACCTGATGATTAAAATAAAATTTAATTAGCTATGATTCATAAAAAAGGAGATAGGAGTGATCCCCTAAATTAAAGAGGTATCTCTCTAGTTTGAATTTAATAGCCAAAATCTTTACTTCTATATTAAATAATAGAATACAATTCTGGCTAGAATCTAACAATATAATAAATGAATTTCAGTCGCGATTTAGATCGAACTGAGGAACAATTGATAATATATTCCCTAACTGCAATCATTCACCTACAACTTCGTTTAGCTAAAAATTCTAAATATGTAATTTTTGTGGATTTGCAAAGGGCGTTTGCCTCTTTAAATCATCAAAAATTAATGTTAAAACAATAGAAGAATGGAGTAAGTGTCAAACTAATACGATTAATTAACATGTACTCTAAAGCTAAAATAAGTGTCAAACAAGGTCACAACTCCGTTAAGGTAACACAGAGCATATTGCAGAGCGAGGTGTTGAGCCCTCTCCTTTTTGCTTTATACTTAAATGATGTATAAACATTGTTTCGTGCACAAGGGGCACAGAGCCTTAATATTGGCGGTCAAAACATTATTTTAGCAAACGCTTATGATATGGCCATACTATTTCACTCTCCACAAGACGTTAATTTTAATACTGGAAAAATTACTGCGATTTGAATCAACATACTATTAATACCAAAAAAAGTAAAATTCATAAAGACAGCAATAAAAATTGTAACATAAATTTCCAATATAAAAGACGTAATATTGAAAATAGTACCCAATTTTACCTATTTAGGCATATCATCTTGTAAATTTGCTTTAGCCGCTAATGAAGCCTGTAAAAATGGCTAACCTTGCAATTGCAAGGGTTAATACTATACTTGCACGCGAAAGATCTGAAAACTGAACAGTGGCGTAACAATTCAGCCCCAAAAAATTAAGTGAACTGTCGCACATACGAAGAAATGGCCATAGATTTGTATAAGCGGTTGGGGTATTTTATATTTGGTGTCTCAGACTCCCGCAATCACTAATTTGATTGTTTCAAATAGTATTAGAATATTTACTAGGGTTATAGGGTCCAACAGAACTAATTTTTGTCCAACATTAAATTCCAGCTCCTCCTTCATTCCAATTAAAACAACGGTTAATGTAGTTCTTGATGTCTCTGATAAGTTAGAGATGTTATATTAAACATCGATAGGAGCCAATAAGGAGCGAAGCGGAGTGATTGACTTCCGGCGGATCACCAGTGTAGCATGACTACCGCCCACACAATACCTAACTGATAATTTATAATTGGTACACAGTGGTGTTTCGATTCAATCTGATCCATATCTGCGCATGTGCAACAGTTCATTAATTTTTTGCGGCTCCATCTGGACAGTGCAGTAGACACTCCCTAAGAAAAACAGTTTTTACTGACCTCACAATAGGGTACTTTAAGAAATCATTTTTAAAAAATATTGTACGTATTATGTCAACAGCTTTTACTAAAATTTATTTTTTCTCGCCAAAAGTTAGTACTAAGTTATATACATTTATTTTTCTGGCAATTTCATTTACTATTGAAATAAAAGATGCCAGAAAATCTCTGTTGTCCCATAGTGTCTCTTAAAATTTGTTTACTAATTTTAATTTTGAAGAGGATCTTTCTGCTGAAGGAACCCAAGTAGGGATGGCGAGAACGATGTAAACTCAATTAAATACTTTTGGAACATGTGGCTGTATTTAAATACAAATATTTTTTGACATGTGTGCCTGGCTCCTTAAAGCACCGGACCCGTGTTCCGCGGAACACCTGTAGTTACGCCACTGAAACTGGAACGATAAAGAAGAACTATACTGTGCGGCCGTGGAAGCCTTCCTTCTACACCAGGTTATGTGCTAAGATCTGAAACAGGTGTATCGCATATCCATGTACATGTACTAAAACGTGCCCTCAATTGGTTACAAAAGGTGAACAAAATGGACGACACGATATACCCCAAATTTCTATTGAATAGACTGATTTTCCTTGATACCAAAGACTATAATAAAGTATAATTCAACTGGATATCTCAGGTTAGGCAAATAATAACTAACATAGGCCTGCAATTCTCAATAGAGAAATGTAACTTAACAAATAATGTCATAAATCAGATTTTATCTAATTATGAAACTAATTGCTTAATGAAGATTTGGAAAAGATCGTTAATTCAACTTAAAATTCTTCATTATTTTTTTTTAAATACTCCTATGCAACTGAAGTTTCTTTCGCTAATATCGCAATCAATAACACAAGAATTATTGTTCAGATTAGACTTGCCAATCTCTCAGGACTGATAGTATACCACAATGGACTAAAATATGGATTGAATGCTTGAGACTCTTGAAAGCAATGCACAATGTGCAATCAACACCAAAAGGAAACCTTATTTCAATTATTTTTTGCCTGTCTTCTTTATAAACCATATCGGAATGCATATTTTAAAAAATCTTAGAAACAGATTCCATTACAGAAAATAATTATATGTCTTTCTTTAATGTTCTAAACCTCAATAAAATAAATATGATAGTTTATTATACCATTTATACTCTCAGAATAAAAAGCTTTGTACTGAATGAATAGTAAGTAAAAACTGTATGTATTTTGATAGTTTAGCTCAGCTTTATAACGCTACTTTTTTTCTTTGGATTAATTATTTTATGTAATCATAAATTTAATAATGTTATTTTCTTATCGCCGTGTCGATATATACATATGATTTCTTGGTATTATTTATACATAGAATACTTATGTATATATTTTTATACGTTTGAAATGTTAAACATATTATGTAAATGTATCTCAATAATCTTTGTAATAAATGTTTTACTTGATATACAAATAATTGAATTGAATTGAACCTGTAGTTAAGACTTTAACAATAAAGGCCAGTTTTACAATCTCCGGTTAGAATTTTAACTGTAAGTTAAATAAACAATGTTGAATCGGATTATTGACAGCAATGTTCAATTTGTCATTTAACATTTCATTTCGTTTCAATTTTGTTTATTTAACTGACAATAAAATTTTAACCGGAGATTGTAAAACTGACCCTATGCGATGCAAATGGCCATTAATGAGCAATACGTTGCTGGTTGTGACCCACAAACTTTGTATATGTAAGTTGATTTCTAGCAATTGATTCGATTATTCTGAAAAGAATTACAATCAAATTAAACAATAATTATAGTTAAAATAGAATAAGCGTATTTGAGAAGAATAATTAAATTACACGTTATTAATATTCTGTGAACTAATTATGAAAAACAGTATATGACATATGATTCTAATATCATGTAGATTGGTGACCGCTACACGCTAGTAATGATTTGTTTTTATACTCTAAGCTCTAAGCACACTGATCGGAACAAAACGGCACCGACCGGATACGCGCCTATCGGTAGAAATAAGTTTGCATAGTTTCTTATCAAGGTACGCACACTAGTTGGCACGGCAGCGCTGCGACTATCTTCATAAGAAACTGCAGTAGAAAACATAACTCTATCGCTTCCAGCAATAAAACTATAAATATCGTAATCATGACAATGCGACCTGCTTACTGCTTGTATTAACATTGGATCAGTGGTGCTGCGTGAACTAGAGTAAGGTGAGGCCAAATATTAAAGAAAAATCTTTTTCGGTTCAAGTACAAACATTTTTGAACGCTCTTATAATCAACACACAATTATATATCACCTATACTTATTGTAAATGTACTAAAATAAAAATATAGTATTCATTTGTACAATAAATCAATCCGGCGTTCTTTCATATTAGCAAATCTGTTGAAGAGCGAAAGCATATTAGGCTGACGGCTAACAAAACACGAATGGCAGGTTAGACGCTAGACAGTGGCAGCATGCCAGCCCGCCATCGTGCAGCCTAGCCATACTGAGTTCTCTCCACTACTCTACCGAGGTCGAGAAATTCTCATCCTCACGTATATCATTACATTATGATTATTCCAATGCTTTTATTTTGCGAGTTTACGCTTGTTAAATTTATATAATTCAAAAGAACTAATAATGAAAATATTAGCTGCAAAAGTAATTATTGTAATAATTTATTTACGAAACTTTTTTCTTAAAATATATCAATTCAATTACATTATTCCTATTGTTGTAAATAGTTCACATTGTTTTTATATTTGTCTTCTTGGTTGCTGGTATTTATAAAATTCTACATTTGAAGGCCACAAAAGAAGAACCATTTAACTCCAATTTGTCGAACGTCGACTTTGGAGCGTACCCCGAGTCACCAACGCTGATCCGCGTCGCGACGCTGGGCGTTGGTTTTGAGTTTTTTCGGAAATTAAAATCTACCCTTCAGACGTCGACTCGAGAACACCACGAGTCACCAACGTAGATCCGCGCCGCGTCGGTTTGGAGTTAGACCCAGGTGAGGCTAAACACATTATATAGTCGAACCATTAAACTTGCACCGGTCGTAATTCAGGATTTATATAATTATTCTTTACGATCCAAAGATTCTGTAAGAGGAATTGGCTCGAAATATAAAAGACCACATCTTCATCGAGCTTTGTGTTTTATTTATAACCTTGGACATAACCCGATTGTGACGATCCGAGATTGGCGCCCGAGGCAAACTTGCGTCAAATACCTTCTGTCTAACTTAAAGTTTATCACAATACATAAAATTCTATATTGGGATATAGTAAACTATACTTTGTTATTATTAATAGGTTTCATTGATAATAAAATGATCTTTAAAGTTAAGAAACATATTCTAATTGATATCAATGGCATTGAACTTCTTTCTATACAATTTTATGGTAGTCTATCAGAACAGTTTTTGAGCGGTAAATTTTAAACTCAATTTTATATCAAAGCATAAACCGGTTATTTCCAGGAGTTAACTTGGTTCTTTCACAAATTGAAAATTCAGCAAACTCCAATTTTGTGGTTTTAAGCGTGTTATACTTACTGGAATTGTTTGGTTCTTTTGCAGTATGTAAAGCTATTTTTTTAAAGCACTTTTCAAAAATAATCCCGTAATCAAATAAAATGGAGTTACATTGTTCTTCTTTTGGACCCTTCAATTCATGATATATTAACAGCTGTACATTGTTTAAATAACAGTGCCAAGTAACAATACAATTAAAACAGAAATAAATGATAGTTTTAAATTTATAAAAACATGAAAAAATAACAACAGTTGTAACAAAATACGTTGTTTCTCAAAACAAAATAAATAAATACTTCATTACATAATTGTTTATTAATTAATATGTAGGGATATAGTGTATGTATAATTATAATATTAATAATAAGAGATAAAGCAAATAGATAGTTCAGAGCACACACTCGCGCGACCACTCTTCCAGACAGCCACTCGACTACTAAAACAACGCTGGAACTGCAGCTAACTCCCAGCTGGTAGGTAGGTACGCACGGTTCGCTAGAGTGGGGGAAGATTCACACAACTAAACAGAGTTTCATTATACAAAGTTTAAATTCTAGCTACAACTCTCCCCCTTAAATCGGTACAGGGATAACACAACCGATTTACACAAACACTTAAGTAACTTTTTCATAACCACTTTCACACACTAGGTTTCTGCTTGGGTGGTCGGCCTCTCTTCTTGCGTGGTACTATGGGCGGATGCTGCTCCTCCGGACGTTGCAGATACGGGGTGAGATCTGAAACATGATGCACGCCTAGCACAACACCTGGATTCTCTGGATCTGCGATAGCGTAGCTAGTGGGTGATCTTCTATTGACGACCATATACGGTCCATCCCGTCTGGGCATAAACTTAGAAGTCACGGCTTTCTTTCGATTGCTCAGAGCGTGAACAGCAACTAACACCTTATCTCCGACGTTATAATTAGATGCGGCACGTCGATGTCGATCAGCATATTGTTTACGCCTATCCTGCTCAGACTCAGTTTTATCTCGTACGTTTCGCATGGTTTTAGCCAATTTAAGCAAGTACGGCGTTGCTTGCTCGACGAACACTTCATTTTGAACAACAGCTCTCAGGTCACGACTTACATCATCGGGCGTTCTCAGATCAGTGCCAAATGTCAAAAAAGACGCACTAGAGCCGCTGCTTTGTCCATGGGCTGTATTGAAGGCAAATCGTATAGCTGGTAAGTGGGTAGCCCAATTCTTATGTTCATCACCAACTAGAATACTAAGCTGAGTCTTCAGCTCTCGCTTTTTTCGTTCCACCGGATTTGCTTCCGGGTGGTAAACTGGTGTAACAATCTGGTGTACCCCTAGACAGTGTAATATATGCTGCATAATAGCACCAACAAACTGTGTCCCATTATCACTAATCAGTTTCCTGGGTATACCAAAACGGAAAAATACTTCTTCCACTAAAACACTAGCACAATCCTGTGCAGTTGCATTTACTAATGCAAATAGCTCGACCCATTTCGTAGCTACGTCCTGAACGATGAAAATCCATTTTTTGCCTTTGTCGGTCTCTGGCAGAGGACCGAATAAATCGACTGATAAAGTCTCAAACCTTTGTTGCAAAACGGGTGTCTGCAACAAACCACATGGTTTCATGTTAGTTACTTTATAACGCTGGCACGGTTGACAATGTTTAATGTAATCCTTAATGGTGTTCAACATATAAGGCCAGTAGTAACGCTTGGCTATTCGTTGATATGTTCCTTCACAGCCATTGTGGCCAGATAATTTGTGGTCATGATATTTTCGCAACACATCTGTTCGCTCTGCTTCTGGTACCACTAATTGCGCATCATCTTCTTGGACGTCAGCGTTATATCGATATAAAAGCCCATTGTTCATCACGTATCCCCTGTTTGACCAGCGAGAATACTCAACTTCGTCTTCAAAATTTTCTAATGCCTTGATAATAATGGCAATTTCCTTATCACCAATTTGTTTCTCTCGGTATTCACAAATATTAATTGTTGGCATGGTAATTTCCACAGTACAAATTGTACAGCACTTAGAGCTTTCTTCAGTGCATGGGGGCCTTGACAGGGCATCAGCAACTATATTCGTCCTACCAGGAGAATACTTAATATCCAGGTCAAAAGACTGCAACGTTAAAGCCCATCTGGCGAGTCTTCCGGATGGTGATTTATTAGTCATAAGCCATCTTAGTGCCTGATGATCAGTGTAGACTGTCACCTTACTGCCTTCTAGATACCCTTTGAACTTTTCCATGCTCCAAACTACGGCTAGAGCTTCACGCTCAGTTGTATTGTAGTTTACCTCTGCACTAGTGAGTAAGCGGCTCGCATACTCCACTGGACGCTCGTCCTCGTTCTCCCCCTGTAGTAGACATGCCCCAATGGCATAGCCGCTTGCATCCGTCTTCAGAACGAATTGTAGTTTGGGGTCGGCTTGTCGTAAGATGGGAGCGGAAGTGAGTCGTTGTTTCAGCAAGTCGTAAGCTTCTTGTTGAGAACTAGTCCACTTAAACACAGCGCTTTTCTTAGTAAGTTCGGTTAATGGTCGTGCCAATTTCGCAAAGTCAGGTATAAAACGCCTATACCACGAACAAGTCTGTAAGAAGGTTAAAAGATGCTTCAAGTTTCGTGGTGGTGCAAGATCTAAAATTGCAGATACTTTTCCAGGGTCCGTCTGTATTCCATCTGGTGTAATATAATGACCCAAGAATTTTACACTCATTCGCGCAAAAACACACTTCTCCCGATTTACACTAAGTTGAAACTGTTTCAAACGTTCAAATACCAATTTCAAGTCAATTAAATGTTGTTCCAAAGTCTCAGACATGATAATCATGTCATCCAGATAAGCGAGAATACACACTGTTGGTAAACCTGCGCGAAATCTATCAATCAGTCTCTGGAAAGTTGCCGGCGCGTTTCGCAAACCGAACGGCATTCGTTTGAACCGGAAAGTTCCATAAGGGGTGACAAACGCAGTTTTGTCGCGATCCGCTTCCCGCACTGAGACCTGCCAATATCCCGCACGCAAGTCGATAGTCGACATAATTGGCGTCCGTTTGGCCAAGTGTAACAGATCATCCAATCGCGGCAAAGGGTAGCTATCCTTAACCGTAACTTGATTTGGACCACGATAGTCCACGCAAACTCTGGTTGAACCATCTCGTTTAGGAACAAGAACCACAGGTGCAGCCCAAGGCGATTCACATGGTTCTATCACATCTTCATTGAGCATACGCGTAAGTTCTTTACACAAATTGTCCTTCTTCAATGGCGACATCCGATAGGGGGGAACTGAAATTGGAGTACTATCCCCAGTATCAATACAATGCTCAGCAAATTTAGTTGGTGCATTGTTCGGTTTAAAAAGATCCGAATGTTCTTCGAGCGAACTGTTAACTTGTTTTTGTTCGACATCACTTACCCTTTGGCCTTCATCAGTTCTGAGAGCAACTGTACTAAGAGCGCAATAATTAAAACACTCCTGCTTAAAAATGGGTTCTACTACCAGATCATATTTGACACCTGGTGCATCCAAAAAGAACCATTTATTATCGGGAACGCACAAAGCAATGTTCGCTTGACGGATGAAATCGATTCCCAAAAGCGTACAGTTTTCTTTACATTTAGGTAGTACCAGAAACGTTATTGGTATAACCCGATCCATCAGGTCAATAACAACGTCTACCGTTAACAATTCTTCCGTAGTAGGAATACCATTAGCATAAACAATGGTCTTAGTTACTGTATTAAATTTGTAACCTGTGAAGCAAAGAAGTTGGTACAACGTATGGCCGGCAATACTTTGCGTAGCGCCTGTATCAATATAGCCATAACCACGCGATCCACGTATTTCAATCGGCAACAACGGTCGTGTCGACGTCTTTGTGGTGTTTATAGCATAAAATTCTGCTGCTCCAGCCTCTTCAACCTTCTGCTTGCAGTTAGGGCAGTTACTTCGAATGTAACCTTCAGTACCACAGCCAAAACAAGAAATGGCAGCCGATTTCTTCTTACCAGTACCACTCGAACTCGCAGAGCTCATTTGTATCTTGCAGGTTTCTTTCTTCTTTAGCCTTTCACACGCGGCCTTGACGTGACCGAATTTCTTACAATAGGCACATTGCACTCGCACTTTCCTATCGTCACTAGGATTTGCTTCTGCGATCACTTTATTGTCTTTTGGATTATCAGGTTCTCTGATCGACTGTTCAATCTCACGAGAACGTTTCAATAACTCACTGAATGTCTTAAAGTCACTTCGCGGTAGTCTCTTACGCACTTTCCGAGATAACAACCCGTAAGTCATGTCCAACTGTGCTTCTTCCGCAAGTGTATAGTCCAATTGCGCTAGTAACGCACGAATACGACACACAAATAATTCTGTGCTCTCATCGGATTCTTGTTCACGTTTAAACACTTTCCGAAATATTAATGGAGCCGGAAGTTTCTTTGAGTAGATTTCTTTCATTAAACGCACCGCTTCACTCCATTTTGTAACAGAGGATTTGACGCCTTGCCACCACATAGCAGCTAGACCTTCCAAAAGCATTGATAAGCCACGTAGCGCGTTCTCATCAGTTATGTTTGAGCATTCTTTAAATGTTTCTATATGGTCAACGAAAGAGTCAATGTCCGCCTCACTATTACCATTAAATCGTACCGTAGATGTCGCAAAACTACCAGTTTTTGGTTCACTAACCGCAACCGCACTGACAGGAGATTCCACGTAGTTCTTGCAAGAGTAGTTTAAATTGTTCCTCAGACAAAGTAATTGACGAAGACTCAGTCTTCGGCTCGATCTTTGGCTCTGGTTTCGGGTCGGTCTTCGGGGGCATTATGACTTCTTGTATTAGCTGTTACCTTTACACGGCACACAAAACACTCTTCAAATACCGTAACCAAAAGTCTAACACACAATGCAATTGCAAAATCCCGCTACAATAACCATACACTATTCCAAATCCCAACGTACTACTCGCACACCTTACCGAATCTGGTTACCAACCACACAATGAACAATGAAAAACAACTGTCGACACTGTTCGTTAATGTTCGGTTCTGGCCTCGCGTCGGGGCGCCACTTTATGTAACAAAATACGTTGTTTCTCAAAACAAAATAAATAAATACTTCATTACATAATTGTTTATTAATTAATATGTAGGGATATAGTGTATGTATAATTATAATATTAATAATAAGAGATAAAGGAAATAGATAGTTCAGAGCACACACTCGCGCGACCTCTCTTCCAGACAGCCACTCGACTACTAAAACAACGCTGGAACTGCAGCTAACTCCCAGCTGGTAGGTAGGTACGCACGGTTCGCTAGAGTGGGGGAAGACTCACACAACTAAACAGAGTTTCATAATACAAAGTTTAAATTCTAGCTACACAGTAACAATAAATAGCAATTACTAAATTGTTTTTACAAAAACTAATTGAAAATAATATAAATATACACTTGCCGCGCAATCTGCTCGGAACGAGAAAGGCCAAGTCTCCTCTTGGTTCGTGGGCAGTAGTGTATGGCGTAGAGGGGATATCGTTCCGCCTAATTCGCACTTATATATTCCCCTTTGAGGAAATCACAATTTAGCAACCTCTTTGTGTAAATTCGCGTGAAAATAACGCTATTTAAATGGTTATTTGGCATATTATAGTAACAATAGTTGTTTCTGAGTTCAATTACTTATTGTAGATTTATATTCAATACATTTTAATAAAAAAAAATTACAAATGTATTGAACTTAAGAGCTGAAGCTTAGCCTCACCTGCCTCATCTGATGCACCGCCACTTCACTGGGCATTAACGGACTATTACTTGCGCCGCTCTGTTGAAATAAAGACAAGCATTGCTTGAAAACTTAAGGGTTCGCCACATGCTATGAGTGCTCTGTATAGTAAAATAATCTTTCGTTCCTTGAACATAAATGCTTTCTTCGTATGCCGCTTTGTCAATTATAGTTTTGTTATTGGACACGAAAGAGTCAAATTACTTGACTTTATTCAAACTTATTTCTGCCAATCGGCACACAGCCGGTCGGTGTCGTTCTGTTCCAAACATTTTGCGCTAGCCTTAAGTGATATGTAGTAATACAATTGTTTGTTTCGAAAGTACTAATTTGGCAAATGCAGCACGTCGTATTTGTCATTTTGCCATTAAAATGGTTATTATAAATATTAATAATTACATGTTTAAGATTATATTATTTACCATGTTGTATTATAATTAGTGATGTGCAAATTTGGGAAACTTATATTTTTGAAAGTTTCACAAAATGTTTCACTATGAATTTCAATGAATGTTTCATATAAAAATTTCTGTAAATCTTTCAATGAAAGTTTCATTTAAATGTCAAGAAACAACATTTGTCAGTTGAATTTCAAATATTTGGATCTCATATTAACTAATTTGAAAATAAATAAGAAAAACAAAACCTTCAAAACAAAATAAAAAATTATTATTGATAATGTACTTGAATTTTATATTCGAAAAATTTACAAGTTGCAGCATGTAGATTAACCAAACATAACTTGCACGTAGATAAGTGCAATCGCATGCATCTCTTGCATGTTATTTGCGGATGTCTATTGCTGAGAGGTTAGGTGTACTTTACGAAACTTTCATGATACTTAAGGTTTTAAACTTTAATTTTTGAAATTTTTCAATTGAAACTTTCAAATGGCACATTACTAATTATAACTGTTTTAATTATTATACTCATCGTTATACTAATGCCGGGTTGCAGAAACGTTCATAAATTTTTAATTAATTAACGAACAAATTTGAATCAGTTTCCTTATTATTATGACATTTAAATCATTGCTGTAAAAAATCGCGTTGCATTTGTTCGGTTTGATGATCTGTTAACTAATCAAAGAATTGATGAACTTTCCTGCAATCGAGTATAAATCTATTTCTTTTTGAATTACTTTCTGTAAATTTTCTAGTAATATTGTCCTGCAATTAAGAGTACCTACACCTGTTGAATAATAAATAATTAAATATATGCACGTTGCTTTTTTAAACCGTATCTACACTGAGAAAAATGAAAGGTTTGAATGAAATAGATTCACTATTTTCAATTTTTCTATTTAGATTCAAAGTTATATATTTTGATTAAAAAAATATAGTTTTGAAATAAATTTTTGAGCAATTTTGTTAAAAAATATTTTCAGTTTTAAAGTTATATTTTATTTCAATATATCAACACTTTGAATCAAATACCTTTTTCATTTAAATTTGCTCATTTGAAATAAAAAAATTAAATATTGAATTAAAACTGTATATTTTTTTACAAAAATAAAATAGTTTAAATTTAAAACTTATATACATTCGTTGAATTTGCGAACATGTTTAGTACAAAATTTAAACTTATCCTTATAAAAATTTTCTTACTCAACTCAAAACTAAATGTTTTCTATAAAAACCAGTACTTCTGCTTATAACATTGTTCTTATTTGAGGTAAAACCAAACATTTTCATTGAAAATATAAACTTCTTTTTATAAAATTAGTCTTACTCAAAATAAAACTAAACGTTTTCGGTGAAAACCTAAATTTCTTTTTACAAAATTTTTCGTATTCAATACAAAACTTAACATTTTACATGAAGATAGTCTCAGTTTGAATGAACAGTACAAACTCTACACATTTGAACTCCGTCATCTATGCATTATACAAGCAGCAACGCAACATGTTCGTAAACAAATTTAATTTTGTTGAAAAGTGTATAGTTGTATGCAGAATTGATCGGTAAATAATGTCCCATAACTTCAGGTACATATTAGAAGGGCATATAGTTCTTAATGTCCTTTCAAAATTCTAAAGTTAGTTTTGAGGTTTTTGAAGGAAACAGTTTTGGGACACTGGTTGAATAGGTAGTTTTAATGTTAAATATTACGTTGTATTAGTTACTAGTAGCCGGCCACATAAATTGTGTTTCTTATAAGAGTTTTGATATTGCTCTTCTGATTATTGTTACAAATATGAATGGTTACAGTAACAGTGAGTTAGTGGATATGTTGCTAATGTATGGCAAAGCAGGGCAAAACTGTAGATTAGCTCAGCGTTATTACACTGAACGTTTCCCAGGACGACGGCATCCGAATTCTCGCATATTTGTAAGCCTTACTCAACGCCTTCGCGACACTGGTTCTTTGCAACCTAATCGGGGAAGAGACGGCGGGGCTCATCGGAGACCAGTAAATGTTGAAAATGCTGTCTTAGATTTGTTACGCAATGACCCAACAATCAGCATAAGGAGAATATCTCATCAACTACCAAGTGTACCACGAATGACAATTTGGAGAATTTTAAGGAATAATAATTTACATCCTTATCATTTTCAACGGGTCCATGCGTTAATTGAACCCGATCATTACTCTCGAGTAAGGTTTTGTGAATGGCTTCTAAACCAACATGCTCAGGATGGCAATTTTACGTTAAAAGTAATATTTTCCGACGAAGCGATATTTACTCGAGATGGTATACATAATATTCATAACTGTCACTACTTTTTTGCAGAATAATTTGCCTGAATTATTAGAAGATATTCCTCTTAATGTACGTCAAAATGCATGGTTTATGCATGACGGTGCGCCGCCACATTTTGCTAGAAATGTCAGACATCATCTTGACAGAGTATTTGAGGACAGGTGGATTGATCGAGGAGGTCCCGCGTCTTGGCCCCCTAGATCCCCGGATTTCAAGCCGTTAGATTTTTATTTGTGGGGTAATTTTAAATCCCTCGTCTATGATAATCAAGAGGCACCTGAAACCCTTGAAGAATTACGGCAACGAGTTGAAAATTGTGCTGAAAGAATTAGACAAAAGAATGCAATTCATCGGGCTTGTTCAATTTCTTTAATTCAACGTGCTGCATTATGTTTAGCTGTTAATGGGAATAATTTTGAACAGTTTTTGTAAAAATAATAGTATATTAAAGAACGTGTTTTATAAGACATGTTTTTTTCGCACGCGTCAAAATTTAGAAAACGAGCGTTAGCGAGTTTTCTAATTGACAAGTGCAAAAAAAGTCTTATAAAATGAGTTCTTTATACTATTTTTTATATTTTGAACCTTCTACAAACTAATATGTTTTTAAAAAACTGTTAATATTAAACCGAGTTGATTTAGGGAAATTTGTAAGTGAAATGTTGTAGTTGGTAACATTGAATTGACCACATTCAATTATTATTTGAAAGTTCATATCATTTCAATATTTACGAACAAATTTAAGTGAATTTAGTGTAATCATGGAAGATGAAATCAGTTGCACTCCGCCTGAGCTACTTAATATAGCTCAGACTACAGGAAATAATCTACTTCCTAAAAAATCGCGCGAGATTTATGAGAAAGAATTTGCAAATTTTGACACATGGTGTAAAGAAAATAATGTCAAAGGCGTAACAGAGAATGTTTTGATTGCTTATTTTGAAATGCAAAGTAAGACGAAAATATGTATTATTATTATTATATTCATTAAATAAAGTAATTAATTAAGTAAAAGAAATTTTGAGGTTATATTAAAATTTCTTATCTTCCAGCTTTGACGTTTGACAATTTAACCCTTTCAGCCTCAGTGTCCAGGAAATTTTTATTTTTTCTTATATTTGAATTAAAACTTGCTTTAAAATTAATTAAAAATAATTTTCTATCGTTCAAAGGTTCAATCTACAAATTTTTAGTACTACTAGGTCCATCTATGTGGACTAATTCGAACATTATATTAACATTTACTTACTCAATTTGTGATTATATTTGTACATTTTCATGTAAATAATCTTCCCTAAATAATAATAATAACGACATTATATTATTAAAATGAATAGTCAATTAACTAAAAATAAATTAGGTAAAAATGGGTTAAAGAAACGTCATCTAGTACCAACCGTCTAAAACAAAAAATTGCGTATCGAAATGAAGGTCATTACGATACGCAATTGCGTATCGTAATGACTTCATTATGAACGCAAAATATAAAAAGTAAATAATTTGATTTTTTTTCATTGCATACATATCTCCCAAACTTAATTGGTGTGACAAAGCTTTACGTAATTGCATAAATTAATTTCATTGTTAAATTATTTTATGTAATAGTTATAACTAATTTCACTATTCCAAATGTTATAGTATCCAGGGGTACAAAAAATGTTCTTCTTAAGTGAACTACCCTTAATTATAGGAATTTTGAAAAAATTCTTTTTGTTCCGTAATCAGGACATTAAGAAATATATGCCCTTCTAATATGTACCTGAAGTTATGGGGCACCCTGTATAAATTCATATAATTTATAAAAGTATTTATTGAATTTTAAATGATAATAATACCATTTTTGTTCTTTTAGTAGTGTTTTTCGACATCGATGTTAATAAGCTCCTAACCTCGTTGGCATTTTCACAACTAATTCCAATTTTCACTGGTATAGAACATGAAATACATGAAAATTGTTTACTTGAAATGAGTGATGACGTGGTTAAGGAAATAATTCCAAAAAAATCGCCAAAGCAAATTTTTTAAGAAATTTGAACACGTACAAAATATTAACGAAACCAATGATAATACAGTCGAACTTCACTAAGCCAAACTTCGATAACTCGTATTTTGGATAACTCGAATCAAACTGGTTGGCAATAGCGCCAAAAGTGAGAATTATGGGTAATTTTTACTTGATAACTTGAACTTCGATTACTCGAATATCTAATATTATTTGAACAGAATATTTGGCGCCAGCTTCAATAAGTCAAATTCTGGGGAAAATCCCTTATACGTGATTTTATAACAGGTGTTTTTATAACATGATGATGGAGGCAGTTCGGTTTCTGTACTACTGAAGTTCAAACATAATGCTTTGTTAATTATTATTAGGTGAAATAAAAATACTGTGCCTACTTGATTTATCACGTTTAAGACATTTTCATTGCTGATATGTCATTAAAACGTACTTTAAAATTTTTATCTATTCATGAAAAATTTAGACTGACCAAAGAAGTGGAAAGTGGTTCACGAAAGAAAGATGTAGCTCTGAAATATGATGTTCCGGCAAGTACAGTGTTTACTGTTTTAAAAAAGCCGGCTTTGGTCAGTATTCAGAGTGGGACGAAGAGGATGAAATTACTTTGATTTTCATAAGTGAACGTATGAATGAAAAACGTAAGGAAGAAATTCAATTGCAATTGGAATATGAAGCTTGGAAAAATGTCAAAATTACACCAGAAGGTGACACCTTAAATGATTTTATACATGTGGATGATGATATTGTTCCTTCGGACTTTCCCACAGATGAAGATATTGTCGAGCTCTACAAATCTGAAACTGTATAGCTCGACAATACAGATGACAGCGAAAGTGATATGATGGAGAATGATTTGCAGCAACCACCTTCAAACGAGTTGGTTGAAAATTCGCTAAACGTTTTGCGTTCGTATTTAAAAACCAATGATCATACAACCGATTCCCTGTATAATGGTTTAAATAACATTGAAGCTTTTTTTATTAAAATCAAAATAAAAAAATTCTTTCGTCAGTCACAAATAACAGACTTTTTTACACTAAAATAATGTTTATAACTTTGATCTGTATACATATGTCAATCTGTATATATTATAAGGTAAGTGATTTTTACTCAAATAAATACATACAAACATAAATAATATTTATACATATGCATTTTATTTAATAACCCGAAGTCTTCATAACTCGAACTTTTTTTGTGGCAAGTCATGGTTTGAGTTATCGAAGTTCGACTGTATTACCCAAAAATTCTGATACTTTTATGTAAGTGTTTTTATGGTTTTTACTTCGGAACTTATATACTTATATGCAAATTAGTTGCAGGATATTAAAATAATTTTCGACAACGATACTTTCCTTAGAATCTGCAGATATAACAACACCGACCGAAAGTGATTACAGTTCAATCAGCACATCTGGTTCAATGGTTCAAATTCCGACATTGACATGTAATTAAATGTAAATTATTTTTTGTATATCTGTCTATATCCTATAAATAAATATAAGCAATTTATATACAAAAATATTTTTTTTCTGAGAAAATACCTATTATTTTATTAAAGCTTAAAAGTTTTTCTTCAAAACAATATTGTATTTCATTCAAAATATAGTATGTTCGTTTTAACTTTTACATGAAACTGAACACAGTTTTCATTTAAAAGTATTACGATTCCTATGAAAAATATTTCATTTATAAGAAAACTTAATACGGGTTTATTGAACATTTAAAACTTCAATAAAAAACGCTTTGTTTCAATAAACATTTTATTTCAAATATGATGTATTTTGGATAAAGAACTTACTAATTTTCAACCAAACTGTATACTTTTTAGTCAAATAAATAAATTGTTTACATTAAAATATTTTCCACTTTCGTTGAAGTAGTTTACGGTTTCAACTAAAACTTGGAGTTTAAAACTTTAAATTTCTTTACAGAAATTGTTTTCGCCATATACAAAACGAAAAATATTTTGAATCAATGTTATTCTTTTTGAATCAGAACTCTACTTCTCTCAGTGTATACACCGATTTTTCTCGGTATATAACAACTAATTGTATATTTATCTGTCTTCCTTATGGTCTCCTACATTCTATCTTCGATATTAAATTTTAATTTTCTTTTATTTTCCATTTTACGTCATCAATTATTGCCTTTAAAATTTTGTAATTAATCTAAGAAAAGTGCGCATGTTCTGTTTGATTTAATTAAATTACCCGAAAGTCTATTAAGTTTTTCTCAAGTAATGTATTTTTTTTTTCGAAAAATAAAAAAAATGGAATCTCATATTTAACATACCCTTACTATATGTAAAAAAAATCATGAAAATTTCCATTGTTTAATCGAAAATAACAGGTAACTTTTATTACAAATAATGTGGTCGATCTCAAAAATTCATATATACGTGTAAAATCTTTTGCCGTTCTAACCTGACTACAGCATCATCCAAAAGTTTCTACCAATCAGAATGCGAAACGTACAAATGGACTTAGTGAAGTGGACGTCGAACGATAAAATAAAAAATCTGATATGGCCAGCATATGTCCTCTCGGCAATTCCATATTATATATATATATATATATATATATATATATATATATATATATATATATATATATATATATATATATATATATATATATTTACGGCATATTACTACCCATTGCTGGGTGTGCCAATCTGCTTTGTACGCAGATATCGGTAATGATGATGACATATTTGTACCGTGCTGGCGTTTACCAGGCGTCACTTCACGGGCACTCATTGCTGGCGTGGAGAGTGCACCACAGGAGTCAATTTAGTGCCATTTGAAAATTCTAAATATTTGGCGTCGGTCGGGATCGAACCCGGTTCCCCAGATTCGCGACCAGACCCTCAGGCACTCGGACACGAGACCCCCACATACATATATATATATATATATATATATATATATATATATATATATATATATATATATATATATATATATATTACATGGTTGAATTCAGCAAAAAAAATACTCTATAAAATTGGCATAATAAATATACAGGGTGGTGGCGGTTAGGGATGAACATAGAGATTTAACTAAAACTATTATAATTACCCCTTAACCTTAAAATTAATTTTAATAAAAACTAGATACGTATTTCGAGAACTAAGTTCTCATCATCAGTAATACAACAAGTGAAAAGTTAAACAGAGTAGTCAAGATTACTCAACATGTCAACCATGCCAGAGGTCCTAACAACTCTGCGGGTGTGGCGGTTAGGGGTGAACATAGGGATTTAACACGGGATTTTAGTTTTTTGCAATTTCCTGCTCTCCTGTTCTTTTTACGGCAAAGACTGTAGAGTACAAAATTGTTCAGAATTAAAAATTGCATACAAAAATGTATTTACATTTATTATTATGTTTTTGGTTTCTTCACAATTTTAAAAAGAAATTTCAAAATTTCTGTTAATTTGTAGCAATAGCCATGACTTATAACTCAAATGTTTAAACATAATAATGTCATTCAATTTCTGTCAAATTTTCGAAATTTTCTCTAATAAAAAGTTAATTTAATAATGTATGTTTATTCGAATAAGGAACGAGTTTTCATTATAAAAAATTATTATGGTGGAAATAGTTTTAGAAGAATACGTGATATGTTTTCCATAAAGTACGAAAATACACAAATTCCTATTATAGCAACAATTTCTAAACTTGTTAAAAACGTTGAGAACACAGCTAGTGTAGCTGTGAACAAAGGTAATGAAGGAATTAATAATAATAATAGAAGACGTTATAACGAAGTGAATGAAGAAATGGTATTGGCTATGATAAACAAAAATTCTACGTAGTTGATACATTTGGAATTGGTTTATTATTAAATGGTATACCTAATAAAAAATGCGTATTAAAATTAAAAGTTGTTTGTTTTTATTTAATTTTTAAGTTAGATTAACGCATGGTTGACGTTTATAAATAATTTTTGACAACCAGAAAAAAATAAATTCCATGGCTATTGCTACAAAATAACAGAAATTTTGAAATTTCTTTCTAAAATTGTGAAGAAACCAAAAACATAATAATAAATGTAAATAGATTTTTGTATGCAATTTTTAATTCTGAACAATTTTGTACTCTACAGTTTTTGCCGTAAAAAGAACAGGAGAGCAGGAAATTGCAAAAAACTAAAATCCCGTGTTAAATCCCTATGTTCACCCCTAACCGCCACACCCTGTATATCATCCTATTTAAAAAAAATAACTTGAGAACCACTGGGTTTAAAATAGGTATTTAGTTATTTACATTATACAGTGTTCAAAAAAATTCTTAACTCGGAGTAGGCTTTGAACAAAGAAACGTATATGAATTTAAAAATATTTAATTAAATGTGAATTTGACATGAGACATTGTCAAAAATGTCATCTAAAGAAATCAGAGCTTTTCTTAAATTATATTTTAAGATCAATTCTGTCGACTTGACTTTTGAATTAAATAATGATCAGACATATGTTTCACTGTTCATAGCCTATACCGAGTTAGAATATTTTTTGGACACCTGTACGTGCGGTAGGTGTTATTTTACAATGCGAGGTTCTATATTGAAACACGTCGCGCAGCAGAGTGCTGCAATAAAACCGAGCGTTGTACAAATACCTACCTAACGCACGCATTATGTATTAAAATTTTTGGTCGAGATATCTATTAAAACATGTATTTTCTACAAATTTTGCTTGTTAACTTTAAACCATTGTCATCAAGCGAGCTACATTAATAATGACACTATTAAATATATTATTCAATTAATTAACGACTTTAATTCATGTACAGAGTTAAATTTCATGCTTTTTGAGATGTTGAGAAAAAGACCAAGAATTTGATTATTTGATTTATTAGGAATGTCCATGGGCGCCGGCATCATGGTGCAAAGTGGTGCAATTGCAATTTGAATTACAAAAAATAAAAAAAAAAATATTTTTAATATTTTCACATATTAAATCATAAAAAATTTAAAAACTAATAAATTGAGTAATTTATAGAAACAGAAAATATGTAAATCATTTCAAAATATAATACTGAGAAAATATGTAAATCATTTCAAAATATAATACTGACTAATATATAAACTTAGAATTAGGGTCATTTATTTTTTAGGGAGATTCATAAGAATCAGGGTAGCCCATACGGATAGACAGTTCTATTGTATATTAATTAATATATAGTTATTTATATATCAAATTTCCGATATCTTTTTTTAATATTCCGAGAGAAAAAAAGTCGCCAAGGCCGCTTGCCGCTTGCCGCCGACGCAGGACAATCTCGAGGGCGTTGCAGGATTCCGCGGACAAGGTGTACACACTATTTTTTTTGTACCTCCGTCCAATTTGACTAGTATTACAGAACTTAAAATCGTCCAGAAATGCACAGTTGCTGATATAGGCCGGCAAAAGGAGTTGGCATTACTGGTCTGGTGATATGCCAATTTTCAACACAAGATTTAGCAAAATGTTTACAAATTTTAGGGCTATATCTTTAATTATTATAACTTAAATAAGTAAATTTTGTCATAAAAATAATAATATGCTATCGCGTTATTACATGTGATAGCATGCACATTGTCAGTTTTTAAGAAGAAATTATCAAGAACAAATAATGATACTACGACAGTTTTTCATTGCTTCAAAAATTCTTCACGCCACCACCCACCCGCCTTTAACTCTTCCCTCCAGTAGTTTTTGAACCCGAAATAATTAATTAATTTCCTTTTGCGCCCCACACTGTACTACGAGTTTAGTTACGCACTTGTTAATGTATACTACAACCATCATAGCACCATATTTAACCAAAACAAACTCATTATTGTATTTCCATACACAGAGAAAAATGACGTATTTAATCCAATACGAGGTGGCGTGTTGAAAAATTATTATTTGAATCAAACATTTTTGTTTTGTTTTAACTAATATCGTTTTATTTGAAAACATCTCAATTTCTTGAAATAACATTGAAAATCGTTTTACTCTTATTTCTTGATCCAAATAAACATTTTCTTAAAATAAGTATTTTTTTCTTAGTCGAACAAATTGTTGTATATTAATATAAATAAATATACCTCTAGAATTAAAACAACAATAACATTTTAATTTAAGAAGTAATTTTTTTATATCACTATATTAAGTGCATTGAATTATAAGATTTTGTGTTAGCTCAATGCATTTCTTATATTGACGTGTTGTTGCTCGACGCGAAGGGTTTATGCGTCAGCGTCATATGGTGATTTGCCGGTGATGTAGCCGGTAGCAGTATCTTCGGCTTAGCATTTCTTAGCAAAGTAAGTGTAAAAATGGGTGACTGTGAAACATGCAATCTTCTGCTACAGTGGGGATTTGAAGAATATGTAAAAAATTTGAAGATATGGTAATATACACTTAAAATTGATACATACCTATATTGCAGGGCAGTCATTTTTAACCATAAGGCAAGCTGTACTTTAGTCCAAATGATATAATTTATTAAATTGTTTGTGACTATTGATGGAATATAGTAATATGTATTATAGTTTATTTATATTGTAGTAGCTAATAAAATAAAAATGCAATAAAATCTATTTTATTTGAACGGTGCTCCTCTTAACCTAACCTATCCAATTTATTAATCCAACATATCAATTTATTTTAAAATAATGCATGACTATGTTAATTCAATAAACTCTAAACTTTCTTCTAAAATAATTACTATATTTAAACAAAACATTTCATATATTAATTCAAATTATTTATCATGTCAATAAAAGAAAACAAATGAATTAAATTTACATTTTGTAAAAGTTTTACTTTAACACATTATTTGCATTGAAACAACATTATTAAATCAATACTTTATCACTCTTTAAACCAACTCAGTTACTTTTTTGTTTCTCTACAAGAGTGAAAATGAGTAAGATCAAAACGAATCCTTTTGATTGAACACTTTATTTCTCTGTGTGTATATCGAAACAACAGTCTATACTATATGTTACTACCTTACCTCACCTATGCAATGCCCTGAAATGTTTTCTCCTAGCCTTATCCAAGTGTATTCTTGTCCCTTTAATGAATGTTGTTGTTGATGGATATGACATCAGATACATCTGTGAATAGAAAGCCAGTCTCTATGTTTTCGCACAAAATGTAGGCGGTATACACGGAGCAAGACTGTGCAAGCAGAAGGCTTCTTGGCAGGCTGCGTGGACTACAGCATAGGAGGGAATATCTTAATGTATTGTAAAATTTTATTCTTAATATTTGAAATGTATAAGTACATATTTGGTTTAGTCGTATATTGGATTTGGAAAAACAATTTAATAAAATTTATTATATTTAAATAAATATAATGATAATTAGAAAAAATCAGTATTAGTACCCTACTAATATTATTTTACACTCAAGTAAGATCTGTATTAGAATATGGCTGTGTAATATGGAATCGTAAAACATGCTCCATTTCAGATACAATTGAAAAATTCAGTAAAATTTCTAAGATATTTGTATTACAAAACATATTATATACCAACGTATATATCTCAAATAGCGCAATTAAATTTATTTAATGCACATACACCGCAAAATAGGCAAGAACTTTTGATGGTTCTTTTTGTATAGAAAATAATTTATATTCTAGATGTATCAGACTTATTATTTGTTATTGTTGCATATAACTATCTAACATGAAACTAAGACCAAGGTTTGTACGTTTTAAACTAAAAGAAACAAGTTCACCATTATTTGGTTGTTTAAAATTGTTAAATAAATTCTGTACCTGTAATGTAAATAATGATATGCTTCACTGATTTAATACGAACCAAAAAAAAACAATTTGTAAATTCAATCACTGTGAAAATATGTAATTGGGTATAAATATCCTGTATATTCAGTATCAGTATCTTACTCCACCTTACTGCACACCTTTAATATGCCCAGTCTATATCATCGCCGTGAATTGATTTCTGTTTTTCATCTCAGTAAGTTAATTCATGGCGAACTTAACGACTCGTCTAGTTTGAGTTCCCTTAATTTCCACATCCCATCCTGTCACTCACGAAACTTCATTACCTTCTACCTTACTACCCCTCGTACATACATAGATTATTCTTGTCCCATATACAGAATGTGCTCAACCTATAATACTAAATATTCTGATGTTGACATTTTTCATTTGCAACCTAAATCTTTCTATAATGTAATACGCAATGTTTAGTATACACTATTTTCTATTTTAACCAATATTAATTTATGTTAAGTTATACTAGTTTATGTATAATGTTTTTTCCTGTCCTCAATTGGGAATTTTTTCCTGTTGGACAGTGTATGTCTAAATAAATAAATATTTTGCAGTTTGAATAAATTATTATTATTATTGTTGTTGTCGTTATTATTATTAAAATGACCGTATTTTACTGGAAAATTTATTTTTCCGTAAATTTTATTTCATAACAATATTCTCCAGTTCTTTTTACAAAGAGAGTTTTTCACAAAATAATAATATGTATAAGGTACGAGAATATATTTAAATGTATTTACAGATACTTTAAACATGTTAAGAGCCACTATTCATTAATCATTGTTATTGTCAACACCACCCAGAAATTCCATAAGAACTAATATTAAAAACTAAAACTTTTAACTCATTTTCAATCCTTCTCTTATGCGGCGGCAATTCCCATCTCAATTTGGATTTCTAATTAAATATTTAGCAGTGTTTACTCAACTTTAATTACAAACTGCTGCAAGGACATCGCTTGCTGCTATGCTGCTGTCTTTGCGCAAATCGGTTCACACTGCGTCGCAGCGTCGCGATCGCTTTCCTTCCCGCCAACTTCACAGCGGGGGGCGGACGCCGAAGTAAACATCCCGCCATTGTCGCACAATTTGTTTCTTCCTTTGTTTTAATAAATGTGCCAGCGAGATCTAATTGAATGCAGCTACCTACGAAGGAAAGTTTTAGAAGGAAATATTAGTTTAAAAGTGGAAAAGGAAAAACAACAAACAGAAGATGAAATTGTAGTAACTTTGTAACTTTGTTGTGATTTTTGGTTATATTGTATTTATTAACAGATGGTAATAAATTCATTTGGAGCTACGATTGCCGCTGCAGGTATCCGTGAGTATTAATATGCTATGACTACTTCTTGTTCTATGATATGAGGTACCTACAACGGTTTGTGCGTGCGTAGAAATTATATTAAATTATATTCTATATAAAGTGGACATATTAGATTTTGGATTAAGTTCATACAACGGAAGTGATACTTTATTTGAAGCTCTGAACAGATTTTCGTGAAGAATATGATATATTCCAAAACTTGTCAAATTTGGTATTTAAGAATTTTATATGAAGGGGAACAACGTATTAGATTTAGAGTAAAACTGACATAACGGAAGATATACTTTACTTGAAGCTCTGAACAGATTTTCACCAAAAATATATTATGATATATTCCAAACCTTTTTAAATTTAGTATTGAAGGGGTGAACATATTATATTTATTTTGGTTAAAATTGATAACCCGAAAGCGAAAGAGATACTTTACTTGATGCTCTAAACAGATTTTGGTGTAAAATATATTATGATATAATATAGAGGATGTAACAGCTAAACGAGCTACCTCAAATATCTTCTATATTATTAAAGATACAATAAAATACCATAAGGCAAGGGGGACATCTGAATGCAGAAGAATAGTATATTATGTTAGGAGTAGAAAGCGGTCTTTTTGTGTTGAACCCAGCTATTGCGACCGAGGCGCTAGCCGACGCCTTACAAGTTGGGTAAAACACAAAAAGGGCGTTCTACTACGAATGACATAGGTACTATTTTTTTATTCAAGTGTTTTAATGAATATTATAATACGCTTAAAAAATATATTTTTTGGCCTCCTAAAGTGTAAACATAACAATCACATCGTTGGCGTCCATGGTAGTTGCGATTTGACACTTGCCATAACTTTGCCGCACCGAATAAGGTAATACACACCCAAAGTTTTAAGAGGCCATTAATAAATAAAGCTACTTTGTAATAATAAAGAGTGCCTACAAAAACTCTAGCTACCGTAATTTTTGTTCAATAATAGTAAATAAATAAAACTGAATTTCTTTTAATTTAATCTGCCAGCGCCATCTGTTAACATTTTAATAATTCTCAGTCGGCAATGTCAATATGTCAAAATTTTCAAACGATAAACTTTGTGGAATGATTGATGAGAATAATAATAATATAATTTTAAAATTCAACTGTTTATTTTTTGCGCAACCGTATGCAAACTAAATATTTCGCAGACGCAATATAGTCCGTGAAATTCAATTTCTTTGATACTTGAGAACTGAGATGACAGATAATAATAATAATAATAATAATAATAATAATAATAATAATAATAATAATAATAATAATAATAATAATAATAATAATAATAATAATAATAATAATAATAATAACAGTAACGTTTTTAAAATATGACATGAGTGAAAATAGATATTTTAGAAATTATTTTACCTCTCTTCAACAATTTTTTTACAAAATTAATTGTTTTGTTTATAAAACATGGCAATCCTATATCAGCAGCCTATTTATTTCAATAAATTAAACTGTTTAAATGCAATAAAATTTGTAATTACATATTTTGTTGTACCTCCGTCCAATTTGACTAGTATTAAAGAACTCTCAATCGTCCAGAAATGTGCTTTTGCTAACCTAGGCCGGCAAAAGGAGTTGACATTACTGTTCTGGTGAAATGCCAATTTAAGATTATTTTCAACACAAGAATTAGCAAAATGTTTACAAATTTTAGGGCTAAATCTTTAATTATTGTAACTTAAATAACTAAATTTTGTCATAAAAATAATATGCTGTCATTACTGACATCTCGTATAGATTAATTGTAAGTTGCAACTTTTGGACTACTTTGTTTTGTAACTACAACTAACTTCACGGTATACAATTGAGTTTCCGCCATCTGTTATTAAAAATATGCGAAAGTATATAAAATATAACTAATGTTTGTATGATATATTTTCAATAAATATAAAATAATTACGCATTTTAAGCTCCAAATGGAAGTAATTATAATTAAACTTGCAATGCAAAACCAATAAAAATATATGTTAATTTTTTTAGGCTATGTAACAGAATAAAGTGTAGAGAAATATACGAAGAATTTATGGAGAAGTCGGTACAAAAAATCTTGTGTATCACATGCCCAGAAACTGTTTTGCGAGATCTCGTATTTGCAGGCCTCGCTTTATAACTATATCGGTTGCACAAGTTATTTGTATCACTAGGCCAGAAACTGAACATTTGCGAGAGCGAGTTTATTTTGATGGGTCGAGCTGAAACCGAAGCCAGCAAATACGAAATCTCGCAAAACAGTTTCTGGACGTGTGATACACAAGATTTTTGTGCCGACTTCTCTAAATTCTTTCTACAGTTTTATTGTATTTTACATAACCTAAAAAATAAACATACATTATTATCGGTTTTGCATTGCAAGTTTAATTGTAATTACTTACGTTTGAGCTTAAAATGCGTAATTATTTTATATTTGTTGGGAATATGTCATACAAACATTAGTTATATATATATATATATATATATATATATATATATATATATATATATATATATATATATATATATATATATATGTCGCGGGGTAGTATCACTGGCAAACTCTATGTCGACCAACACTATTTCAGAACCACAGCGATAATATAAACGTGATGATCTCAGCGAGGCGGACCTGCACTCACTCCCTGAGCACCGCTACACACTGATTCCATCCAAGCATTATAGCCTAGAATGCTTGACGTTTCGATTACGACAATACAATTAAAAGATTATAAGTGATTCATGTAATACTTGATTCATTAAATGATCGTTACGACATGCTTTGATATTACAATCTCCGACACGGCCATTCTGACGTTTCACACGTCCTCGTGTGAACTATCTGAAAACAAAGAATTTATCCACAGTATTTTCGCTCGGCTATCTCTGACCAATAAGTGCTCAAATAGTTACAACTTTGTTCACATTTATATCAAGCTCAAAATTTAGCTATAGTACACTAAATTATTTAATGGACGCCTTTTTTACAAGACGTCAAACAAAACATAATTCTGTGACAATACATTTCACCAGTAAATACATGACTACCAATATCAGTATTCAAGCATTGTTATAGCTTGTCCAACAGCGACAGACCATCATTGCTTAACCAGCAATCGATCGCTATTCCATCTTCGCTTAACCAGCGCAAGAAAACCATACCGTCATTGCTTACCCAGCAATGGAACACCCTTCCGTCATCGCTTAACCAGCTCGGGAAAACCACACCGTCATTGCTTACCCAGCAATGGAACACTATTCCGTCATCGCTTATCCAGCTCAGGAAAACCACACCGTCATTGCTTACCTAGCAATGGAACACCCTCATTGTACTATAGACAATTCTAGTTTTAATTATTTTGTGTAGAACCTGGCTCTTCGTCAGTTCCTAGGGAAGAAATATCATTATTATCTGACAATTTTCTAATTTGGTCATGTGCGTATTTATAAGTGCGATTAGAGTCATGGGCCTTTAGAACATACAAAACAAATTATTACTGGTTTGCTAACATTCAGGTCCTAAATCAGAAATCCTATGGCAAATCGAAAACTTAGCTCGTCGTCTTAGGCCACGCTTCCCAATTCATTTACTGGAAAACACACACGACAGAGGCACCTAGTTAGCATGTTACCTTCGGCAGAGGTATCAGAGTAGCATACCGAAACACCATGACAGAGGCATCCAGTAGCATGTCATCTTCCATCACGGTTAATAATTCTAAAGAATTTAACGAAAATAACCAATCTCCAGACCAACGCCTCAATTACTCCTTAGCCACTTTTGTTATAAAAGTTTGTCGGCTCTTCAAAGTTTTAGTCACCCCTGTGGATTTTCAACGATCCACTCGATTAGCCTAACTAAATTGTGGTCTCAACCTCCAGATGGTTCATTATTGTACGCATGAACCGCTCTACTTAAAAATTAGAACATGGATTCATGTGTTATGTAAATAATACTTAGAGCTAGTAAAATGTTCTAAATTTGTTAAATAATTCAAACAGATAGTTCTTCTTTTCGTTTTCCTAACTGTATTTTGGCTTAGTGTTTTTTAGTTTAATTTTTTGACAATTTGGTTTTTGCCCTTATTGGAGGTTAGTAAGTTTTAGTCAGTTGATCTTACACTGTCACAGGTGATGCTGTCCATTATAATGTTTCTCGTTTGGCCTACATATCTCACAGGTATTTTTTTTTTTTTTATTTAAACTTGTTGTTTATTATTGTTTGATTATACTCTGGAAAACGATTGTTGTTGATTTGTGTCAAATATTTTTATTGTAGCACTTGATGAAGGTAAAATAATATACCGAAACGTTTGCAAGAGGAGATGTAGAAACAATTTTTTTTTATCTTCCTTTATATCCATCATCCGATGAACTTTCTTCAATTAAATTTATCGTTGGATACGATCAAAATATTTTAAAGCAATTTGTTCCAGCGTCCATCACGCTGCACTTAGGCGTCACAAACATTAAGACAAACATTTGAAAAGCAAGTCCCGTCTTGTCAGACTTCTCTGCTTCCAATGGCTGACAGATTTCTGTTGCTCAATTGTTTTTCAGGTAAAACAGTCTGCTTCGCAACCGTGGCAGGCTCCAGTCCGGGCACCAGCTATCCTGTGCAACTCCTCTGCGGCTGATCTAGCTTGCCACAATTTAAACATTCAACAAATTCACAATTTGACAAAACTGGAATGGTCACCCCGAAAACGGTCACGAGGAGCCTGATCGGCCACAGCCCCATCAAAACCAAAACGCCAAGTTTTATAGCTACGACCATGCTCACCGGAAATTCAATAAAGTCATATAGTATGTTCTGGGAATAGACTCAGGGACTATTTCAAACCACTACCATATTTGTACCTAAATTTCAATATTCATGAAAGTTCCATCCGTAACGACTCAGGGTTTTGGAATATGGACGTGCAGGAACTTGAATAACTTCATACAAATTATACCATGAACAATTGATAAAAGTTCACTCAGATTTGAACTGTCTGCACAGCGCTATATTATTCACGCTAACACGGTACATCCAATACATTCTCTCACTATCAGTGCTACACATCGCCTCATTCGTAGATATTGGGCAGGATGCTCGCCCATTCTGGCTTATTATTTCGAGACAGACTGGTACAGACTTCGTCCATAATTACAGCTATCCCGCCACTGTCAACAATATTTTTCCCAAATAGCATCATCGTATGGTAACTGATCGAATGCATCGATCTCTCACTTCAATCACATTACCCTTAATGTCAACGCAGATACCTGAAACCTGAATACTCAAAAGTCCACATGCAATTTATACATTAACAAAATCATCAAAACAAATCCCGTAGCAGCCTCGGACACAAGCCGCTGTCCTTCTAGCAAAAACTAGAGATTGCAGGCAGAAACGAACCACTGGCCATACATCACCGTATTTGGACCAATGATCACTCATGCATAATTAGTATGGCGGCGAAAATGTAACAAAACACAGCACAAGCGTCTTTGCGGAAGCGCAACGATAGTTTATCTTTGTATCACATACCACAGGCGCTATGAATACCTGTCCAAGTGCAGTAATGGAATTTATTCTGGGGCCAACGTCTTTGCACTGTGCAAGACAAAACACTTCAAGCTTGGAGATGTCGTAGGCCACTCATAATTTCTGAAACAAAAGCTACACAAGAGAGTTTTTGGTAATCGCCTTCGGTGGACAGTAGTAAGGCCACTCTTCCAAATAGATTCTCTGTCCTGGTTTACGGATATTTCTAAACTAAAGTCAGCAGAAACTGGATCGATTTTATTTGGTCCGTTCTGCCAAATAAAGGAATCCATACACAACGGTTTCATTATATCTCAAGCAATAAATCTGTGTGCTCAATAAACTTAAACAAGCTCTCAAAGGAGAAGCAATCTACATAACGTCAGATAACCAGGCTGCTTTCACTTGTGAATCAAAGCTAAAATGGGTACCGTAGTATAAGTGAGTCTTAGGCATTTCCTGTGGATACTTGAAAAGCCATAATTCATAGCCTGGAGATATTCATTTCACCCTTGACGATGAACGTTAAAGAGTTATCAGTTCTTAACAAAAGGGACTTTGAATTATGACATGTATCTTTACTAGTCATTGTTCTATAATATACCAAATTTCAGTTCATCAAAATTTTGAAGTGGCTTCCAGACATTCAGTCAAAACATGCTACAGCAGATCTTACTGGTCGTGGTGACAAAAGTCACCAGCGCTTAAAGCCCTCAACCTTATAATGATAATAACAATTTGTAGCTCAGTAAACTTTATCTGCAGTTAATAAAATATTAATCTTTAGCAAAGTTTTCCAACATATTTCCACCATTAACTATCTTCACTGAAGATCCCCAGTGAAATTTTAATGTTATAATTTATATTTCGGTACACCATGGTTCTGCACCCGCATCGGTCATATCTGGATAAAAAGTAAGTAACGATATATCAAGTGCCTCAAGGTTGCAGTGTACCTACTCAACGTGCCTGTTAGTTTGCGAAACTTGTACAATGAAAACATTTTACAATCTTTCTTGACATACCGAAACACTTTAAGGAATTTGTATTAGTTCGTTTGTTATTTCACAAATAACTAACTAAATCGCAAACTGGTTGATACTCCCGATCTGTGACTACTTGACCTACATTCAGTTTAATAATATTGTCACGTCGCAGACGATGTAAAGGAGTAGAATCAAGCTACCAAAAATGAATACTTATTACGTCATACAAGCTCAATGACAAAACATCAATCAAAATATAACAACTGCCATGAACACCTACTGTAATAAATAATATCTTAAATAACATATATGGAGATCGGTAATCCGGATCATCGGCCATCACAATATCATAAACAACAAACTCGACTTCGTCTCTCGTTTCTCAACAAGCAACTGACCGAATTGCTTTTATTACAACAGCAACCCAATTGCCACCAACATAGCTCACAACGATATCTTGAGCTTTGTAATAAAATCTCTTACCAGTATTGGAAGACCGCTTAAAATAAATTCAGTACTCATTACTCACGGTTCTACTTAACCAGCTCTTGTAATTACGTCACCACTCTCCGGGTGGGACACAGACGGAATCCTTGTTACTAGTCAATGCCCTAGGATGAAAACCTGCAAAAATTGTTAGACGGCCTTTCCATCTTAACCTGCTAGGCCCTACACTTCACTTTATAATTCACCAACAGAACAAAAACCCACATACAATATTGTGGATCGCAGGCGAATCCCACTTCTGATGTCGCGGGGTAGTATCACTGGCAAACTCTATGTCGACCAACACTATTTCAGAACCACAGCGATAATATAAACGTGATGATCTCAGCGAGGCGGACCTGCACTCACTCTCTGAGCACCGCTACACACTGATTCCATCCAAGCATTATAGCCTAGAATGCTTGACGTTTCGATTACGACAATACAATTAAAAGATTATAAGTGATTCATGTAATACTTGATTCATTAAATGATCGTTACGACATGCTTTGATATTACAATCTCCGACATATATATATATATATATATATATATATATATATATATATATATATATATATATATATATATATATATATGTATAGAGTGCCCATTTTATATGTTCCCACCTGAAATTTTAAGAATAGGCAAAACAGTATACATTTCATAAGCCACTTGGTGAATATTAGTACTTTAAGGGCCGGTATTTCCATCTTCGGATAAAGTGCTGGATAACTTATCTGTCGGATAAATGAACAATATCGCATCAAAAAATGACATTCAATATAATTTACATTATTTATGCTTTTATTTCGATGCGATATTTTATCATTTATCTGAGGGATAGTTAGCCTGAACTTTATCCGGAGATAGCCATGAAATTTAAACAAAGGCACAAAGATATGACGTTTGAAATATCAGAAAAGTTAGTAAGTAGTATAACACAGATTAATAACATATTAATAATAAAAAAGTTCTCTGTGCATGTTGTGAAGGAAATAATTATATTTACAGTTATAGGAAAATACGGGTTTTAGTTATTTCGTGAATATTAACCAAAATCCAATTATAACTACTGCTGAAATAAATTTTAGATAACTAATATAACAAATTATTTATTTATTTTATTATTACAATAAATGTTCGAACAAATCACCGTTAACTGTTAAACAGTGACTTAATCTATTATAAAATTCACGTCTTACATTACTTGTCTAAATGTTATTTTATTACAATCTCTTCGAATGGCATTTTTTAAAGAGTCCAGATTAGGATGACTTTCTTGATAAATTTTCTCTTTAAGGTATGACCATAAAAAAAGTCGTTAGGTGCTAAATCTGGTGACCGTGCCGTCCAATTAATTATACCGCTACGACCAATCTACGAATTAGGATAACATTGATTCTAATATTGTTACGCTTCTTCCAGAGTGTGCAGGGCAACCATCATGCTGATACCAAATAGTTTCAATATTTTCGGATTGGTCTTCAATTTCCGGACCAATGTGGTTTGGAAGAAAATTCAAATATTTTTCGCCATTCAGACATCCATCAATAAAAAAAGGTCCTATGATATTGTTTCCTAAAATGCCTATACATACACTTTTTGTGGGTAATGGGTATATGTTTTTAGCATTTGTCGTGGATTATTCTTAGCCCAATATCTGAAATTTTTAACATTTGGTTCTCCATTAAGAGTAAATGTCGACTCGTTAGTAAAACATATGGTTTTTAAAAATGTTCTGTCCAAATTTCCTTTTTCCATCATGACTTCGCAGAATTCTGCTCTTGTTTGCTTATCACCTTCGAAAATTTCTTGGTTCTTGTGATACTTATAGGACTTGTAATTCTCATGTTTTAAAACTTTTTGTACTGTATAATGACGGATACCTTGTTCTGCAGCAATTTGACGTGTACTTATATTTGGATTTTCTGTTACCGCCAGACATTAAATTTATTTTCATTCATATTTTCTTCTACTTCATTTGTTCTCTTCTATTGACATTGAGCACTTTTTGCAAGGTTTAAAAACACTACCAGTTGAGTTGAACTGATTAATTATTGTCTATTGTAGAAATTCTAGGTATAAGCCGATCGTGATATACAGCACTAAATAAGTCTCTTACTTCAGCTTGGGAGTTTCCTTCATAAAACCATTTTATGAACTGATTTTTTTTTTGAATGTTGTACATATTTATTTATATTAAACAAAATATATATAAATGAATTAATAAACTTATAATAATTACTTGCGCGAACTGTCAAACTGCTGGATATTTTTTGCATTTGTTTGTACGTTTGTTTGAATTCCATGGCTATCGCTATAAATGAGCAATTTTATACAAATATTAATCCCAATTTTACGCGTTACAAAAAGTGTAAAATAAAATGTGATGAGTGATTCAATTATCTACAAGTTTTATTTGAAGCATTTTGCTCTAAAATAAATAGGGAACGAAATATCGCCATATGAAAAAATTTGCATTGAATTTCCTATATTGCATAAATCAATTCACCACCCGTATATACGAGTATATATATATATATATATATATATATATATATATATATATATATATATATATATATATACAGAGTGTCCCATTTAAGGTACGAATGCATTGGGATCTCGAGAACCGTAAGAGCTACGAGGTTGGTTAAATTAGACAAAAGTTGCCCCATTACTAGACCATTTTAATGGTATTTTGTTATTTGCGAAAAATTGCATAGGTCACTAGATATAGTCGAAAATGTAAATTTTGCAGTTTTTTATTTTTGCAAATAACTTCGAAGTGTGAAATTATACCGGGTTTTGGTTTGCACATCTTTAGGGCACTTTTTTATGTTCTTTCGACTGGTGATGCTCAATTTTTTTTATCAATGTTGGTTTTTGAAGATTGATGTCAAAGTTTTAATTTTTATATGGACGCCATATTGGAAAGTTACGCTATCGAAAAGAGAATTTTTTTAGCTTTACAATTATATAAAATAGTAATAATTTATTTTTATAATTAACAGAGAAATTAACAAAAAAAGTTTTTAATACTAAAATTTAATTGAAAAAATTTCGTTCTACGCACTTCTGCGCCCTTCGTTCTGTTCCTTCTATATTCTTACTGTGGCATTTCTTAATTCAGTTTCATTCTGATATTCCGGAATAAAAAGTTTATTTTTTAAGTATCCCCATAAAAAAAATCTAAAGGTGTTAAATCTGGAGATCTAGCAGGCCACTTGATTTCGCTGTTGGTCCCTATCCATTGTCTTCCAAATCTAATATTTAAATATTGTACTGTAAATTTTAGTATTAATAACATTTTTTGTTAATTTCTCTGTTAATTATAAAAATAAATTATTACTATTTTATATCATTGTAAAGCTAAAAAAAATCTCTTTTCGATAGCGTAACTTTCCAATATGGCGTCCATATAAAAATTAAAACTTTGACATCAATCCTCGAAAACCAACATTGATAAAAAAAAATTGAGCATCGCCAGTCGAAAGAACATAAAAAAAGTGCCCACAAGATGTGCAAACCAAAATCCGGTATAATTTCGCACTTCGAAGTTATTTGCAAAAATAAAAAACTGCAAAATTTACATTTTCGCCTATATCTAGTGACCTATGCATTTTTTCGCAAATAACAAAATACCATTAAAATGGTCTCCTAATGGGGCAACTTTTGTCTAATTTAACCAACCTCGTAGCTCTTACGGTTCTCGAGATCCCAATGCATTCGTACCTTAAATGGGACACTTTGTATATATATATTAATGGCGGAAACTCATAATTGTATCACGTGAAGTTAGTTGTAGTTGAAAAAGAAACTAGTCCTAAATTTGGAACTTATAATTTATCTACACGAGATGACAGCAATTCGATTATTACGATAACCATATTGTAAGCCTCGACATATATCAGCAAAAAAACAAACAAATTTGGATTGTTACAAGTCAATAAAAAATGATTGTCCGTTTTTTGTCATGTGTGGTGTGTATAAACAAAGTAAACGAGGTATTAAAATCTATGTCGTATTATACGCTCTATTACAGTGAGAAATGGTGTGATTTTAAGTATGACAAATGTATCATGCATGATATATTTCCATTATTTCGGTTTATATATCTTACGAATCATATGTCACGAATACATTTCGTTTTCCTTTTTCACTTTCAATCTCAGTTCATTCTCAGCCAATGCATGAGTCATACGCTTGTCATTTGGTTTTGAGGCAGTGGTCTAGTTCTTATCTGGTGATCCGGCCCAGTGCACGCACCACGTAAAGTAATTGGAAATGAAACAAGTGAAATTCGTTTTCATTATAGCCTTTTCAAGGGGAAAGTTCACTTACAAAGGGAGAGGGTTGGACTTACCTATTGCGGCCGCGCCTTTTGCACAAATCTGATCAAGGTAATTCAATTAAAAAATCTTAAGGGTTAGCACATTAGCTGCTGTCGGTTTGACTATTATCACTAGAATACAGTGTTTTATTTTTACAGAAGGGCAACATTTTGTCAGTTTTAATTATGACTGTCATACAAGTAGTCTTTAACGATTCTTTATGTTATGTATGAATCGTCAATATTGAAGACTAAAAATGGTTCTTTTGGTTCAACGAAACAAATACGAAGTTGAAAAATTTCGATACCTGTTCCAGCGAACTGTAAGATGTACGGAAGGCATACAAACAACATCTCATTTCATAACAGACAGTCAGGTCTATTCTGTAAAATTAGCGTGCACGTTAAACTTGAAGGTCACCGTTAATATTTTAACTGATTCTTTAATTTTTAATTTGCTATTCAGTAAGCAGATATACGTAATTTTTTAAAGAAATCGTTGATATAACCATGTTAAAAAAAATTAACATCTTGAGACAATGTTAAAAGTGTAAGGCAACGTTAATATCAAAAATGTTTTTTCACCTCCCGTCATACCGTAGGTAAGGGAGGTAATGTAATCGTGCCAAAAATTCGATGTTGAGTTTTCAGTAAATAAGCACGAATTAGGGTCCCAGAACAGGTTTTTACTATTTTTACGATGATGTCTGTGCGTGCGTGTGCGTGTGTATGTGTGATGATTTTTTCGTCCACGATAACTCTTATAACAAACTTCCAAATATATATATTTTCCGTATTTAAGCTTCCTGCATTCATATAACGAGTTGATTAGATTTTGGATAAAATTGGATAAATGGAAGTGATACTTTACTTAAAGCCCATAACAGTTTTTAATGAAAAACTATATTAAAATATAATCCAAAACTTTACAATTTTAGTATTTAAGACTTTTATATCATGAGAAACAACATATTAGATTTTAGCTAAAATTAATCAATCAGAAGTGATACTTTACTTGAAGCTCTAAACAGATTCTCGTGAAAATTATATTATGATATAGGTACTCCAAAACTTGTCAAATTTGGTATTTACGACTTTTATATGAAGGGGAACAACATATTAATTTTGGATACAATTGATAAACCGGAAGTGATACTTTATTTGAAGCTTTGAACAGATTTTCGTGACAAATATATTGATACAATTGAAAACTTTTCAAATTTGGTATTTAAGATTTTTATATTAATAAGAATAACGTTATAATTTTTCTAAAATTGATAAATCGGAAGTAATACTTTATTTGAAGCTCTGAACAGATTTTCGTGAAAAATAAATTGATACAACCCAAAACTTTTCAAATTTGGTATTTAAGACTTTTATATTAATGAGAACGACATATTAGATGTTTTCTAAAATTGATAAACTGGAACTACTACTTTTCAGGAAGCTATAAACAGATTTCTTGAAAAATATATTAAAACATGATCCAAAACTTCTCAAATTTGGAATTAAAAAAAAAGTATAATTTGAAACAACATTAGATTTTGACTATACCTATATGATAAACCGGAAGTGGTACTTAATTTGGAGCTCTTAACAGATTTTCGAGGAAAATCGTAATAAAATATAATCCAAAATTTGATATTACAGGCTTTTCTATTTATTGGAACAACAAATTAGATTTTGTTTACGAACGGTCAACCGGAAGTGATACTTTACTTAAAGTTCATTGCTATTTCAAACAGGGAATTGACGGGAAGTCATGTGTTGGCCACGTCAGATTTTTTTAAACTAATTATTAATTAGGTACATATGAACAATTAATGATTAACGCATGATTTACATCACATAACCACATCAATAATTTTTAATCGTCCAAAATATATTAAATCATTTTAGGCGCTAGGCAAGACTTCGACTTTGAAATCTTCGGGATCCATTCCATTTGCTCGATTATTGATTTAATAAAAGTTTAGATTGTCAAAGCACTGTGCTTTAGATTTATTTACAGCTCTTACACCCCATATAAAGAATCCAATAATAATCACTGTAATACTTATCACTAATCACAATACGCGTCATAATAATTTAATAACTTTATAGTTAAAAGTACATTAACTAATTCTTAATGGAGGTTCCAGCTGCGTTAAATTTCTATGGCCATGGGCCATGGCAGCTATCAATATGGAATCGGAGGATGTTATAATTTGTGAATGTGCCAAAGAGGTGTGGTTCGTAGACCTATTTTCTTTGTTTTTTAAAACACTTATTAAAAATATTGCAAATATCTTACATATTTGAACCTGTGCACTTGCTGTTATCAGACATATTTGTAAATAATTATTTTAATTTAAGGATTTCACACTCAGATCACTCCACTTTAATAAACTCTTCCAAACTTATCACACTTGCAGGGCCGTTCCTAGGGGTACTGCCGCCTGCGCGCAAATATATAATTCGCCGCCCCTAAGTGATAACTCCTACACAACAAAACACAATTTTTTACTATTTATAATACTTTATTCATACGAGCTGCTATCCAAAATATCCGAGAATTATTTTCTGGCGGTTGGTAGGGCGCTAATACGGACTTCTCCTAATACGTGCCTTCACTAGATACCCTTTTGGATCTATTGCCGAAGTGTCATCCTTGGGGAAGCATCTGACCAGTCATTGTGATTTTTTTTTTTTTTTTGGAAATCGCTGTTTGACGTATTCAGCGATTTTTCAATGGCAGACAGTAAAGTTTTCTATCTTGTTGCGAGAGAAAATCAGCAGCGGAAACTGTTGCATTTCTTCGGAGGACTTACGGGGAGGAATATTTGAACCATATAAGGGTAAATGTGTGGTTTTCTCGTGTTAAAAGTGATCGAATGTCAATTGAAGTGAAGATGAACCTCGACCGGGACATCCTACAACTTCCAGAACGTCCGAAAGGATTGAAAATATAGTGATGCGATCATGTCTAATCGTCGTGCGTAGAACAATTGATGAGTTGGAGGAATATCCTGGAGTTTGTGCCAACGAATTTTGACTGAAAATTTGAAGATGATATTCGCTGTACGACTGCACATCCAACGACCACAGAGCTAACCATTTGAGTGTGTGTTAGGATTTGAAGGAACAGTCAGAAATCGATCCGGAATTTTTGTAAGCTCTTCCAAACAAAACTTGATGTTAACACGTTGCTTTTTAATGACGGCCATTAAAAAATCGTTGAACACGTCAAAGAGCACTCACGAAAAAATTCAAACTGACCTCTTAGATGTTTCCCTAAAGATGACATTCGGGCAGCAAATTTTTCTTGTATATTTTGGGTAGCACCTCGTAAACACAAAAAATATAAAATTTTAAAAATATTGTTACATTCTTGCACATATTGTAATCTGATAAAATATTTATGTTATTTATTATAAATAGTTTATGTTATCTATACGTTCAACGTAACGACTGCCGCCCCCATAGGCGCCGACTTTTGGATTTTCGTGTGGGGGCTAAAAAGGGACAATAGAAAATTTACCAAATAAAAACTTTATTTCTGAAAATTGGAACATAAATAAAATTGAACAAAAAAATTTATCGTATGGCTTAAAATGTCTACTTTATTTTTGAAAAATCTTGACTTTTTTTAAATTTACGGCGAAACTCAACATAAGACAGATAGAACATAAATTTCAATTGTATGTATGTTGAAAATATATACAGAGTGATCAAAAATACCTGAAGTGTGTCGCTTCATACAATTTTGACATTTGCCGCTTAGATAGTATATGACAGCATTACTATTTCCATGGGCGTACATTTCGAATTTGGCAGCAGTCATAAGAATCTTAAGAACCGTGTTATTTATAATCACCCGAATGAAAATATGCATCAAGAAAAAATCTGTCACGCTCTTCATTAAAAGCATAATGGAATGAAATTAAAGATGTTTCAGGAAGGTATCGGCAATAAATATCAAATTAATCAACGTACGACAATGATGTTGATAAAATATCATGCACCTGTCATCATCTGTCATATGTGGAATATAGTTTTATGAATATAGAATATTGGAGTAGAATTTTGACATTATTTTGGTACAAAAGTGATCACCTTCAACCATTTTTGATCACTTTGTATAAAATTTATTTCACAGAAGTCTACAAAATCTACCGTAATTTTCACTAAAATCTGATAATTTTATTATTAATTTTAGACAATACTGCATTTTAAATCTGGCAACACTGGTGGCAGTACTATTTGTTAATCCGCACGCTTTTCTTACATAGTACTTTAGTTAATACAATATGACAAGTTGAAAATTTTATAAAATAAATAATGAAATAGGTATACATTGTTACTTTGTATAAGTAATTGATGTATTAAAAATATTTTAAAATGAATGTACTTTTTGTTGGTATTAAAAATAATTTGTGTGTGGGGACAGAACCCCTTCAGATTTTTCCGTGTGGGGGCAGAGCCCCCTCAGAATTTTCCGTGTAGGGGCTCATGCCCCGAAGCACCCACGCTGTCGGCGCCTATGGCCGCCCCACATTTAGGCCGCCTGCGTGCGGGGCATGCATTGCGCGCCTGTTAGGAACGGCTCTGCACACTTGACAGGCAATTATACTAAGTTAGGACATACGTTTTACAGATTTTTTTTTACTGAGTCCTCAGCATTCGTTAGCGTATACGCTAAAAAGTTAAATATTAACGAAATTTTTATCTAATGCTTTAGTGCACAGAAATTTTATGAAATACTGTTAACTGTGACGTTAATATTTACTTTTTAGCGTTGGATATTTGTACGCTAAAAGTTAACGTATTTTTTAATGAATAGATCTGAGTAAATGCTACAGACAATATTAGCGACATAACAAAATGGTGCACTTATACAGGCTGTCCCTGAGGAAACTGACAAACTTTAATCATGTATTCTAGGGGACATTCTAAGTAAAAAAAGTTCATATAAACTAGCGTTTAATTTTTCTCCGTTTGGAGATATCGACAAAATTAAAATACAAATAAACAAAACATAAAACAAGTGTTACAACATAACCGACAAATTTTAACCATGTATTCTAGGGGTCATTCTAAGTAAAATAGTTCATATAAACTATGGGTCAATTCTTCTCCGTTTTATTTTTTGTTCATTTATTTTTGTCGATATCTCTGAACCGGAGAGGAATTAACTCATAGTTACCTACCTGGTTAAACTTTGTCGGTTTCCTCAGGGGACACCCAGTATAAAAAGATAAGCTACGAGTATTATAAATAAATATTAATGTACTAAAGATATCTCAAATAATTTTTTTCAAATAACCACAATATCAAATACTTTCATTTTCTTGTGGAAAAATATTAGATTATTAAAATAAATGGTCCACTTACCAAGTCTCTCTATTTAATATAATTTACCGAAACTTTTTATGTCTTATGTTTTTCGAGATCCAAAGTAGGTCAGGTTGTCTTGAATTAAGCAATTGAAATCAGGTCGACTTGGAGGCCGAGTGGCTTGATGCACATCTCGTACTTCGCAGTGACGTCACCTGAATCATGTTCCCTGCGTTCGATTCCCGTCGACCGACAATGTGTGATTTGTCGTGAAAAATAAATTCAGCTACTTGTATTTATTACACTCGGATGCTATAAGCATACATCTTAAACTTAAATAAATGTAGCAATGGCTGAAATCCAACCGGCAGTACGGCAGTGGTAAAATACTGCGGCTCGATGAGTCCGGTTGGAGCGTAAACGGCGGCAGCTGTATACAAGCCCTAAATAGAAAGCAATAGAAATCACAACATATTTTTATTGAATAAATTATATGGTCAGTGCTTATGTTAATATGTAAGAATGTACATATTAAATAAAAAATTAAAATAAATGAATCATCACGGCTTATTACCCATTACTGTGTGTACATAATTGTATAAACAACCATGAATTGTTAAATTAAGAGGTGTATATTCATATTGAAATAATTAATCCTTATTTAAACCGGCATCGGTCGCTAATCGGTCTAAATATTTTTTACGCTTATCTGTAAATAAGATTGCTCCAACTTCATTGATCCATTTATGTCTCAAAGACCTTAAAACGTGTTCATTTGCCAAAATCTTGATATGCGATTTTTAGCACGATCCCCATAGGTATCTCCCTTACCAAGGGTAGCGGGAAAACGAAAAACAAAAAATTGCGTGCAAGCATTATTCTAAATATATTTATAAAGAGTATAGTGCATTTATTGACGGATTTGTAATTTGTAAAGCCAAAATATCAGAACAAACCAGATTAAATTTTTAGAAAAACTTAATTACCTCCCGCTATCCTTGGTAGGGAGGTATAGGGATCGTGCTAAAAATCGCATGTCGAGATTTTGGTAAATGACCACGTTTTAAGGTACCTAGAATCCAATTTTAACATTTTCACGATGATGTCTGTGTATATGTGAATATGTGTATATGTGTATGTGTGTGTATGTATGTTTGGATCCTCTACTCTAACTCAAACACTATCATTCAGAAAATTTTGAAACCTCGTATTTCAAACTTTTTCTGTAATAGAAAGAGCCCATTAAATTTTGGTGAAAATCGGATAACCGGAAATGGCACTTTACTAAAAGCTCAAAATAGTTTGTCTTCGAAAAATACCTTTAAATGTTATTTTTTCGAGATTAATGTTATTATAAAAATTAAAGATTATTATTATTTTCTATAGATTTGCATTAATACTTTTTCTATATATTTTATGGATAAATTTATAAAATTATCTATAATTTAAATTCCAGATTCTACGCTTTAAACAAACAAAACGCAGTTATTCAAATGTATGAAACTGACAAGTAAATGTCACTATCAAAGAACTAATCATTTCAAAACAATATTAGTAACGTTTTAAAAAGAAAAAAGTAAATAGAACAAAAGAAAGGAATTCAATACAGTTTCCAGCATAAATAAATATGTAGGTATGTATTTAGATTAATAAAAATTAACGATTCACAAAAATGTTTAAGCTATTCCCATTTTTGGATTATTAAATTCTATTCTATCCCGGTGTTTAAAATTTAATCTTCGTTTTATTATAGCTCTGGTGGCGTAATGGTTAGAGCAACGCCTCATGTAAAATAAACTGTCAAAGTTAGAGTAAAATTCGCTAGTTCAAAAATAAGGGTTTACTTAATCTTTTTTTGACTTGGGCTGTAAATGGCGGGAGATATTGTGTTGGCCACACCCGATTTTTTGTAATTGTAACGTTAAATGAGGATAAGTTCTTATACAAATTAATATTGTTAACATTATAATAACACATAACAATATACATAAAACATTTAAATAGCTACCTATGTATTTAAATCATTACCTAAACACTTAGGAAGTGTACACACGATCTCAAATTTAAGAATAATACACCCATTTATTATTATATCTATATTAAAATACAAAACGTGTGTATACAATATGCTCCATTGTTAATAACTATTTATAATGAAAATCCATACATATTTTTTATTTGATTAATGCAAATTTGAACTTTTTACACATTATCTGCTATTGCAGTGCTCCTAATAGAATATAGACATCACATTTTTGTTTTTTTTGTTTAAGAAAGAGGGGATTTTCATATAGGCATCATTATGTTTTCAGTTTGAAAATGTAAATTTTATTGCAAATCTAGATTGAAGACAAAGTTTTTTTTTTAATTCAATGAACACGAAATTTTATTCAACACTGTTCAGATATGAAACGTTATCCATATCATGTACAAAAAAAATATTCCTATAAGAAACCGTAATCAAATTGGTAAAGAGTTAAAACCATAATAATACATATTATATACCTACCTACATAATTTTTTTCAAAACTTTTGGAGAAAATATTCAGCACATCGTTTTTGTATTAAAAGAAAGAACTGGAATGATTCAGAACGTCGTCCCGACAGCATACACCACTATGCATACAAAACTATAAAAACTAAAAAAAAAAAAAAACAAACATGTCATAGCATAGAATCCTCGAACTATCCTTTACTGTTTTACATGTCTTTTGCTTATTCCCACCCCTAAACCTTTCGTCCTTTCTCCTGCCGTTCCGCGCATGCCTGGCGTCGGCAGGAGTATGGTCCAGCGTCTGCACGCCCAGCACCGTAGTCATTGACGACGTCCCGTGCCGTACGTGTACTACTCAGGCGTCGCGACGTTCTCACACAGCGGTTAGTGTCCGACTCAACTCGGGATTAATTCGGAGTAGAGGTTTCAAATTTTTCAGATTGTTAAAATCAACGGGAAGAACTTTGAAAGTTTGAGGGTGTTTTGAACTGTGCATTATTTTAAAGACTTTGTGAGAAACAGCTTTTGGATTTTTGGGTATGTAGTTTTTATATTTCTACTTTTAGTGGTAAAATACATCTGACAAATATTTATGAAACTTCAAATGATTCAAATGATATATTCATAACGTACATTATATTTAAATTTATATATAAAATTACTGGACATAAACTATAGTCAGTATTTGGAATTTAGATAAAATAAGGGATGAATTTCTAGGTATAATAAATTCCTTTTTATTTTTATTTTTTACTACCACAAATATTGTTATTTATTTATTTATGCTATCATGCGTAATAATTTGCTCTTGTACTAATTCTCTAACGGAACTAATTGACGATAGACGCATTCTTTTTACTAAATATCTTCTCAGCTAAGTTAATAAGTGAAGTTAGATGAAGAGAAGTTTTAAAAAACCTACAAAATGAGAAGTAATAGTGGTAAAAATATTCGAAAACTCAATCATAGTAATTATTCTTGCACGACTGACGTTTCGATAGGCACTTATACCATTTTTAGGTACTTCTTTTATGGTAAGATTCATAAACAAAATCTTAGTTACCCGGAAGAAGGTATAAGTGTATGCCACAACATTGGTTTTGTGAAACTATGTTGTATTTATTAGTGAGGTTTCGAATGCTAGTTAACAGCTAATCTACACCACATTAGAGAAATATACCCACATGAAAATCATAAATTTTATCCGATATTTATTGAAAAATTCAATGATCAGCTAAGTTTTGAAAAGGACCTATCTTTAACATATTCTAAAAATATTATTTTTTATTTAAATGTTAAGAAAAATACATCAATATATATATATATATATATATATATATATATATATATATATATATATATATATATATATATATATATACATATGTACATGTTTAACAAAATATATTTGATTTTTTTTTTATGATCACAACTGTAATCCAGCAAAATAACTAAGCTAACTGTCAACTGAAATTCGCTGAGATGTACTGATTTGAACATGCTGTTTATATACAATGTTAATTGCAATCGATGGATTACAACATTTAACTAATGAAAATAGTTAATACTGACTGCAAAAGTTGAATTACAAATCACCAAATCAATTTCTGTTGGTAATTTAACTTTATCCGAGAGATATTGATCTGATTTCTAATTAATTATTTCATCTACATTATATTAATTATTTTAAATCGTGAAAATAATACACGTAGATGTTAATAAAATTAACCACGAAGTTTAGAAATATTTATTAACTAATTTACAGTAACATGACACATGTTTGCTAGAAATATTAACAATATTTGTTTTTATAACTATTAACATACCTAGGAATGTTATGCACATCATAACTGCCGCAGATGTCAGTTTGAAATCCGAGCTCGTAGAGCGAGGATTTTAAGACATCTGAGGCTTGTTATGATTAACAACATCCGCGGTTTGTTCAATAGTTTATCGGTTTCAGAAAATTAAGACATTATTGATAAATATCATTTTTTGAAATTCTATCATTATAATGCTACTTTCAGATTGCTATGGTTAACAGAACAATTATTTTGACATGTCAATATGACAAATATTCAAATTATGTGCTTTATTCCTCATGTTTATTACTTTAGAATAAAGTAGACCGTATTTAGAACGATGGGCTAACGTTATCTGTATGTATTAATGAAGAGCATTATATTTTCATTTTATTTTTTTTCATTTCGTAGAGCGTTGTTGACAAGTCAGTATGGTAATAATATTACCATACAGATACAGTTATTACTTAGTTACCAGCCTACTTTTGTACATGTAAATAATGGAATAATGTCCTGAAACCGGTAAAAGCTATTAATCTTCTATGAGATATTATATCTTAACGTCGTCCTGTTTCTGAAAATGACACCTTAGTTTATAGTTATTTACATATACAAAAGAAATATAATTCTAAGTAGGTAAACGGCTGGTAGCATAAGCCTTGTTTTAACTAGAAGAATGTTTAAATTTGTTTGAATACAAGCTATATTCTGCTTTAAAATCATATTTTAATAAATTTGATATTATTTATTATTATAATTAAATAATGAAATTTGATATTTTTAAAACAGCGTATTAGTAATGGCTTGTGCTACCAGCCATTATGTTTATACAAAAAAATGAATAACATTGTATCGTAAAACTAAACAATTTTATCATACTTCTGGGTTTGGAAAAATCTATGTAGGATGGTTGGTTTTTCAATGTTCAGCTTATTTCTGCTGAAATATGAAAGATACAAGAAAAAGTTAAATTTGAGTTGTCTAATACAACCTGACCTATAATTTAGCATAAACACTTTTTTTCCACGACCTACTAATTTTCCGGAAAAAATATTTACTTTGAAAACAGAAATTTATTTAGTACCTTTTTCTGCCAAAATATATAGTTGTTCCACTTAAAAAATCAAAGTAAAATAATTTTCCAGACAATTAGTAGGTCATGGAATAAAGTTGTTTATGATGAATTATAGATCCGGTTGTATTACACAACTTTTACATTTAACTCTTTCTTGTATGTTTTATATTTGAGCAGATATAAGCTGGACAATGAGAAAACAACCATCCTGTTTAGGTAGATACCTGCATAATAACTTTTTTTTATAAGTTTTAATAAAACGAACAAATAAAACTGTTACATAGTTTGGTATAGTACGAGCCCTGTCTCACATCAGATGGCTAATTTTTTCAATATTCATTTATCGTGAAATATTTGATAGAATTAGTAAGAATCGTTAATAGTCCTGTCATTATGCAAATTTACCCTGCAAATGGTCGGATATTTTTGATTTTTGCATATATTATATATTTAGGGGACGTAATAAAAAATACAAGTTTTCGACCTAGGAGCCCTTCGGGAACCTCTGCCAGCTTGGAAAAATGATGCAAAAAATAAGTTTTCTCAAAATATCTCTTTACCAATAAGCATTAGGGCAAAAATAGTTATTTTTGTATTTGTTACGAATAAAATATCGTACAACTTTCATCTGAACATGTTTTTCTAAAAGCAATGGAAAGCGAGCTATACATCGCACAGCGCCTCAAACAAAACATATTTTTGATAATTTCCTTAATGCTTCATTTAAATTATATTTTATTATATTTTTTTTTACTTTTTTTTACAAATTATTTATTATTATTCATTAATTGTTATTATTTAACAACTATACATATATTAATTGCTAATTACCTATTTTCATTCTAAAAAGGCTTTTTTTCATTCTAAAAAGTCCAGGAAATTTTTGGTTCTACCATTGAATAAATAATCTACTAGTAGTAGTAGTAGATTATTTATTCAATGGTACTACCTCATTTTCTCATTCAAAATTTCGACACGATTAAAGATAAACAATATTAAGTATTTAAAACGTGTCGAAGTGGTTGATGAAAAATTGAGAAATGTGCCTATATTCAGATGTTTAAAATGTTAGAGGAATATCATGTGAGTTTAAGGTGGTAGTAACGCACGAATCATTCATCGCTAAAAATCGAATAATACATGATATGAAAGAGAATTTCATGCTGAATTCAAATTTTCAAACCGCGTTATTGTATCTTTAACAGGATCGGAGTGGTGGACGAAGACGAAAACTTGAAAATTTATAGGAAATCTTGACAAAAATTGTTTAAAAATCATCAATAATTTACTTCTTTCGATGCCACGAAAAATTTAAACTGTTATAAATATTAAAACCTATTACACTAAATATTAAATACGTAATATTGTTTATTTTTCAAGTAATTTTAATTTCCTTCATAACTGTTATGAGCAATTTGACAAAAACCTAAATATGCCGCCTTTCTAATTGGCGGGAGGTTCCCATGCTCCGATTTCCGCAGACTTTTGATATGATAAAGCACATTTTTCTGGGCAGGATTCCATAAAAAGCTTTTGTTGCAATTACTTTGAGGTAAAATCATATATTTCCTAGACTATAAAACCTCTTTTTAGGGATAAAAAGTTTAACAATAATTAGTATATAATGTATAGACAATAATAATAACTAATTGTATAGTAATAAATAATTTGTAAAAAACGGTAAAAAAAATAAAATAAAATATGATTTAAATGAAGCATTAAATAAATTTCCAATAATTTGCTCTGTTTGAAACGTGGGAGCTTGCTATCTATTGGTTATAAAAAAAATTATTGGCAACAAATTCAAAAATAACTAGTTTTGCCCTAATAATGCTTATTGCTTATTGGTGAAAAGATATTTCATAATAATAGTGACATTAATAACAAAATAAATAAATATATCATCATGGCATATTACCCATTGCTGGGTATGCCAATCTGCTTTTATACACAGATTTCGGTAATGATGATAACAAATTTGTATCGTGCGGGCGTTTACCAGGCGTCACCTCACGGGCAATCATTGCGGGCGTGGAGAGTGCACCACAGGGGTCAATTTTGTGCCATTTAAAATTCGTAATATTTGATGTCGGTCGGAATCGAACCCGGTTCCCCAGATTCGCGACCAGACACTCAGGCACGCTGCTACGAGACCCCACATATTATTAATAGTAATAATAATAATAATAATAATAATAATAATAATAATGATAATAATAATAATAATAATAATCATAATAATAATTTTATTTACTTTTTATTGGTTAAAGTATACACTTTTACCAAGGGTTGGCATAATACTATAGTATACATAACAATCATAATAATTCTTAAACTCTTATGAATACATTTTGAAAACTAAAAAATAAAGTGTAATAATTTTAATTTAGTTGTTTTAAGAAAAATATACTTTTAAATGGCATTATGAAAATCATAATTTTTGTACGAGTTTTTTTAATTGTACATAAATAAAACCAACTAATTGTGTAAATATATTTTAAAATTAATAACCTAAATAATACCAAACTGTGATTCTACTAAACTGTTGAACTAACAAAAATTAAATAGGTGTGGTAATATTTTAATTCAAAATATAAATGTAACACATAAATCTAAGTATTGGCACATGCACTTGTACACTGGCTACACTACTCAAAAATGCATATATATATATATATATATATATATATATATATATATATATATATATATATATATATATATACATTAGACTAGACTTTAAAAATATATGTTATTTACTTTTTCTTTAAAAATTATATCAGTATTAAAACGCATGAAATATGTGAATTTTAAAAATAATTGATGATGTGGGCAAACTACTGTGATAAGGATGAATCTAAAAAAATGTACTCAGGACTGCACTCATACATATATATTATTTATTCTAAGGCCAACGTTTCGCTCCCATTTAGAGCTTCATCAAGGCAAAAGAACAAGTTATAGTTTAAAAAATAGTTTGAAAGATGTCAAAATTAAATTTTTTGAAGATTTCGTCAAAAGTAAAATAATTCTAAGTAGTACACTTCAATCAAGTAATTTTTCAAAAGCACATTGAAAAACAGAAAGGCGCAAAACAATAGCCTTTTGCCCTGATGAAGCTCAAAACGAAACGTTAGGTTTATAATAAATAATATGTGTGTCACTGCAGTGCTGAGGACATTTTTTTACATTCATCTTGAAAAATAGTAAGTATTTCATGTAGCAATGAATCAAAAACTAATAGTAAATTTGGGACAGTATTTTTAATTAAGGTTTAATATGATTGATTATTTACCATTTAAAAATAAAATATAGGGAAGCGATTACTTTCAAAATGTATGAGAAAAATTAAATAAATCAATTATTGAAAATAAAATATGATCTGCTGACATGCAAATCCAGTTGTTTCATTCTAAAATTTATTTTTATATTCTACTGAGAACAATCGTAATCAATTTTATAATTTTTATTTAGATACTGACAGATAATAATAACATTTGATATCCCGTTTTTGTTAGATTTCAAAATATATCTTCAGATAAAATATAAATATATTCTCGTATTATGATATGAATACAAATTTTATATGGATTATACCTACATCTGCACTAAAATATACAACAATATAATGAATGCAAAGTACAAACTATTGTATATGTACTTTGTGGAATTATACCAACACATAAAGCGACCTAGTTTTAATGCACAAACAAAACAGGAAAGAAAAACAAAGATTAATAATTCCACTACATTGTTTAATATTTACTATAGTCTCAATTCTAGAGCTTTTACTGCTTTTTGTTATTATTGTTACGAAAGTTGTAATGTAAAAACTGTTATGTTGCAAGGATTACATTTAGGCGAACCAGTGGTCAGCTTATAGAACACACGCATGTTATAAAAGATTACATGTTTGATAAATTAGCATTTTCCCGAATGAATTAATGTGTTACCTGCAAAGAAATTTGAAGCGAGAAATTCATAGTAGGGCTTTTTTATTTAATAATTTTTTTACCTCTCACCACCATATGTAAGAGAGATATAGGAACCTTACTAAAAATCGCATATTTATATTTTAGTGAATAAGCTAGTTTTAAGATCTCTTCTAAAATCCGCTTTTAACATTTTTACGACGATGTGTGTATGTGTCGTGTATCTATGTCGTTAGGACGATTTCTCAAATGCTATACGATTATAGAGCTATTATTGGTAACAACTGGACAACCGGAAGTTGTTTTGAAATTTTATTACAAATATTAAAGAGCTTTAAATCCATCTGTTATATGAAATTCTTTAATATATCATTTACAGATCAAGAAATAATAAAATAGTCAGTCGTAATAAACCTCACAGCCTAAGCTACTTAAGGAAACCAGTTGAGAAATTTCAATATTTGTAATCGAGTTTATAATTGAAATTAACGGATAAAATGTTCATGTCAAAAAAGGAAAGTATAGTTTATATATTAATGGCTGTACTCAATATGAAATTGTATGTTTTACAAATCTTTATCTGCAAGAACTGACAATAGCACATCTATTTTTGGTAATTAATTACGCATGAAACTAACAACCTTCATTGCGGTTCTGTTTGCTATTTACATATTTACAGATCTGTACAATTACAGGTTTGATCAGAATAAGGCCATAAGTTCGTAACATAATTTTGCGGGAAATAAAAACATAACACGATGAGAAAATAATTTTATTAAAATTGTTAAGAAATATCTTTTCAAGAAATGTTAAATATGATACTTATGTAACGTACACAACCGATTTTTTTATTGCAGTTGAAGTTGTATTTTAAACGACAGCATTTGCATAGTATTAAAAATGACTATAAGAAAAAATGTCTAAAACTACGCAGTCAGATATATAATTGATAAAGAGAAAATATAATTATGTTACTTTCTCATTATTCTAAAGTTAAACACATGTTACAATTTCGAAATCATATATACTTTTATATGATACAATTTAAATTATTCTGTACTTGGATACATTTTTCTGATAAATTGTATATATTTTCACATTTTTCTTGTGAAAAATAGATCGAAACAATTTCATCTGTATACAAAAAACGAGAAATATTTACATCTGTCAATACATAACCTCAAAAATTCTCCGCCTATCTCCATCCGCCAATACCGGGCAAAAACTTTCTCTTTTTCACTCCAGTTAAAACATTTTTTGCACAACCCAGCCATAAAAAATTCTTGACAAAGGTTAAGTTGGTAGAAATGTTTCCATTTTATCGCATGCAAATACCGTTTTTCACCATTGATTCGTCCACGTTTCACCCTGTCATTACCTTTTCTCGTTCGCAGCAAAAACCACACGGATTTGGACGTCAACGAAATGAGATGGCGGGAGATAAATGCTGTTATTTAAACTGAAGCAATAATATCTCAGGTCTCAGGTGTGAAATATGTGAATATAAACATTGATATTATACATAAAAAGTTAATAAAATGGAATGCGTGACTGAGTATATTGCAGGTTGTTTCCTTTAAAACAACCAGTCCATTTTTGTGGGCGAACTAATGACTTTAGTGAAAATAGTGTTATGGAAAAATACCGAAAATTCAACCAGTGGTTCTCAAATGGTAGAATAAATTTAATTTTTAAATGATACCATATGTAATTCTTTAGTCCATTAGATAGAGATTTTTTACTGCAACGATATAAATATTGCATAGGGTTGTACAACAAATATTTCGAAAAAATGGTATTAAAAATTAGAAATAATGTTACAATATTGAAATAGGCTATGCATGCAATACACAACTGTTAATACGACTGTTACCTATACGATTAGTTTACACTAGTAGTAAAGCCAATTTTTAATACATTATTTATAATTTTTTATATCATTTTTCTCAAAATATTTATCATTATTGCCCTATCCCTCGCCCTATCCAATATTTATTTAACAAGAACTGATTGTTTTAAAGGAAACACCTTTTACTCGTATGTGGGGAAAGTTCGTCACTCTTTGAATTATAATGATAAATTTTATTAGTAGTAATGATTTTGACAATTCATATTTGAATCTGATTGCTGACATTTATACGAGTATATCGTAAACAAGTGATTCGTTTTTTTTTTTTAACATTTCCATTAGCGCACGGTAACTTTCGATGATGGGGAAGCAGCAGTGCTTTGCTATGGTTGTGTGGTACCGGACCTGTACCGAGTTTTACTGTGATTCGAATCAGGGTACTATCGGTTTTGAATCCAGAAATATCTGGAGATTCAAAATTTAAATCTAAGTTTCGGATAACAGAAATGAACTTACCTATTTATTAGATAATATCCTATGCATTTAGATGTTTTAAATGATTATCAGTCGGCAAATTTCTGATGATCCGATTTCTGATACATAATTTCACTACTTTTAGCACCCGCTAAGAAGAGAATTGTTTGTTTTTGGGATTATAAATAGGTAACAAGGACATGGTCATTGTTTATACTCTATAAAGATTTAAACTCAATTCATTTTACCTTCTAGCATAACCTAAATTTGATCCTTATGTACCTTATTTTACTGTGAAAGACGGATGCCCATATTAAACGGTTTGAAATTGTCCTCAATTTTAGCTGAAGATTTGAATCTAGAATTAAAATCCGGATCAGGATTCGAAAAGAAGAGTGAGATTCGGGTCGACGTCAAGATCTAATTCGAAACTAATATTGGACTTTGAATGCTACTTTCGTTATTTTTTTTCAATATTGTAATACGAGTACAACTTAGCTATGAATAAATCAGCAATCAAATATAAAACAGCAAAAATAATATCAAGAAGACATGTAAAAAAACTATTTTAGACAAATCACCTAAAAGAACTGCTTATAAGAAATACCTACACTGGGAAATTGACATTTTCGGTTGTGTCAGTAGCGTGCTTAAAATGTCACTTCCGATGTTGTTAGTACAAAAAATATTTTAATTTGCATTCACAATTGGTATAAAAATAGATCTATATAAAAATAAAAAAAGCGACATCCAATTAAAATACTACATACATTTGTATTATTTTCAGTTATGTTGTCAATCTATTTTTAGGAACCCAGTGTTAATTAGTAAACACCGGCAACCAAAGTTACTATTTAATATTTATGAGTTGCACCCTTGTATCATGTATACATATTATACTCTGCAACCCTTGTAAAAGAGTTATCCGGTGTTTCACGTTTGTTTTGCACACAGCGCACTGGGTCTGGGACTTGTGTAATGTAAAATGTAATTTGTGGTATTCATTATAATTATAAATGGCAGAAAAAATACGCTAATGGTGACATGAAAACTCACCTTCATTTGTTGCCAGGAATGGGATGATATTGCCAGTAAATACGAGGATGGATAATAATTATATTTGTCTTCTATTTATTGGAGCATAGAAACTAAATTTTTTTTTGTACAAATCAGTGAGATTAAAAATTTAAATAAACTCTATTTCATTGTTTTAGAATGATATTAAATTTAAATATATAAATATTTCTCTTAGTTAATTCAGTGGTATATAATCTGTCTCAAATATAATAAATTGGCTTTAGTTGACTTTTACAGCATTTAATAATATTTGATTTTGTATTTTTGTTTATTGTTTTACTTATAAGCGACTAGCTATATTCGGTGTTAATAAATACTCGAAATCGCATTCTCACTGGATTTAATCTTACAAAACTAACGTTTCGATAAACATTTATGCGTTTTTCAAAGTAAGTAATATCTTATAGATTCTTGAATAGATACGTAAAATCATGTAGACATTAACAAAGAATTCTGTTGACAATTTAAGAGCAAACATATGTGTATGTATTATCTGCAAATTTTTATACGATGTTTGCACAACTGAATGTTTAAACGAATGTATTTATGCGTATATGTTTGTAGCATTGTATATAACTACACTTTTCGGCCTATATGAATATTTCGTCATACCTTTTGTGCTTAGATACAGCGCTCAAATTGAACTTTTGGTTCGCGTATTTAGACGACCTGCTTATAGCGAGCAAATCATCACAAGAACATTTAACTTACTTAAATACCTTTTTCAAACGTCTAGAACAATATGGCGTATTGATAAATACATCAAAATGTCGCTTCGGATAAACCGAAATTGAATTTTTAGGACACCTTATTTCTAAAAACAGCATCAAACCAGTACAAGATAAGATTGAAGCCATTAGATATTTTCCAGGACCAAAAACACAAAAATCACTACTAGAATTCTTATGATTAGTAAACTTTTACCACAGATTCATGCAAATGTGCTCAATAATCGCACAGTCCTTAAATCAGTTAATAGACAATAAAACTAACAGTTCAAATACCTTAATTTTAAACAATCAGCAAAACTAGCCTTCAAGAACTTACAAACCGCTTTAATTAATTATACAATCTTTAGAATTTTTAAACAACACACAACGACCAACATAATGGTTGTTGAATCAGACAATTGGCGCAGTATTGCAACAATACTACAACAATAAATGACATTCTATTGCTTCCTTTTCCACCTGTTTCGCACCAGATATCTCTTAGAAGGTAGAAACAATTTTATACTAACAGGCCATAAACCCTTAACTTGTGCCATACACAAAAAGTCCGTCACATATTGCCTAAAAGAAATACGTCAAATGTACTACATTCTGCAATTCACAAGCGACATACGTCATATTTTCGGTAAAGACAATCCGGTAGCGGACGCCCTCTCAAGAAATAAAGTAAACACTATAACTCAAGACATAACAATAGATAACGAAAATATTGCCAAAGGGCAAACACAGGATATGAACTTACACTCATACATTCTACTACAACATATCACTAAATAAATTTCGAACTCCAAAAAACTTAATACTTGCGACGTATTGACCAGTACACCAATACCTTACATAAATAAATAAATAAATATATCATTACAGCTTATTACCCATTGCTGGGTGTGCCAATCTCCTTTACACAGATATCGGTAATGATGAAATATTTGCACCGTGCGGGCGCTTACCAGGCGTCACCTCACGGGCACTCATTGCTGGCGTGGAGAGTACACCACAGGAGTCAATTTTGTGCCATTTAAAATTCGAAATAGTTGGCGTCGGTCGAGAGCGAACCCGGTTCCCCAGATTCGCGACCTGACACTCCTTCTAAATTCCGCAAAACGGAAAAACTCACACGGTTTCCTTAAATAGATTAAAACCAACATACAGACTACGTTAACAAATTTAATTTTCTTCCGTACCATCGAATTGCCATACCAATAGGACAGGCATCCATCAGAAACGAGAAACAAGAGTAACAGCTTTACTACATATTAAACATGTTAACATGTTTTGTAATTTTTATAGTTTCTTTGTTTTATATCACTTCTCTGAGGCGCATCAACTAACTCGCCACGTTGCCTACCCAACTATTGTTATCAGCACAAAAACATGTTTATGTTTATAATTTGTACAATCAATAGTAAATGTCAATAAACTAAAATAAATAAAAGTGTTCAATTTATACAAGTATTTTACAGTTTAATAGTTTCAACCTTTTTACATATTGTAACGGCTGATCCTGTTACAAGTACGTGCTTTTATGTTTAAGAACCTGTAAAGACTTACCCTGAAGAAGGTGTAACTATATACCGACATATTGGTTTTGTAAGAAGAAATGCTGTAAGACAAAAAATTCGAGTGTTTGTTAACACTGAGGTTAAACCTATACACAACAGTCGCGAGATATTTACTCACATTTACTAGCTATATTTTTCAAACTCCAAATCGTATTAATGAGCCTAGTGGAAAAAATTATTTGTAAATAATAAATATTTACTAATCCTACGCAGATTGATTAGTAATTAGTATATTCACTTCCATCTACTATGCCTAGCAATATACTACCTATATAGTAGATACTGTCATTTCTATTATATACCTCTATATACCTCTTTTTCGTTATTATTAAGATATATAAATTTTTGCAAATATTAAATGATGCTAACCTATTGTTATGTATTTATGAAAAGTATTTACAAAATATCAAAATAGTACCTATATCAAAATTATGTAATTGACAACCCTCCTACTCAAGCGTGTAAGCTTTATTTCTTTATAATTTATGTCAAATTTACAGTCATTTGAATTTTTTTGATTCTTTAATATATTATATGATGTTTTATTCTTATGAAAAACAAAATATCGAATACAAACTACACATAATAAAAAACGGAAAATATTCTCTTTGTGCAATGTTGACCAAATAAAAATTTGTCTTCATAACACAGAAATCAACAGCGGTATAAATATGTACAATTTCATTTGCAAGCAATAAGGTAAATAAAAATATTGAAACTAGAACAGCAAATCACATTTCAATATTGTTTTATTCTAGGAAATTATTGTCAAAAAATATGTATATCTACTTTTCTTTGTTGAAACTAAAAAATTAACATTATTTTTTTAGAAATTCACATTGTACTATGTCTTTCTCATGCTTTACCCTTTCAATAGAATGTGAATAGTCGATGTACAAATAACATGAGACAAAAATACCTAATTAGAGCAAGTTCTAAGTTTACAGATTCAACTTCTAGTTAGGAAAATATTTTCTAGATTTCTTTTCCTATTAATCTTTTTACCTCCCGTCGTACCGAAGGTAAGGAAGTTATCGGTCCAAAAATTCGATAGTGAGTTTTCAGTGAATAAGGCCGAATTAGGGTCTCCACAACACGTTTTTACAATGATTTCTAGGTAGCTGTGTGTATGTGTCTGTATGTGCATGGGTGTGACGATTTTTTCTTCTTCGATAACTCTTATATCAAACTTCCAAAAATTTCTTTTTTCCGTATTTAAGCTTTCTGCATTTATATAAAAGCTCATAATAGTTTCTAAAGAAAAACTATATTAACATATAACCCAAAACTTTTCAATTTTAGAATTTAAGACTTTTGTATCAGAGGAACGACATATTAGATTCTAGCTGAAATTGATAAACGTGAAATGATACTCTCCTTAAAGCTCTGAGAAGGTTTTCTTGAAAAATATATTGATTTAATCCAAAACTTTTAAAATTTGGTATTCAAGACTTTTGTATTAATGGGAATGGCTTAGTAGATTTTTGCTAAAATTGATAAATTAGAAGTTCTACTTCCGGTTTCGCCGAAGCGAAAACATCGTATACATATATTTTTATATTTTCGGAGAGAAGATAAAATTAGCTTTACTATGATGCCAAATACTTGCATTTTCATTTATAAGTAACTCAGTTAAAAATTATATATTTGAATGAATTATCAGTTTGCTATGACATTCGTGCCTTTGTTTGAAGAAATATTATGATTTTTACTGACGGATCATTTGATTTTTTATTATTTAAACTGTCAAAAAATTAAGAAAATATTATTTATATTTAAATTTACATTAATTTTATTCTTTTATGAATTTTAAACAGGTCAAACAAAGAAGGTACATACAAATGTCATGGCAAACTGATAATACACAAAATATAATTTTGAAAAAATAATTACTATTGTCTGTTCTATTTAAGCCATTCAGCAGATGACTGGCATCAGCGCCAATTTTAAGTAGACGAAATTACAATGGGTAAAGTTGTCTCTTGTTTCCAACTTGAGCCAATCAGAGTTCAAAATGAATGGAACTAGATATACGTAGATTGCTTTTGAATGAAAATGGAAGTATTTAGCATAATTGTAAAGCTATTTTTATCTACTTTCCAAAAATATAAAACATATGTACTATTCTATTTAAAAAATCATGTTTTCGCTTCCGGCGAAACCGGATGTAGAAATTAGGGTATTTTCACACCAAAAAGTGGCATTTAACTTCGCGCGCAACTTTCCAAATTAAATTATATGAATAAATAATAAAGAAAATAGCAATATTTGTCTGTATATTTTAAATCATCCTGTATAAAGGTATGAGGTATACTACTCGTATGTTTCAATTGACAAGAAGTTGTAGCCAATGACAGAACTGGAAAGATAAAAAATTTAAAATATTTAATATTTCTTATTTAATTATAAAAACGTTTATGCTTACATCAATGAAAATACGGGCAACATATTTTTCTTATTCTCTCGATTAAAGCAAAGAAAAAAAACATGCAAGACCTTATTGTAAATATCAATGTTATTACGAAATAAAGTTTAATTTTCATTATTATTATTATGAGGCACTGCAGTCATTAATTTTTATATTTCATGGTGCATATACTGAAATGCCAATACTCGTATATGTATATTGACGTTCAATTTTCAACTGACAACTGTGTTCAAAGACAACACTCTGGCTGTACGGGATTCATTGTAATTTGTCGCTACTCCCCACTGCGAATGTTTGGCAGCGCCAGCGAAGCCGTACCTTTATTGTTATCGAAATCCCAATGTTGGTCACTTTATGCAGAACACTTTGTAAATTTGCACTGCGGTCAGTCTAGGAACAGTATATTCACATCTCATTCAAACTATGTATGCAATATCTAGTGAATTGCCTTTGCATTCCAGAAGCAAGTACCTAGTAGTGTTAATTGTTATTTATTAGTTATCCATCAGGATCAAATATAAGTAACTAGAGAGGTATTTTATAGAATGTTCGAAAAATAGGGGACTGTAATTGGGGAATATATTATTTCTACTAAGACAGTTATTATAGGTTGAAGCATGCTATTAATTTGTTTTATCACGTTTCCTTAGCAAATGTCTTAATTTATTGTAACCATAATAAATTGCGATGTATTCTGACTGTATAATAGTTCTTGTCTTGAACCCGGCAATAGCCACTGTTAACTAGGTACGGGCGTCTATGCGATGGACAATTGGGCGATGGAAAATTAGGCGATGGACAACTGGGTTATGGACAACTGGGCGATAGCCAAGTGGGCGCCGGACATCTTAGCTATAAAATAATAAATGTGCAGAATTACAAAATTGTAAGGTATGTTTAAAAAACCAGAGCGTCACTTTTAACTATTTATATGTTTCTGCCGAAGTATCTGTTGCCTACATTGACAGAGCGAGACGCCCAGTTGTCGCAAACCTCATGGTAATGTATTGGCAGTTGAACATTTCTGGACAATTATTTCCCAATCGAAGGTACAAAAAATTGAATCGTGTTGCCACGATCCTTCTTTAAATAGAGAGTAGATAATGCTTCAGTAATTTCACACTCTAGGTTTGTTCCAACGAAAGTTCAGAGGAGTTCGGAACGTGATTCAGAACTGCTTAATTCATGCACGGACTTATAGTTCTAGAATCGACTTGACTAGTGGTTGGCACGATTTAGAACCGGTTGGAAATTTTGTTTATTCTATCCCATACAAACACAATTTGACCCCTGTGGTGCACTCTCCACGCCAACAATGAGTGCCCGTGAGATGATGCCTGGTAAGCGCTCGCACGGTGCATATCTTTCATCATTACCGATATCTGTGTACAAAGCAGATTGCAACACCCAGCAATGGGTAGGTAATAAGCCGTGATGATATATTTATAGATTTATTTATTTATAAAATCACAAAATAAAAAAAAAATGTTAGAAAACATTGTGCCTTTTATTGTAATATATTTAAACTGTAGGTAATTTTCATTGCTTTGTCGTATTTCAAAAATATCGTTCAAGAATTCTCCATCATCATCACCTACGCTTGAAAATCTCGATAAAGCAGAAAAATCGCTGTCTTCTTCTATTATTTATTTCATTAAATAATTACAAAAAAAAAATAAGTCTGGTTAGATAGTTCGTTAAACTGATTCAGAATTAGAAATTCTTGCATAATCCCGGAACTTTAAGAACGATTCAGAAACGGTTTGGAACACAATTCACTCATTCTAGGAACACTGCACTAAAAGTTCTGAATTTTTAATTTGACTTGTTAAAACGGTAAAATGGCTTTGCGCAGACTCAGTAACGTTCTAAACGGTTCTGAACCTTTGTTGGAACAAACCTTAATGTGGACTGTCCAGAAAAATCAAATCTTGCATCCTTGCTATTTTACACTACACAGTATAATTAACGACGAAGGATTTGTGAAAATTCATTCATCTTACTAGGATTTGAACCCATGACCTTCCTATATCTTATAGAATATTCTAACCAAATTAGCTACAAGATCACATCTTTCGCATGTCAATGTCACATACGAGTATTAGTCGTGAAAAAATGCGATCTCCCACATGGAGTATTGTGTCCCACACAACAGCGCGACTTCACCCTTGGCTATGAATTAATGCATTATTAATTATATATAAATCCTTCTTCGTTTCTTATACTTTGATATAGTTCAGGTTCCCGGTAATGAAGTTACAGAAATTCATTGATGAAATACATTTTTCTTTAGCTGATATTGTTTTTTGCACTATTTTTATGCCAATAACAAAATAAGGTACTCCAGTCAATTTTTTTTATTAGTTTAAATGTAAGTTAGTTTAATTTTGAAGCAATTCGTAGTATTAAAAATTCATAATTGTTTTTAGTTTAACAGAATTTGATTTTTAACGAAACCCACAGCTATCTTAGCAATAGTTATATATATAGTAGATATATAGATGCTTAAAATCTAAATTATTTAAAAAAGTAACAATTTTTAAAAACTTTTTTCCTCTCAATCATTATCTACTTTCAATATAACTAACATTTTACTGAATTTTCTGTTATGGTGGAGGACCCTATAGTTCTTATTCACTTTTTCTAGTAGGGCGTCTAGTGTAAATAATATATTTGATCATTAAATGAATTTATCATAAAAAGTTGTGTTTTTGTAGTTTTGAAAATGGTAGTCTCCTAGACGCTAGGTGACCGTTTACATACCAAGGATGGGACCCCAAGACTACGCTATGACAGCGTAGCGAAAAATACTCCTTACGTTTCACCTTCCTTTCCCTATTAACTTCCACGGTTGTTGTGGAAACGACATGTTATTTGTCGCTACGCTATGATAGCGTAACGACAAATAACACGTCGTTACCCTAACCACCGTAGAAGTTAATAGGGGAAGGAAGGTAAAACGTAAGAGGTATTTTGCGCTACGCTATTATAGCGTAGTCTTGGGATCCCATGCCAGAACATTCACGTGTTCGGAACGGTTAATTTTTCCTATTTCATATTTTGACATTGCACAAATAATAAACTGTTGAACATTCTGTATTTATTTATAAAACAGAAATCGACTTGTGTGTGCCACCCTTTATAGAGTAGGAAAAGCAAGCTGTGGTGGTAATTCACCCGCTGCTAATTGTAATAAACTGGCAGAGGGAGTGTTTGCATCCCAGTGGGCCGCGCGCCCTGTGTTCGTGTTTGCTGACCCTGGGCAACACACGTAATTTGCGCGAACTGCGTTTGTTTGTTGCTGCTACTGCGAGCAGCTTATTACATGGGCTCTACTCTGGACTCGTAGAACCCCACTATGCACTACAGTCCGTTTATTCTGTACTAGGTATGTGAAATTAAATACATGGAACTACCGGTGGCAAGCAATAGTTAATTTCAAACTAATGAGTATCGTATATAAACTAAATATGAAATAAATGAATAAATTTTCATGGTTTTGCGTATATTTTCGGGTACAACATTCTTGTAGAAAGATAACAATATGTTACTGTAAAAAATTATCTATTCTTTTACTTTTCTCCACCGTAGGTACAAGAAGTTACGAATCATGATGCTTATCCATAATGGGAAAAGCTGATTAGTTTTTGGCACAGTATTACTAGCCAATAAAAGTTGACGTTCAAATTATTTAACTAATGTGATTTCTTTTGGAAACATTTATCTATATTTTATTTTAAAGAAAACTGACCCTTATGTATTCCGTTACAGAAGATTAGAATTGTACTCAATACCAGGAGGCATTTAAAGTGACCTTAGCAACAGGATTCAGAGATGTATTTAAAAAATTTAATACCGCAAATTCTAGTTTGTTCGTCTCAGGTGTAAGCAACCCTCAAGTCGGAATTACTGTTAGCGAAAATTAAAAATAATCTCATTTCATAGAATTGTCAAACTAAATAGTTTAAAGATCTAAATATTTTGTTATAAACAACATAAACGAAAAATATTTTAAATATTTTAAACGCACCCCTGTTTTGATATTCAGTTACCCTAGTCGGCCATCTATTTTAAGCCACACATAGTAATGTAACTCTGTGCTTTCCTAGTCCAGTATTTAAATGGGTTCATGCAAAAATTTCATACCAGAATATTTCGTACAATTCTATTCTTCTCTAGGGTTTCAAAAGAAACCACATTTATAAAATAATTTAAACGTCAACTTTCGTTCGCTACCATAACAATTGCCCAATAATAACAATGAGTGGAAAATTTTCTGATTGTCATTCGATTAGTGATATAAAACAAATATTAATGTTTAAACTTTTTGAAAACAGAATCATATTAGAGAACGAGATATTTTCCAGCTAAATAAGTAATATATCCATAACAAGTTTTAAAATTTTAGTGCAACTAGTACCATATTTATTAATAAAAATGTGCCTGATAAGGTGAACTTTCAACGTGCTGTAACTGTGTAACGAAAAATTTTCGGACTTACCTTCATGTAACAATTTTTACTCAAAATGACTCCCTTAATATATGGTTTCATTTTGGCACACTTTTGTTGAATCAACCTGTATAAAATAATCTGTTGTAAAAAATCTCAGCCCAAACTACTTCAAGGAAACCAAGTATTATATCAATTAAATATATTTTTAATACATAAATATTGTATAGTGAATTTATAATAAAATTTTATTTCTTTGAAACGAATAATAAATATTTAACAAATAAATTAGTTATTATTGACTATTTTCTTACTAATATATTCTGTCTGTAGAATATGTCTAATTTTTTTATAATGTAGGATATTGTATCTCGTGACAATATAACAATGTAAATGTATACTTTATCAAAATTACTGGTATACGAGTTTCTTAACTATTATAGGTCAAATACACCAATACTCAATTATTATCATTCATCTGATTTAGCTCATGAATCAGTGTTGACACCTGTAATTTTCATACAAAAATCCCTAATAAATTCCTTCGACAAGTACACATTATCACCATTAGCTGCGAAGTGGGATGTCAACTTGTTCAATAAAATACCAAATCTATCACAGGCGCCGAGTAATTTATTAATATTTTCAAATCGATAGCTGGATAGCTTTCGGGAAGAAGTCCCAAACATTTTCACTTCCAAACGTAAGCTATACAACGGCTAAGATATATGAGATTTGTATCGAATCGAATGTGTAATCTTCTAGTTTGTAAAAGCGAAACAAAATATTTTGGGAAGAGGGTATTGTGTTGTTGGTTCAGTACATCATTTGTAAATTAAATTCTTACATACAAAATGAAAACAAAGAGTAATATAAAGTTTTAGGAAAAAGATTTAAACACTTCTGAGAAAAAAACATCCATTCCAAAGTAGATATAAATTGCACAAAATGTGTAGAATAATAAATAATAAAACTTCTGTTACATTTTGAGTTCAGAAATCCTAACAACACTAAAAAATGTTTGTCAAAAAACAATCTTGTCAGAATATTTATATGCAGTACTTACTAAAGCCGTTTTTCTTTTACAATCAATGAAACCTCAATGTCTAAAACCAGAATTGCAAAATTAATTTAAGAAAGTAGTAGTAAAGTACTTTCTTTATATATTTTTTTGTATGTGTATACATGTTTAATATTTTTGTATGTATATTTAATTTGAACAAAGTTTAATTTTTATTTCTTTATTTTGAAAAAATAAATAAAAAAATCTGATGTGGCCAACACCAAACCTCCCGCTATTTAATTTTTATTAATTTCAAAATACAAACTTACATATTTAGTTATTGCGGAAACTGTATAAGATCCATTCCATATAACAGGTTCTATTTACTATTTTCTTTTTAAAACGTTACTATTATTAATTTGAAATGATTAGTTCTTTGACAGTGACATTTATCTCTTAGCTACATACATTTTATATATAAACTGTGTAACCAAGGAGTCTTGCTTGTTTTTAAGTGTAGGCTCCGGGATTTAAATTATAGATAATTTTATAAATTTATCCATAAAATATATAGAAAAAGTATTTATGCAAATCTGTAGAAAATTTAATAAACTTTAATTTTTATAATAACACAAATCTTGAAAAAATAACATTTGTAAGTATTTTTCGAAGAAAATTTTTTTGAGCTTCAAGTAAAGGGCCATTTCCGATTATCTGATATACACCAAAATCTAATGGCCTCTTCCCATATTAGAATAAAGTAGAAAACCATGATTTCAAAATTTTCTGAATGTTAGTATTTAAGTTAGAGTGGAGGATTTTCACACACACACACACACACACACACACACACACACACACACACAAACACACACACACACACACACATACACAGACGGATACATATATACACACAAACACACACATACACACATATACACATACACTAACACATACACATACACGCGCACGTACACGCACACACACACACACACACACAGACGGATACATATATACACACAAACACACACATACACACATATACACATACACTAACACATACACATACACGCGCACGTACACGCGCGCACACACACACACACACATACACACACATCATCGTGGAAATGTTAAAATTGGATTCCAGGGACCTTAAAACGTGATCATTTACCAAAATCTCGATATGCAATTTTTAGCGCGATCCCTATACCTCTTTTACCAAAGGCAGCGGGAGGTAAAAATGATTATAATTATGAAAACATTCATTTACAAAGTGTGGAGTGTCAAAATACCACACCACGGTACTCGTGTAAATGCTCCTTCATAATACCAGTTAATGGATTAATATGCAAAGTTCTTGAATTTCATACAAAACTCTTTTGTTACTCTTTTGAAAGACAAATTTAGAGAACACGCAATAAAGAGAATGTAAATATATTCATTCAAAATTTATTCTGATTTTGTCCTCCAAAACCCGAATCAGGTTCTTCAAATTAAAAATTTGCGTAAAAAAATCGTAGAAACACATTTGTGTTAGCATTGTAATTGTAAAATTTGCTGAATCTAATAATAAAACAAAATTCGTATTAACTTTGTCAAATATTTTATTTATATTAATTTTCTTTGAAAACTATAGAAAGAAAAATCAAATCGAAATATTGTTGTATAAATGATGTAAAATCGTATTTTTAAAAAATGATTTATAACTTGTGAAAAGTGTTTTTGAGCCATTATAGGGCGACGGTGTCTTTTTGGAGTTCCTGGCTAGGAAACTGGTGACATCGGTAAAAGAGAGACAGAGGAAATGAAAGAGAGCAAGCCAAAATGGAAGTCATCTGTATCTGTTGACAGCCTATATATTTTAAAAGCGAATCTCTGTGAAACGTTCGTATAGAACGCCGTTTTATAGAAATTTCGGGTTGCAAATGTCGACTAATTTATAGGTCTTTGTGCGTGAATGTCAAAAATGAAATATTTCAAATTGTACATTCGCTGGGTGAATCAACTTTGCCATTTTATTAAAAATCTTCTAGGAATTATTGCAATGAGGATGAGGAGTATTTTGTGTCTCATATACGAGTTCATATGTAAGAACAGTAATAAAATGTTCTTACAGTTATTAGGTTTCAATTACCTATACAATATGTTTCATTTAATATTCTTAGCTATGTCTGTGCTAACAGACATTTTTTTTATTAAATGTTGCAATTTTACAATCAGTTTAGTACAGATGCGGATTGGTCGATCGAAACCTAGTTAAATTTCACAAAAAAAATTCCTGAATGTCTGAAGGAAGTTCAGGATAGTTGTCAATGAATAAAAGAATTTTTCATCCTGCAGCTGTAATTTTTTCGTCCAGTTTCAAAACTGACAACAATTCAAATAAAATAAAAAAGGACTGCAGGTTTCCCCAAAATATTCGACTTAACTAAGTTCGATTTCTGGTGGATTTCAGTTAGTTCGCGGTACCAAGAAATTCAAGTACTTTTCGAGTTATCAAATAACAATTATAAGCATTTTTAACCGCAAGTGCTATTGCCAATCCATCTTGTTCTAAATATGAAATAGTTATTTTTTATTACATGTTGGTAACATCAGATGATTTGGAATTTCAAATGATATGGATTTATGAACATAACCTGAAAAATAAGCAAACATTTGTTTTATGTTCTGCATTTCAAGTTCAAATAAAATTGCTTACATTAGTCAGAAAATTTGGAAACATTCTGCTAATTATTATTATGATTTTTAAAATAGTCAGAAATTTAAATTGCACCAGAACAGTGATGCCAACTTAAAATCATAAAAGTCCGTAATTTTCAGACTTAGGTCGGTAATGAAGTATTTCTGGACAATTTAGATATGGAAAACTACTAATACCCGACGGAGATACAAAAATATATTGTTTAAAAGAAACAGTGTGATCATATTCATAAATAAAAATTACTATAGATACCTACACTATATACCCAAGTAACACAAATGACCTAAAATCGACGTGACTATGACGTTCTAATTTACATCATAGTCCTGAAGATCTCGGCGTGGAGCTGTGTGACGTCATTTTTCAGACGTGGTTAAGATGTCATTAAGGCGTTGTTCAGACGTCATTATAAGACTTGTTTAGACGTCATTTTAAGACGTTGTTTCCACGTCATTTTTTGACGTTGTTTAGACGATATTTTAAGACTGTGTTTCGATGCCATTTTAAAACGTTGTTTCGATGTTATTTTTATGGTATAAACATAAATGATGGACGGAAAAATTACTAGGAGAAATAAATAATTTAATTCTAAAGTTTTATGTGTACTATATTAGACAAAAAATTAATTAAATTTTTTTAATAAAGCAAAACAATATACCTACAATAAAATATTAAACATTAAAACATTTTTATTCATGAAAAATATAACTTAATTAAATATTGCATTGCATGTTATTATATCTACAAGAATATATTTATTCGCACACTGTGGTCCATAATTCAGCTAGTTCACAATTGATTGCTCATAGTGGCACATGTCCATATATGGCTTTGACTTATGTCTAATTTCATTTATCATTCCATATACATAAAATAAACAATCAGTATAAATAAATTATTGCACGCAGCTCTATTTAAAATTACCTTCTTATATATTTGTATTTGACATAGAAACTGTAGCTTGTTTTAGTGGAAATCCGTATTTTCTGTCTAAAATGAACAATCATTGTACCTAAGTAAATTATTTAATGCAGTTCTATTTAAAATTACTTATTTTCATCTTTTTCTATAATTTAACGGTTCTTGGAAGCTTGTAAAATGGCCGCAGAAATAAAATGGGAGTTGGCTGTCAGGTCAGGTGGTTATCAGTTGTTCGTGAGGTACCATTGTACCAGTGGTTTCAAATAGGTGGTTAACTACTTGTTTATATTATAATATAAAAGTTTATTTTGTTGAGATTGAGCAAAGGAGTTCAGTTTAACAAATAATAAATTTTAATTTTAAAACATTTTTTTTAATATCTCAATTTTACTCGTATTTTCGAATCACTGATTTACTTTCCTTTTCCTCTCATCTTCCTCTTGTCAGATGGCAACAATCCCAATGCCGTGTTGCTCTATCACTCATCTAAAGCAATCTAAAGTCTCACCCCCCTGATTTTTTGCTTATTGTCCATTTGTCCATTATTCGTATTATTACAAATCGAAATTCCCCAATGTTTTTTTTCTTTATTTGTTTTTATATTACATACATATTTCCCTTTGTCTATAATTTGGTTTGTATTATCAGCATTTCTTATAAAGTTTCTTTTTTAAAGCACTACTTGGTCTATTGAAAATTAAAATGTCCATGTAAAAAAAATGAAACAAAATATATAACAGATATAAATTATTTCTGTTTTGCATTTATAATTAAATATGTATAGACATGTAATATGTTTTAAATAAATAAAATATAAATATTACCACGGCTTGCTCATTTCTGAATGTGCCATTTGGCAAATTAATTTGCTTCTACTCGTAGATAATGAAGTATAATATATTGCCAAATTAAATAAATTTAAAATTTGAATATGTATTTTTAATAATATCAATAATAAAGTAAAAGTAATTGTCGTAAAGACGTCAAGTTAAACGTTTGAAAAAGGTATATCGTAAATAGACTTAATTATGACCACAAAAGTCGTTTTATGTGCGTCATAGTGACCACAAATCTGACGTCTACGGAGTCCTATTTCAGACAAAGAACAAATTTTATAGTGGAGCCGTATAGACGTCAAATTAGACGTCTAAATACGAGTAGTCGTTTTAGACCATAAATCAACGTCACAGTCACGTCGCATACACGTCAAATTAGATGGCCGTATATGATTTAAATTCAACCTAAAAACGACGTCACTTTTTAGTCAACCGTCGGTCAGTGTTATTTGGGTACGTATGTATATATAAACAAAAATATATCATTTTACTATGAAAAAGGCCGGACTAAGATAATCATCATCATTTAAACATAAATGAATAATTCGCCTAATTTACCCTTAACCGTACCTAAATACACTACAGCCTGACCTAACGTAATGCACTACAAGAAATTCTGTGTATAATAAACAATATAATTGATTTGACTAATAGGTTTATACGATGTGTAAATGCACCTAACCACCTACAAATTTAGTTATAAAAGTGCACATTGAATTGATTCAAAATTAAATATACATATTTTTGTAACATATTACCACATTATAAAATGATATATATATATATATATATATATATATATATATATATATATATATATATATATATATATATATATATATATATATGTATTATAAAATGGAAAATCTGCATACCTGATACCTTCGTTTAAGAAAATACCTTGGAAAATACATTTACACAAATTTTCGTATTTCTTTTTAAGTGTTAGTTTGCACATTATCACTTAATACACACACATATATCCATCCACCGCTAAATATCACAACTCACTATAATACCTTGCGATTTTTAACTTGCTTCAGTAGAAACACGAAAGTATTGACCATATAATAATATAAATTACATTATTTAACACTACAATTTGTACCACAGTTTATTTTGAAAATTTATTGTTATTACATATATATTTTTCTACTCCTGCTATGAAAATACAATTTACTGGTATGTTTTTCATGCTGAAAGTGACTCCTTGCAATACGCTTCGCTCAGGCTTCAAGTTTCAGCACTTGGTATATAAATAACTATTTTATACGTTTCAACTTCAAAATCTACCTTTTTGTAGGTATTAATCATTTGATTTATCTAAATCAATCTTTTTATTTTACAAAACATCCTAATATTGTACATAAGAATTTTAACCATTAACATTTCGTTTTTGAAGAAAAATAAAATATTGCCTTAGAATTAAACAATAAATTCATGTTCGACATAACTTGCAGAATATTTTTGTATAAGTTGCTAAAATTCATAATTTATTATATACGTATATTTAGAGATACGTCTGTTTAAAAAAATTAATAACCAAAATACATATAAATTCAGGCACTTCCAGGTTCCAGAAAGATGATTGCTGTAATTATCGTTCGTAAATATTGTTAATATTTGTGACACTATGTTTTTCATTTGGCATTGGGTCTAAGCTTTGTTTTATTAAGTTCTTAGTTTTTACTACACAAGTTCTGAGTAAGTCTTTTTTGTAGTTTTATTATATTCGGTTTGTTTAAAGTTGACCTGGAAATAACAACTGTTATTTGGAAATTCCAATACAAAACTGCGGTTTTTTATTTGTCGTTGGATCTGTTAAAATTCGAAAACTAATCAAATTTATCGACAATTTTTATTCCATTTTGAAATTTTCAGAACAATATTTATGACATCATAATTCACTCTGATTGGGCCTTTTCATTATGCGCTGTGTTATCGAAACTAAAATTGAAACAATCTTGTTTATTTATCCAGCAATATGAAGAGTACTGGCCAATAAAATGGTTTGAAGTTAAAATGCACGTAAATAATACTTTATACGCAAATTAAAACTCTGTGTATGAATTTTTTCATGTGATTGAATTTCAAATTATACCTCAACGATTACTAAAAATAGCTATTTATTAATTGGTGTAATTGGTAATTTATAAATTGTTAATTAATTTTCTCTGCAGAAAAACAATAATTCAATAAAACATTGAAATTATAAATTCTTCATTTAATTACATTCAAATGATTTTCAAATAAACTTTTCAGCAAGAGTAATATTAATTAAATGTTTTACAATTTCTAGACTACAGACTGGCAACTTACCATTTATATAAATAAAATTTATTCGAGATGTAGATTGAGTTCTTTGTTCGTGTTTCACAGTCACACAGAATAATTGTATTTTTAATATATTATAGCATGTATAAATTTATTTTATGTTGATTTTCATTTTCCATATTAGATGATTATACTCGTATTTATCTATGAGTTATTGTAATGGGCTTCGTTAAGCCTTATGGGGTTTCATATTTACAGTGCATTACAGATATATTTTTTTGTGTGCTAGGTTAGGTGGTTTCGGGCGAGATGCAGCAATGGACATAAAACACCTTGTACACGACCATTCTTTGTATTATAATTTCTGTGAATTTTCAGAAGAGTCAAGATATATATGAATGTTTGAAGAAATAATCTGTTGTCCAATTAATAAAAAAATATCCGTACGCAGCAATTATATGTATAACAACATAAAGAAAGAAGACGCAGGATTTCGAAAAGAAACATATTTATTTTACACGCTGGTTCAATGGCATCGTTAGTATTCTCACATTGGATAGCGCAAAATATGTGCTTATGTAGGTTAATGTTTTCGGATATGTTAATATACGTCGATTACGATCATTTGAGGTTTTCGTTATTGATTTCTGAATCATTTATATGCCTTATGATTTCCTTTATTCGATAGCTTTATCTTACTAACACATTTACAGGAAGATAGATTTACAAAATTTAAGTATGACATTTGGAAGCGGTGATATACTTAATATTTTTGAAGGATCGTTCGGAACTCAAATTCCGGCGAAATTAGTTAAGATACTATGTTTACGTTAACTGTCGCGAAATTCGAGAAGTATGAATTTAATTTTGTACAAAAATATTAAAATGGAAAATGAAATTTAGGTTTGGCATTTTAGATATGAATGTTATTTTTATGTTTATAAATTATTGGTGGTATTTACCTTTTCCTACAATGATTTTCGTTCTTAGGTAAATATAATCTAAGAAATAATCATAAAATTGAGTAGTATTTTAGTTGTACAAAGGAATAATTCATTATAAATTTGCACATATTTAGATTAATATATGACGTAGTGGGGTATTCTTTTTCTCCTTTAAATACCCGTAATCGGTTGTAGGATTTCTTCATCTGAAGGTTGATTTTCAATCCATTCCTACCAATTTCTTCTATCTTTTGCCTTCTTTTTAATTTCTTCCAAGGTTTTGCCCCTCTTTTTACGAAATTCTGCTATCCCTTCCTCCCATGTTTTTCTCGATTTTCCTCTGCTTCTTTTGATTATAATTCCAGTTTCTACTACTGTTCTTACTAAGTTGGTATGGTCTATCTGCATTATATGCCTGTGCCAACCAAGTTGCTTTTGTTCTATCCTGATTACCATATCTATTTCTTGATTTCTTTTTCCTTATTTCATTTTACCATTGCAAAGAAATAGTAAACTTTAATCATTATAAGCTAGCACACTTTAATTTATTTATTTTTAATATATTATTTAGGTTAAACATTTTTCTAAATTTCTGTAGTCATTACTAATTAATTTGACAAGTGAAATAAGTTATAATAAAAATAAATTAAAATATATGCTTGCTGCAAACAATGCAGATATCCATAGAATTAACTGTTTGAGAAACATAACCAACTCGGGCCAGTGACGTCAGATAGCATTTCAGATATTCAAAAATTCATATCTTGCTTACTAAATCAAATTTTGACATCACGTTTTCACCAATACTCTTAGATTTGTATATATATATATATATATATATATATATATATATATATATATATATATATATATATATATATGTCGGAGATTGTAATATCAAAGCATGTCGTAACGTTCATTTAATGAATCAAGTATTACATGAATCAGTTATAATCTTTTAATTGTATTGTCGTAATCGAAACGTCAAGCATTCTTGGTTACAATGCTTGGATGGAATCAGTGTGTAGCGGCGCTCAGGTGTGAGTGCAGGTCCGCCTCGCTGAGATCATCACGTTTATATTATCGCTGTGATTTGAAATAGTGTTGGTCGACATAGAGTTTGCCAGTGATACTACCCCGCGACATCAGAAGTGGGATTCGCCTGCGATCCACAATATTGTATGTGGGTTTGTGTTCTGTTGGTGAATTATAAAGTGAAGTGTAGGGCCAAGCAGATTAAGATGGAAAGGCCGTCTAGCAATTTTTGCAGGTTTTCATCCTAGGGTATTGACCAGTAACAAGGATTCCGTCTGTGTCCCACCCGGAGAGTGGTGACGTAATTACAAGGGCTGGTTAAGTAGAACCGTGAGTAATGAGTACTGAATTTATGTCTTCCAATACTGGTAAGAGATTTTATTACAAAGCTCAAGATATCGTTGTGAGCTATGTTGGTGTCAATTGGGTTGCTATTGTAATAAAAGCAATTCGGTCAGTTGCTTGCTGAGAAACGAGAGACGAAGTCGAGTTTGTTGTTTATGATATTGTGATGGCCGATGATCCGGATTGCCGATCTCCATATATGTTATTTAAGATATTATTCATTACAGTAGGTGTTCATGGCAGTTGTTATATTTTGATTGATGTTTTGTCATTGAGCTTGTGTGACGTAATAAGTATTTCATTTTTGGTAGCTTGATTCTACTCCTTTACATCGTCTGCGACGTGACAATATTATTAAACTGAATGTAGGTCAAGTAGTCACAGATCGGGGGTATCAACCAGTTTGCGATTGAGTTAGTTATTTGTGAAATAACAAACGAACTAATACAAATTCCTTAAAGCGTTTCGGTATGTCAAGAAAGATTGTAAAATGTTTTCATTGTATAAGTTTTGCAAACTAACAGACACGTTGAGTAGGTACACTGCAACCTTGAGGCACCTGATATATCGTTACTTACTTTTTATCCAGATATGACCGATGCGGGTGCAGAACCATGATGTACCGAAATAGAAACTATAACATGAAAATTTCACTGGAGATCTTCAGGGAAGATTGTTAATGGTGGAAATATGTTGGAAAACTATGCTAAAGATTAATATTTTATTAACTGCAGATAAAGTTTACTGAGCTACAAATTGTAGATAGATGATATTGTTATTATCATTATTAGATTGAGGGCTTTAAACGCTGGTGACTTTTGTCACCGCGACCAGTAAGATCTGCTGTAGCGTGTTTTGACTGAATGTCTGGAAGCCACTCCAAAGTTTTGATGAACTGAAATTTGGTATTTTATAGAACAATGACTAGTAAAGATACTTGTCATAATTCAAAGTCCCTTTTGTTGAGAGCTAATAGCAGTTTAACGTTTACCGTCGAGGGTGAAATGAATATCTCCAGGCTTTGAATTATGGCTTTTCAAGTATCCACAGGAAGTGCTTAAGACTCACTTATACTACGGTACCCATTTTAGCTTTGATTCACAAGTGAAAGCAGCCTGGTTATCTGACGTTATGTAGATTGCTTCTCCTTTGAAAGCTTGTTTAAATTTATTGAGCACACAGATTTATTGCTTGAGATATAATGAAACCGTTGTGTATGGATTCTTTATTTGGCAGCACGGACCAAATAAAATCGATCCAGTTTCTGCTGACTCTAGTTTAGAAATATCCGTAAACCAGGACAGAGAGTCTATTTGGAAGAGTGGCCTTACTACTGTCCACCGAAGGCGATTACCAAAAACTCTCTTGTGTAGCTTTTTGTTTTAGAAATTATGAGTGGCCTACGAGATCTCCAAACTTAAAGTGTTTTGTCTTGCAGAGTGCAAAGACGTTGGCCCCAGTATCAATTCCATTACTGCACTTGGACAGGTATTCATAGCGCCTGTGGTATGTGATACAAAGAAAAACTATCGTTGCGCTTCCGCAAAGACGCTTGTGCTGTGTTTTATTACATTTTGGCCGCCATACTAACGATGCATGAGTGATCATTGGTCCAAATACGGCGATGTATGGCCAGTGGTTCGTTTCAGCCTGCAATCTCTAGTTTTTGCTAGAAGGACATCGGCTAGTGTCCGAGGCTGCTACGGGATTTGTTTTGATGATTTTGTTAATGTACAAATTGTGCATGTGAACTTTTGAGTATTCAGGTTTCAGGTATCTGCGTTGACATTAAGGATAATGTGATTGAAGTGAGAGATCGATGCATTCGATCAGTTACCGTACGATGATGCTATTTGGGAAAAATATTGTTGACAGTGGCGGGAGAGCTGTAATTATGGACGAAGTCTGTACCAGTCTGTCTCGAAATAATAAGCCAGAATGGGCGAGCATCCTGCCCAAGATCTACGAATGAGGCGATGTGTAGCACTGATAGTGAGAGAATGTATTTGATGTACCGTGTTAGCGTGAATGATATAGCGCTGTGCAGACAGTTCAAATCTGAGTGAACTTTTATCAATTGTTCATGGTATAATTTGTATGAAGTTATTCAAGTTCCTGCACGTCCATGTTCCAAAACCCTGAGTCGTTACGGATGGAACTTTCATGAATATTGAAATTTTGGTACAAATATGGTAGTGGTTTGAAATAGTCCCTGAGTCTATTCCCAGAACATACTATATGACTTTATTAAATTTCCGGTGAGCATGGTCGTAGCTAAAAAAACTTTTGGTTTTGATGGGGCTGTGGCCGATCAGGTTCCTCGTGGCCGTTTTCGGAGTGACCATGCCAGTTTTGTCAAATTGTGAATTTGTTGAATGTTTAAATTGTGGCAAGCTAGATCATCCGCAGAGGAGTTGCACAGGACTGCTGGTGCCCGGAATGGTGCCTGCCACGGTTGCGAAGCCGACTGTTTTACCGGAAAAACAATTGAGCAACAGAAATCTGTCAGCCATTGGAAGCAGAGAAGTCTGACAAGACGGGACTTGCTTTTCAAATGTTTGTCTTAATGTTTGGGACGCCTAAGTGCAGCGTGATGGACGCTGGAACAAATTGCTTTAAAATATTTTGATCGTATCCAAGGATAAATTTAATTGAAGAAAGTTCATCGGATGATGGATATAAAGGAAGATAAAAAAAATTGTTTCTACATCTCCTGTTGCAAACGTTTCGGTATATTATTTTACCTTCATCAAGTGCTACAATAAAAATATTTGACACAAATTATCAACAATCGTTTTCCAGAGTATAATCAAGCAATAATAAACAACAAGTTTAAATAAACAACAATTTTTTTTTATAAAATACCTGTGATATGTAGGCCAAACGAGAAACATTATAAAGGACAGCATCACCTGTGACAGTGTAAGATCAACTGACTAAAACTTACTAACCTCCAATAAGAGCAAAAACCAACTTGTCAAAAAATTAAACTAAAAAACACTAAGCCAAAATACAGTTAGGAAAACGAAAAGAAGAACTATCTGTTTGAATTATTTAACAAATTTAGACCATTTTGATAGCTTTTAGTATTATTTACATAACACATGAATCCATGTTCTAATTTTTAAGTAGAGCGGTTCATGCGTACAATAATGAACCTTCTGGAGGTTGAGACCACAATTTAGTTAGGCTAATCGAGTGGATCGTTGAAAATCCACAGGGGTGACTAAAACTTTGAAGAGCCGACAAGCGTTGGTCTGGACATTGGACATTTTCGTTAAATTCTTTAGAATTATTAACCGTGATGGAAGATGACATGCTACTGGATGCCTCTGTCATGGTGTTTCGGTAGGCTACTGTGATACCTCTGCCGAAGGTAACATGCTAAGTAGGTGCCTCTGTCGTGTGGTTTTCCGAGCTGGTTAAGCGATGACGAAATAGTGTTCCATTGCTGGGTAAGCAATGACGCTGTGGTTTTCCGAGCTGGTTAAGCGATGACGGAATAGTGTTCCATTGCTGGGTAAGCAATGACGCTGTGGTTTTCCGAGCTGGTTAAGCGATGACGGAATAGTGTTTCATTGCTGGGTAAGCAATGACGCTGTGGTTTTCCGAGCTGGTTAAGCGATGACGGAATAGTGTTCCATTGCTGGGTAAGCAATGACGCTGTGGTTTTCCGAGCTGGTTAAGCGATGACGGAAGGGTGTACCATTGCTGGGTAAGCAATGACGGTATGGTTTTCTTGCGCTGGTTAAGCGAAGATGGAATAGCGATCGATTGCTGGTTAAGCAATGATGGTCTGTCGCTGTTGGACAAGCTATAACAATGCTTGAATACTGATATTGGTAGTCATGTATTTACTGGTGAAATGTATTGTCACAGAATTATGTTTTGTTTGACGTCTTGTAAAAAAAGCGTCCATTAAATAATTTAGTGTACTATAGCTAAATTTTGAGCTTAATATAAATGTGAACAAAGTTGTAACTATTTGAGCACTTATTGGTCAGAGATAGCCGAGCGAAAATACTGTGGATAAATTCTTTTCAGATAGTTCACACGAGGACGTGTGAAACGTCAGAATGGCCGTGTCGGAGATTGTAATATCAAAGCATGTCGTAACGTTCATTTAATGAATCAAGTATTACATGAATCAGTTATAATCTTTTAATTGTATTGTCGTAATCGAAACGTCAAGCATTCTTGGTTACAATGCTTGGATGGAATCAGTGTGTAGCGGCGCTCAGGTGTGAGTGCAGGTCCGCCTCGCTGAGATCATCACGTTTATATTATCGCTGTGATTTGAAATAGTGTTGGTCGACATAGAGTTTGCCAGTGATACTACCCCGCGACATATATATATATATATATATATATATATATATATATATATATATATATATATAAATACGGTAGAATACCCCATTCCATTGTATACAAAATGCTTGAAATCTACTTGTAATCACGTCAAACTATGACGTAAAGCTTGATCGTAATCGAAAATTTAACTCTTTCGCCTACCACTTCTGCTTTTAATTAATATAAAATGAAAAAAAAACTAATTTAATAGGGTCACGAACAATTTAAATGTCTCTTGTAGGCATGAAAACAAACGGCTAAAATTTAAATCAAAAACTTTTCATCTCTTTATTCAGAAAGTTTCCTGTAAAAGAATTTCTTTGTTAAGGACATTAGATTCATTGTTGGTAGTTTCGTGTATAATGTCTGTGGGAGTGTATTTAAGAGAAAAAGCAGCAGATGTCAGCAAAAACCGGCTTCCTGGAAGGAGAATCAGTGGTTTTTTTTAAAGAAATAAGTCAGCGCCAATTCCGCCGGCTTACATTTAATTTGCTGTAATAACAAGCATCTTTCTACCGACGCGCTACTAGATTACACTGTCTTGATTATTTCATTTTCTCCTTTGTTTTTAGCTTGAAAAATTAGACTGTTGCTTGTTGTGTGCTCTGGATGGATGTTATATTTTTTGTATACTTGTTACATTTGTATTTCTAATGATACCTATTAAGTATAAATAAAGATGGATTTAGAATTCATGATTTTTTTGTTTTCTCCAACGAAATTCCCCGAAAAGATATCGCAGCTTCCAATTATTAAAGGATACAAATAAATCCTTCCCTCTGTAATGTAACGTTGTTGAGTGTACAAATATATGCATTTTTAAAATTAATCACTTTTAATGTACAATTTTAATTCATGTTTCTATTTAATTATTAACTCTTTACCTATGGTGGCGTTCCTTAGTTCCCCAGAAAATCTTCTTTTGTAAACAGTGGATACCGTTTCATAAATTGACTATAACTATTTCTTCAGGTGCAAAAACCGATGCGCGAAAATGACAAATATCGAATTTCATTTATTACTAAAAATATTGTGTTTGGATTTCCTTATAAAATTAAATAGTTGTTAATTGTGAAGAATATTGTATTATTATAAGGACTTGTTCACTTGTTTTGTATTTAATAATTTAGTAATTAATATAGATGAATCACCTGTTTGAGAAACCACATGTCATGCTTTTTCAATATTGAGATTTTAACAAAATCGAATCCTGCAAAGGTAAAACCATATTTGAGTGATGAGTGCGAAACAGCCAAGTGATAAATGCACTTTTCCATAGTAAGTACTGGCTTTTAGAGACAGCAAGAATTGATAATTTTCCATAACAATAGTTTAGTTTTAAGTGTTACAACAGTTTTAGTGCATTTGATCTGAGAATTGCTTTGTTATTAACCACTTAAATTCACGTTTAAATTCTGCAGATCGTTTTATTACTATTATAAATGAAGGTATGGTGTTTCGGGTCCGTGTGTTTAGTGCCGGGTCGCGAATCTGGGATCCCGGGTTCGATCGCGACTGACACTAAATTATTTAGAATTTGAAATGGCACGAAATAACCTTTGTGGTGCACTTTTCATGCCAGAATTGAGTGCGTGTGAGCTGACGCCTGGTAAATGCCCACACACGGAACGAATATGTCATCATAATTACCGATATCTGCGTACAAACCAGACTGGCCCACTCATCAATGGGTAATAAGCCGTGATAATTTATTTATTTTGTAAATGAAAGTTTGCAATTTGTCTTTTTTTCACAAACAAATATGGCCAACGAATTTATAAACCACGTCGCGTACTTTTTATCCTCGTTTAGACAATTTATTCTCATATGCCAAACAATTACTTTCTTTCCAGTAGTGCACTCGTATTTGAGCTAACAGTTAACTACGTGCATTGTTAGTTTCTTGCTCTGCTAGGCTATTGAGTAGCAGCGGGTGTATCCCTCAGGAATCCTAATTAGCCGCGGTAGTGTGAGAGTGACCGCTGCAGCGGCATCGCTCCGCATTCCGGAGTTTTACCCGGACGGGATTCCTAACCTTTGACAGCTGATGGATACTCGGAATTATTGGTTACACAGCTTTTACAGCTATTATGTAGAATAGAGATAATATGGTTGCAAACAGATGTAGTAACAAATACAACAGAAAAAATATAATGTGACCAACAGTCTCAATAATAACTATATTTATTTTATTTATTAATAATAATGGGGTATTCTAATAATATACAGTGTGTCCCATTTAGAGCTGCCACTATTGGGATCTCGAGAACTATGAGAGATACAATGTCGGTTAAATGGAACTTTTTGTGCACCTAAAGAGGGTCATCTCAGATGTGCTTTTGTTTTTCCAAAATTTCTCATAGGGCACAAGATAAAGACGATAAACTGAATTTAGTTGCTTTTTTCATTTTGAAATTACTTGTGAACGATCAGTAATCGAGAAAAATGTTTCAAATAAAAAGTTTTACAATTTCATTATCTATCAAGTAACGAACAAAAATAATTTTTTTATCGTTAAATTTTCGAGATACAACACAAACTTACATTTCTTTAAATGGAACCCGTATTTGATTTTTACTTTAAGAAAATACTTATTTATTTCTCTTTTGATTGGTATTAGGGTTATCGTGTTTTAAATAATTTTTTAGATTATACATTATATCATTATCTATGTTAACTTAAAAATATACAATTAAAATTAATTTATGAAGCATAGAAGGTGTGCAGTAAGTTACTTAAGTTAAATAAAAACTATTTTAAAAACTAATGAAAATCTTGTCATATAAATAAGAAATTTCATGAAAAATGTAGAAAAATCTAGGATTTAAAGGGTAAAACAAATTTAAAATACAATAATTTTTAAACCAGTCGCAAGAGAAAAAATAATTATTTTTCTGAAGAAAAATCAAATATGGGTTCCATTTAAAAAAATATAACTTTGTGTTATATCTCAAAAATTTACAGATAAAAATTACTTACGTATGCCACTGGATAGACAATGAAAATATGTATCTTTTTTATTTGAAACATTTTTCGCGATTTTTGACAGTTTAGAAGTAATTTCAAAATGAAAAAATCTGATGTGGACACCACACGACTTCCTTGTACGCAAGACCAATATGAAGTATAGACCCAATTATAAAATTGTTCGTAAACTATTATTCACGAAAGATGACTATTCAAGGTCATTTGTGAGCCGTCTGATATAATATTACTTGCAAATAACTTCATTGCATTTTGTTTGCATAGACCTGCAACATGAAATATTTATGGACACATTTTAACTGAAAAAATAAGAATAATTCTTTTGAAATTTATGTTTCTTTCTAAATAATGCCTTTCTGAAAGATTTATGTTCTTCACTTATGTGTTTGTAAAATACAAAAACAGAGGCTTAACTTATAAACTAAGGAATAATAATTTAATTTAAACGTCAACGCCACTGGGTAATTATTAGCACAGAGGGCAGTATAGTAGATAATTAGGTATCTGTAATTCTACGACATATGTCATTATCATTTATAGTGTGTTAGAAAGTAATGCCACTATTTACGTATATCTCTCACACCACATAAATTAAATAGACATAGGTCAAATAATCTTTCTCTGTCTAATACAAATTGTTGCTAAGCTACTGCTATAAAGTGATGTGTATTCTATCTTCGAACAAATGACCTTGAATAGTCATCTTTCGTGAATAATAGTGTATTTGACGTAATTCGACATTAACATCTATTTTTTATTTTTTTGTTATTTTTAGTCCTAATCCATAGCAAGCTTAATTACAAAAACCAAAAAATATATGTTTTAAATTTTCATATCTCGCTTATACAAAGGGCTAATTTAACAATACTTGATGTGCTAGACGCAGAATTTAATTCTTTAAAACTCTTATTTGAAGCATTTATTTATAAAATCAAAATGAAACCATTTTATTTAATAGAGCTGTCAAAAGTATTTATAAAAAATCTGATGTGGCCAGCACATTACCTTCCGTCAGTTCTATGTATTTTGTATAAATGTCATACAGAAAGTTCCTTGCAAAAGATTATATTTCTTGTACATTACCTTAGGGCAGTTGTATGTATTTTATACATATTCCATACAGAACGTTTCTAACAAAAGATCCTATATTTCCAGTAAAATTATAACATAAACATACTGTCAACTGCACTTGACACTGACACCTTTCAATCAGAATTTTCTTAATGTAGCAGCTGTTTCCAGAGTTATAGCAAAGCTGACTAATATATATGATATTTAATTTCTTTATAATTTTTTAACTCTATGTCCATTTAATATGAAGTACCAATTGCATTCAAATCATATAGAGAATAAATAATTCTTTAATATTTATAATAACATTAAATGTGAAAAAATGATATTTAACATCGTTTTTTCAAGAAAAACTGTTAAAATCTTCAAAAGAGGGTACTTCCGGTTGACCAATTATAACCAAAATCTAATCAGCTCTTCACATGTATGTAACGAAGAGAAATTCGAAAGAATTATAATTTTTGGAATTGTAGTACTAAAGTTATCGCATTAGAAAATTTTGTCACACACAGACACACATCACACACACACGCACACACACACACACACACACACACACACACACACATACACACACACACCCACACCCACACACACACACACACACACACACACATACACACACACACAGACACACACACACACACACACACACACACACACACACACACACACACACACACATACAGACATCATCGTAAAAATAGTAAAATCGTATTCTAGGGACCCTAAAACGTGCTCATTCATCAAAAACTCACCACCGAATTTTTTGACCAAAGACAATACCTTCCTTACCTAAAGGTGACGGAAGGTAAAAACATCGAAAATGAGACACTGTACTTTCAACAATTGTTTACTTTATACTTGCAATTTTACACCGATGTATGTAATTGCCTATCACATGTTAATTATTATTGTAGTTCATATTCCTCTGTAATTGAGATTTTTAAATCCTGTTGAGATAATAAATAAATATATAAAGAATATTACACAACTGACAACCGATAATAAAAGAAAAAGAATATATCAATATTAATGATTTCTTTAATATCAATTTATAAATTACTGACTCAAGTCTTCCACATTAGCATTTTGAAATATTTATATTTAGCTGTCATAGAAAAACCTTGAATTTTGTGTATTTTAAAATTATTTTAGCGGAATTAGATAAAATTTTGTACAGAATACGTTATGGAAACGTGATATTGTTTGACTCATAATATTATGTTCATCAAACAATATCACTCTTATGATAACTGACGCAAATAACTATTGTGTATAAAACAACACCATTGTTAAAAAACACTTTTCTCCATTGACACATTGTTAACTGTCTTGTTTTTGTTAGTTTTATTAGATTTTATGTACTCATATGTAGTTACAAGTTTTCTTCGAGTATTGGGACCAGCAGAATCTGTTGGCGACGCTGCATGCGCACCTGTCATGGCAACCACTAGGACTTGTCAGATTTGTTCAAATTAACAATGTTTTTAAGTTTGTTCAGTCGAATCCTTTATCGAAAAACATAGTTGATGGGCAACAATTCGTAAATCCGGGTTTAATTAGTACTTGTTGCGTGATTTGACTTATGGTATTTGTGACTTGCAACTGCAATCTACGTCGACAAATATGAGTTAAATCAATGAATCTATAAATTTTATTAATCAATACTGTCAATAGATGTATTAAAACTCCACCTACGTTACATCCGACAAAATTCAAATTTTCTAATAATATTTAAAAATTATAACTCGCTCAAAGTAGTTAAATAAAAAAGAACTCAAAATTTTGGTTTTGTAATAAAAATATGTAAAATTTTCAAAAAAGTACCCCATTACGAGACGATTATACAAAATTATATTAAACTAAATAATGTCATTTGTGAAAAGTGAGAATTATAAGGGTCCAAAGTTGGCACCTTGTGGCACTCAATAAGTTGGAAAAAAGGAATCAAATTTTAAATAAGAAAATGAATTGAAGAAAATTTGAAAAAAAAAAAACTGAAAATTATTAAGATCTTGTGATCTCTAAATGATCGAATGCCTTTGAAAAGTAAGTAAAATACTTATAGTAATTATTTTATAACAAACAATTATAACAATTATTAGAAATTATTTTGTTATGCATAACTCGAACTTGAAGTATAGTGTGAATAGCATTGTCATACCTGCGACATGGGTAGAAGGTATTTATTCAATTGATTAATATGTAATCATAAATGATATGTCAACTGCTCCGTAATTAAATAAACATACGGGTCTCTATGTAGTCATATGTATGTAAATTCAGCCGCTGTAATGTCCTATGAAGTGCTTAATAATATATTCATTTAATTACACACCCACTGTTTTTACATCATAATGTTCATGATGTGTAGAGAAGTTATATTCGCAATATGGCAATCCGTTTTTTACGCGAATATTAGTTTTTAATAATGCAGATAATTGCCATTGTTTTTCTATTCGTATTCATATTTACTTAATCAGAATCTGGCGGGCGTTAGTTCAGCACAACTAAACCAATTAAACATTCGTGTTCAGTTAATTAAAAATAAATAAATAATTAGTTCCCCAACGAATAACGAAAAACCGTCATTTGATGACTGTATATGCTTCAAATAATTTATAGTACATGGAAATCCCTTTAACAATTTAGCCACGTTCCCTGCATTACATTTAACTTTTTGCCTCTTGCCGCAAAAAGCATCAAATATTCAGGGGATTATTATAACTAAAAAATTAACAAAGTTCTATTGCACCTAACATCGTGGAAGTTTGTTCTATTATGATACAATTTTTTTAACATTCTCGAATTTTACACTATTGTAATTAGGATTTTGGTTTACCAAATCTGCATGTACATGCATATTTGAAATTATATTTCTAAATTAAATTTTTCAGTTCCTATACCAATTTTATGTTTTTAAATATTTATTAGATACATATGTCTGATGAACATTTTTTACTTCGACATCGAATAAACATGAAATCCAACTACACCTTTATTTTGATTACGACAAATCCCCTATTTATTTCAGACTTTTAAAGTGATTTGGCAAGTTAGTATTTGATATATTACCCGTTGCATAGAAAAAACGGACATTTAAAATATTTTTATCGACTTTTAACAATCCGAATTTGAGTTTGTTTATGTTTTTTTTGTTAATATTGTTTAATGCATTATCTGTAAAGTAACATTAGAATATAAAAAAGTTTAGTAAACTCTATATTCATTTAACCCTAGTCAGGTTTTGCTGTGTCCGTCGGATACATTTAAATATAAAAGTATGAAAATTTAATATATGTAATAAGATTGGGACCTTCCATCGCTTACTTTGTAAATTAAGGTATTATAAATAATTTTTGGAAAGAAAGCGTTTTTGTTTAAAAAGTTTCATTTTAAGCAAAAATATAAGATAACGTAGACGGCTAACGTGTGTCTAACAGACACCCATATAAATATGCAAGCGTCTAAGGACTTCCTGGTATTAGACGAGGAACCCAGCTATCAAAAGTCACGTGATAAGGTACAAAAGGTTTGACCTTGGGGTAGGGTGCGGATTGGCTCCCCAAACAAAAATATTCGTGTCTTACAAGTCGGACCGGGGGCTTTACGCCATGGTAGTATTTTTAAAATTTTAAAAAGGGCCAAATATTACGTGATGAGGTACATTCAATTTTTTTGTGCCATTCAATGCGGGCTTGTGTTTAGTTTCCTAATATACCTTGTAAGACATCGAAACCGGGGGCTTTTGAGATGTAAGACACAAAAGAAAATATCAAAAAAGTACCGAAAATTACGTGATAAGGTACATTCAAACTTTTTACGGTATTTTATGCACCATTATCCAAAGATCATGAACACACTTCCTAAGATATAAAAATCGGGAGCTTAATGCTTTTAAGACAACTAAAAGTCAAAATGGTGTCCAAAACTACATGATGAGGTACATTAAAACTTTTTGTATCAATCAACGTGGGTATTTGCCTAGTTTGCTAAAATTTACTTTCAAACATAGAAATCAGGGACTTTTAAGACACGAACTAAAATTTGAAAAATGGCTGAAAATTACGAGATAAAGTACATTCTAACTTTTTGCATGGGGTCTCGTGGCCGCGTGCCTGAGTGTCAGGTCGCGAATCTGGGGAACCGGGTTTGATCTCGACCGACGCCAAATATTTCGAATTTTAAATGGCACAAAATTGATCCTTGTGGTGTACTTTCCACACCAGCAGTGAGTGCCCGTGAGGTGACGCCTGGTAAACGATCGCACGGTACAAATATGTCATCATCATTACCGAAATCTGCGTACAAAGCTAATTGGCACACCCAGCAATGGGTAATATGCCGTGATGATATATTTATTTATTTATTCCAACTTTTTGCGGTTTTTTATGCACTATTATCCAAAGACCACGAACAGACATTTTAAGATATAAAAATCGGGGCTTAATGCATATAAAACAACCAAAAGTGAAAATGGTGTATAAAAACTACTTCACGAGGTACATTAAATATTTTTGTGTCAATCGACGCGGGTATTTGCGTAGTTTGCTAAAATTCATTTTACTACATTCAAACCAGGGGCTATTGACTGAACACATGAACCAAAATTTTAAAAAATATTACGAGATAAGATACATTTATTATTTTTGCAGTTTTCTATGCACTATATTCTAAAAACAAAAAAGAATTCATTTGAAAAATTACCCAATATGAGATGAATTCAAAATTGTTGAAGCCTAATTTTCCAAATACATTCTAAATAATCGAAATAGAGTCTTTTTGCTTATTACAAATAAACACAAACGGTAAAACTTTTAAAGACATGAGTAGGTATAAAATTGGGTATTATAAGAAATGAAATTAAAAAAGCTGCTTATTAAATAAGAACTGGGATATTTATTAAAGCCAAAAATTTAATCAATATTTATATTACATATCGTCGATTCGTGATCGTTGGATAAGAGTGCATAAAAAACTGTAAAAAGTTAGAATGTACTTTATCTCGTAATTTTCAGCCCTTTTTCAAATTTTTGTTCGTTTCTTAAAAGTCAAAAGCCCCTGATTTCTATGTCTTAAAATACATTTTAACAAACTAGGGAAATACCCGCGTCGATTGACACAAAAAGTTTTAATGTACCTACCTGATCATGTAGTTTTGGACAGCATTTTGAATTTTGGGTGTCTTAAATGCATTAACCCCCCCCCCCCCGATTTTTATGTCTTACAAGGTGTATTCGTGATCTTTGGATAATGGTGCATAAAATACCGTAAAAAGTTTGAATGTACCTTATCACGTAATTTTCGGTCCTTTTTTGATATTTTCTTTCGTGTCTTTCATGTCAAAGGTAGAAGCCCTTGTAAAAGCACCGCGACCAAAAAATATGACAGAACTAAAATCATACCTTGGATTATTAAATTATTATAGGCGTATCTTACCGCGATTATCTACAGAATTAAAAACTTTATATGAATTACTGAAAGCCGGTAAACAGTTCGTGTGGTCGGAGGATTGCGATGAAGCATTCAATAGAAGTAAAAATTTATTACTAAATAAAAATATTTTAGAACTTTATGAATATGCAAATGATGATCTGTAGTAGATTTTTTCATTTGTTTCTTAATAATTTCCAATATTTTCACCCCAATAAATTAATAATTAATTTTTTATTAATGTTTAAAACAAAAGAATGTAGACATATATATATATATATATATATATATATATATATATATATATATATATATATATATATATATATATATGTATATATATATATATATATATATATATATATATATATATATATATATATATATATATATATATATATATATATATATACAGGGTGATTCATCGGTCTGTCCTCTCTTTATAACTCTTTTATTTTGAGTCAGATAGAAAAACTCTTCAAATATAATTTATATGATATAGTATTATCTATCTACGTACCATATCCATTTGTATACAGGGTGCTCCATTTAAGCGCAACAATATGTAACTTTATATTTCTTAATAGAACATCCTATATGTATTTATTTATTTTGATAGTAAATTAGATTTCCTTTAAAAAAGCATTAAATAATAAGGGGTCTAAAATTATAAATTAAGAAGTTATTTACCTTTATTCGTTGAATGATATGTTTCTGTCATGTTATTATTAACAAAGTAAGCTATGGATAATTTGATCAATTGTTTCGAATTTAAACAAACAAGTTGTCCAAATACTCTTAGTTTATCATTGTTGATGTTGATGTGAAAATGAATAATACAAATTTTAATAAAGATGAGATGGTTAATATAATATTTATAATAGAAAAATCTATTGAAGACAAGTTTTCTAGCATTTATTATAATTTTGCATTATTCAGTGCGGCACTAAATTTTAATATCTTCTTTGGAATTAGTGTAATGTTTAAAATAAGTATTAATAAAAAAGGATCAAATTTTTTTTATTATATTATGGTTTTTTCCACTCTGAACTACTATTTTTTATGAACGTAAATAACTTCTTAATTTATAATTTTAGACCTCTTATTACTTAATACTTTTTTAAAGGGAATCTAATTTACTATCAAAATAAGTAAATAAATATAGGATGTTCCATTAAGAAATATAAAGTTACATATTGTTGCGCTTAAACGGAGCACCCTGTATACAAATGCATATGGTACGTAGATAGACAATAATATATCATATAAATTATATTTGAAGAGTTTTTCTATCTGATTTAAAATAAAAGAGTTATAAAGAGAGGACAGACCGATGAATCACCCTGTATATATATGTATATATATATATATATATATATATATATATATATATATATATATATATATATATATATATACATATATATATCATTGAAAAGCTTATAAATTAAGCAAAAATACGAGACTATTTTCAATATAGGTTCCCGTTTACAAAATCATAAGTTTGTGTTATATCTCGAGAATTATTAGGTTTTTAAAAAATCTAATTACGTCATTTTATTCTATCTAAGAAACAGTAAAAATTTTGTAAAAACAATTTTTCTCTAACTATCAGAATAAATAAGACATGATATATTTTCAAAATGAGCGAAAAACGAGTTTTTGCCTGTAGCTCAGAAACAAAAGAAGATCGAAAATTCCTGTGGTGACTATTAAACTTTTCTCGAAAAGTTGACCCTGCAATGTGCAAACGGTTTTGATCTATCGTTAATATTACCCAAGATATCTTAAAGAAACATCGAAAATGAGACACTGTGCATCCTCTTGTTATCGACCGGCGACTGCCGAGTAAACAACGGTCAACAGTTAATAAAACGTACGTTTCGTATAGTTGTACTTCTTTATTATTCCTTCGATCATTAATACACAGGATGCACATTGTCAACTTTTAAAATGAAATTCTCGGGCACAAATAGCACTAAGGATACTACGAGGTCAGCATTTTCATATGTACTGTACTGCCGTTACACCTTACAACACTATATTTATCTGAAACAAGCTCGGTATTTCAATACGTTGAAATATCAACTCATACCATTTTACTACCAACGTCAAATAGTGTTTTTCAGGGTATGCAATGTCCTGAAAATGGTTCTCCTCGCCTTCTCAACATTTATTCTTGTTTATCTAATGAACGCAGATAGAAATGAAATTCTTCTGTGAACAATAAGCAGCAGCATTGCTTCACTGACTAGTCCCTATGTTCTTGCGCAAAACGTAGTCGCTATACCGACATGGTATGAACAAAGCTTAGCAACCAAAGGGCTTCCCGGGGCTTAAACAATATTCGCGTAGCCTTCGGCATACGATTTTTGCAGATATTTCAATTCTACGAATATCTGCCACTTGGTAACAGACGAACGTTGGTAGTACGTTCCATTTTGTAGTACAAATATGGCTGTAAATCAATGTTTAAACGGTTTTGTAATGCATGATGTTCTTGATATTCGTTTTCTCATGTATTTCTCAGTTTAGACAATAACGCTGGATTATAGAACATATTGAGTAGTAATTCTAAAAATTTTCAAGGCTCTAGCAATATATTGTATAATGTGACCATCTTCATATGAAGTTTCTGCTCGTTATATATGTTCGGTTGAATTATTATAATCAACTTAGCAAATTCAGTATTATTTTGGCACCAAAAATCCAAATAAAAAAAACACACCAAAACCAACAAACGATAATTAAAAAAATTATTGTTATTAAATTTTTGAAAACACACCATATTGCAGGGACATATGCCCATATTCATAAACACTCGTTAAATTTTTAACGGTTCGTTATAATTTTTATCCAGTAAAAACTATCGAAACTGACAGAAAAATCGAAATGTCAAGTTTGATTTTATTTGTCAAAAAATTTAATGAGCCGTTTTGAAATTTAACAAGTGTCTATGAATATGGGCATAAGTTATGTTTAGTTTTTTCTTAACAAATAAAGTATTTGTTAAATAAATAATTAATATATAAACCCATATTTAGTTTATTACAAGTCGATAAAACACTTTTTTATACTTTGCGTTCATAATGAAGTCATTGCGATACGCAATTGCGTATCGTAATGACCTTCATTTCGATACGCAATTTTTTGTTTTAGACGGTTGGTACTAGATGACGTTTCTTTAACCCATTTTTACCTAATTTATTTTTAGTTAATTGACAATTCATTTTAATAATATAATGTCGAAATTATTATTATTATTATTTTTATTTAGGGAGGATTATTTACATGAAAATGTACAAATGGTTACAAATATAAACACAAATTGAGTAAGTAAATGTTATTGTAGAAAGCGCAAAATATAAAAAATAGTATAAAGAACTCATATTATAAAACTTTCTTTTGCACTTGTGTCTTATAAAACACGTTCTTTAATATACTATTTAAGTGTCCGTTTTTTTTTTGGCCACGCGTTTGTCTGCAAATTTTCTCTATAAGCAGGAAATGAAATATGTACCTACTGTTTGTGTATGTGTATATGTATATGTGTGTGCGCATATGTATGTGTATGTGCATGTGTATGTGTAAGTGTATGTGTATGTGTATGTGTGTGCGTGTATGTATGTGTGTATGTGTATGTATGTGTGTATGTGTATGTATGTGTATATGTGTGTATGTGTTTGTGTATGTGTATGCATGTGTGTGTATGTGTATGTGTATGTGTATGTGTATGTGTATGTGTATGTGTATGTGTATGTGTATGTGTATGTGTATGTGTATGTGTATATGTATGTGTATGTGTATGTGTATGTGTATGTGTATGTGTATGTGTATGTGTATGTGTATGTGTGTGTATGTATGTGTGTGTATGTGTATGAGTGAGTATGTGTGTGTATGTGTATATGTATATGTATGTGCATGTGCCTATGCATGTGTATATTCATGTGTAAGCGGGTTTATGTGTGCGTCTGTGTATGTGTGTATGTGTATATGTGTGTGTGTGTGTGTGTGTGTGTGTGTGTGTGTGTGTGTGTGTGCATGTGATGGGTATGTGTATGTGTACTTACATTTTTTAAATTTTGGCTAATAAAATATTACATATAATTTAGAAATATACGAAAAAGTACTTCTCTTAAAACTTGGTAAACGCAGCAGTTTTTGAGGTATTTTAATGTTTCGAAAGAACAAATATCCATAATATTTAGATAAGTTAAAATACAACCAATTTACCATAGAAAATAGACCAAAACATAAAAAACAACAAAATCTGTTTATAACTATTGTTAATTACATTATTTTTATTATTGGTAAAATTTACTGTTAATTAAAATTATACAACTTTACCCAAATCTAATCAACTCTTTATATGAATGCAGAAAGCTTAAATACGGAAAATATAAATATTTGGATGTTTATTATAAGTTATCGTGGAGGTAAAAGTCGTCACACACAACGCACGCATGCACACACACACAGCTGAACTTTCGCCAAATAAAGTATATTTTGTTATAATTTTGCCTTTCTACATTCCTCAACGTAAAACTACATCATCAAAATAGTTTTCTTACGCTACTTGTAATATTATAATTATTAATTTATATTATTAAATAAAAATTTAAATGCTTCTCTTTTACTTTTGAATTCTTTATTATGGCGGAAAGATAAAGTGGAAATTTGTATTGCCTGATTAATAACCTACCTTATTTGTTTGGTCGTTCTCTCCGTAGGGCTAATTACGATAATAATTCGTAGCAAATTTAAACAACGTTTAGAGGCATTTTAATCGCATTCTTTGCGCTGAGACCATGAAAGTTAAAATTCTTAAAAGCAGCGAAAACTTTTAACGAACTTTTTAAAATCTGATGAGTTAGTTGGAGTTAAAAAGTTGTGAGCTCACTAACGAACTTAAACAAGCTGTTTTAATAAACTGCCTGCGCGGGCACGCAGAGCTGAATGTTGAATGCGATATTACATTAGCGGATTTGCATGTTCTGCTAAGCGGATCCCATTTAAACCACAACAATAATCATTTTATATTTTTAATTATTATGTGGTTTTAAACATCGATTTGCATAACATTCATTGTGAGCAATGAATTGTGAGCTTTTTAACTTAAAAAAATATTTATTTGATAACAAAAACAATGAAGTTTACCCTAAAAAAATAAATAATTTATAGTTGAACGAATATATATCGAACATATTCGCATTTGCTCATTGCAAGCGTTATTGGTTACAACCACGATTTAAAATATACTTGCTACGGATTTAATTGTTTTTGAGGTTCGGAATGATATGTCTTTGAAATATCCGCCAGACGCGCTATGTGACGTAACAACGACCCTAGCTTATGTCAAAATGACAACTTCACATTAGAAAATTTATATTCATTTTGATCAGGATTTAAAATATCAGAGTATAATAAAATGAAAATATGTAAATACCTCATAATACATGTTATATACATTTTTCATGATACTTTATAAATATTCTTTTCAAAATGACGAGTGACAGCCGGATCATTATTACGTTGTTGCTAATGACGTCATACCCGCCCGGCACTTGTTATACATATACGTAGTGCATTGTAAATGAAACATGTTACAAAAGTCCTGTATTACATCCCTTGTTACACAGGCGCTTTTTGCAACTCATAATATATGAATTTAGCAGACTGCACTGGAAAGAAGTGACGATTGCACTAAGTGCAGGATAGTAGGTACGCACTGAGTAAGGTTCAGTTCACTCTAAAAATATAAATTAAACACATAAAATCAGGAAGTGTGTACCGATTATATAAATGGAAAGTGAAGCTATGCAATTAGTGTAAAAAGTTTGCAGTAAATACAGGACGACGTATATAAATTTATGCTGGGATTCTAGGCATTTCTATAACGTCTATACGCGTTTCTATAGTGACTTATTGACGTTATACAAAAATGCTATTCTATTCAATTAGACGTCCATAAATTTAGCGTTGTCCAACAGTTGACAGTAGGTACTTATAGAAATCGAAAAATCTGTATTTTTGTCTTTTTTAGTAATAGAACGAAGAGTGTTACACAAACGTTGCATTTTGTACTTGGTTTAGTGGACGAGAATTACAGAAAGAAAGAATTTTGCACTTTTATTGCATATTGACAAATGACATAATTATGTCAAATTTGTTGACCTTTATTTTATATACGTACATGTTTACATTAATTACCATTAGTTATCTAAAATAAAGAATCCTAACAGAATAAGAACGTAAAAACATACTGCTTGAAATATTTTGCAGGAATATCAATTTTATGAATATAATATACTGTTTCTTATAAAAATAGGTATTTAATATTTAAAATAACACCGAAATTTTTAATAACATAAAAATTATTTTAGTTCCAGCACTTTGTATATTCATTTGGGTCTTTTCAAAATCCATGGATGTCAAAAGTAAAATTTGATAGATATTAATGACAACCTTACAAAAATAATATAGGGCTTGTTAGTACGAACATGGTTCTAAAGGCCTGTGTCCACGATCAGTGGCTGATTTAGAAAATTATAATAGGGGGGGCACTAAATTCGGAAAAAGAAATTTTCAATATATAGGGAGAACCCCCCCCACCTCGTTAACTTTTGTCTTTTGTCGTTTTATTATTTTAAATATGCTATTTGATGGCAGATGTAAATATTTTTTATAAAGTCAGAACTTTTATTTTAAAATAGCAACCTATAATTATTTTACTAAAATATAAACCCCCTAGTTTGTCTTTTTAATGATCTATTTGGGGTCCCTGCACCATAACAAAAAATAATAAAATGTACACTTTATACCTAAAGTATTATTCAATAAATAGCGATTAAGATGAAGAAAACTATTTTTTAATAATTACTTTTCGAGATATTTGAGGTTTGTTTGAGGTGTCGCCGTGACGTCACGTTGACTTTAAAAATCAGATTCAGTTAAACCAAGAACAATTAAAACTTTTTAATACTACAAATTGCTTCAAAATTAAGAGAATTTTCATTTAAAATAATAAAAAAATCAAAGTGCATACCCACAAACAAGTAAATGAGTTTGAGAAATATGAGATATAATATTTATTCAAATATTCTAAGTAGCCATATGAAAATAAATAAAATGCAACAATGTTATACAAACCAAGTTAAAACATCAAATTAAATACCTAATAAGAATAACTTAAGACAAAAAACGGCGGTTTATATTTTAGTGAAATAATTATTGTTTGCAATTTAAAAAATAAAAGTTGATAGTCGTATCTTTTAAACGTGACTTTATAAAAAATATCTACATCTGCCATCAAATAGTATAATTAAATAAAAAAACTTTTATATGAACCATTTGTTCTATTACTTATTAAAAAATGAGGGGGGGCACTTCCAAAATAATAAACAATTTGAAAAATAAATAAAAATTTTGAATTTTTATTAGTGTGTTTATTCTATTATTTATCTATGATGTGTAATACGTAAATGATAATATGTAATAATTAAATTTTTTAAAATAACAGGGGGGGCACGTGCCCGAGTGCCCCCCCTCTAAATCCGCCACTGTCCACGATGCTAGAAATCGCTCCGAGTTCTCGATCACATTTTTTGATCATAAACATTGAACTTGTATGACTACAGATGTCAGATTTGTCGAATTTATGAAGTTACTTTCAGCTATTTCTACCAATACTAAAAACTAATAAAAATAAAAATTATCTCGGTAATAAGTAAATTAAATATTTTGAACGAATATATTAATTTATTTATAAGTAATTATTTATAATCAATATCAAAAATGAGTAGAATTATGTATGTAATATTTTATAACCTTATCATTTTTAAATTTATCAAACATCAAACGTCAAGATTTAAAATTGGTAACAGTTAAATGAAATTAGCAACTTGTACGAAAAAATGGGACAGAACGCATTTTTCCATTCTAGTTTTCTATTCGATTTTTGCGTCCCAGTTGATAGTGTCCACGATCCGAGATATCGAATTGCGAACTATATCCGAGAACTCGGATCGATTTCTAGGATCGTGGACACAGGCCTTAACACCGGTGCTAACACTGGTGTTAGCTAAAAACAAAATCAGTGTTGCCAATAAACCGATTAAGCCGAAAATGTACTGATTGATTCGATATATCGAAAAATCTGTATATCTGTCTTTTTTAGTATTAGAACGAAAAGTGTTATATTTTATACTTAGTTTAGTGGATGAGAATTACAGAAAGTACGAATTTTTGCACTATTATTGCATATTGACAACATGTTTGCATCAGCACGAATTATCTAAAATATAAAATCACCACAGAATAAGAACAGAAAAACAAACTGCTTGAAATTGTTAAAAGATTATGAATATTAAATAGTTTAAAATTGGCGTGAAAATGGTTTTGGTTACTTGGATGTTAGATGTGAACAAGGGGAATTAAAATATTCAGTTGTTATATATGAAAAATAAGATTGACAGATTAATGTAAAATATTTAAAATAATAATGTATTCTTGGTAAAATAGAACTGCATTCTCATTAAAAATAACTAATCTTGAATAAGTTATGGGCCCAGGATACTACAAAAACCAGTAAAAATTAATATTTGTGTCTTCAGTAAAAATAATGGTATCGACTGAAGAAGTGGCTCAGATTGAGAAGTTACAAAACGCTGAATCATATTAAGTTTGGAAAGCAGCTGGATTTTATGAAATAGTAAAAGGAAAATCGAAACTAGAAACATTGACCAAAGACGCAGAAAAAGAAGAGTGGAAGAAGAAGGATGCTAAAGCTCAAGAAACCATTATAGCTTCGATTGATAAAAGAGTTCTGATGCACATCATGAACTGTAATACTTCTGCTGAAATGTACAGCAAATTATGCTGTATTTACCAAAAATATAATGAGCAACAGAAATGTGCATTATTACAAGATTTTTTAAAACTATAATTATAAAAACCGCAGTGACATCTCTTCACATAGGCAAGTTACAAAATTTAGCATACAGATTAAAAGCAGCAAATCAAGATATCAATGATGAGATGTTGATCTCCAAAGTTTTAAGCACATTGCCAGAAACCTATAAGCATTTTCGTACAGCATGGAAATCTACGCAACAAAACGAACGTACTTTAACGAATCTAACATCCAGGTTTATTGCAGAAGAAACTATGACTAAAACCAGTGGAAATGAAAGGAATGTATCCTTCAATTCATCAGAAAAGATTTGTTTTAAGTGTAAAAAACCAGGACATTATTGGCGGTTCTGTAAACCAGACGAATATACTAATACACGCAAACAATCAAGTGCTTTCATTGTGGAAAAATGGCCATTTAGCGAAAAATTGTTTTAAGAAGAATGACAGTTATGGTAATAGAGCGAAAGTGTCATGTAAATATTGCACGAAAAATAATCACATGGAGAAGGATTGCTATTTTAAAAGAAATCAAGTTGAAACAAAAATGAAACATGAAAGGAAATTAACATTTATGTCAAAAGAAGCTATGATACAAAAAAAATGTGAAATATTTGTAGTAGACTCAGGTTTGACATCACATATGGTAAACAACATTGATCAACAAATTTGTGTTGCAAAAAAATGCTACCATGAAAGCAGATGGAAAATGACGCATGTATTTTTTTTGGAAAATGTACTGTATGTGCCTGAAGTCAGCAAAAACTTATTATTGGTAAGTGCAATTACAGAAAAAGATGGGAAAAGAATGAAAATTAATTTTAAGTAAAGAACAAAAAGTAAAAGACGCACAGAAAACTAGGACATTTAAATCAGGGTGAAAAAGGTAAGAGAAAATGAAATGTCTACAGGATTAGACATAAATAAAATGGATTGTAACTCTCTTGACAGAATATGGAAGGTATGCCTCAAAGCGAAACATAATAGATTCCTATTTGACAGTGAAAGATATAGAGCAAGAAGACCACTAGATATAATTCACAGCGACATACATGTCCAATAGATCCTATGACATGGGATGGCAAGCAATACATGTCAATAGTTCTTGATAGTTTTACTCATTACACAGTGGTTTATTTATTGAAAATCAAAAACGAAGCTATAGAATATCTGCAAGAATACATTGAAGAAATGGAAACTTATAAAAACTTGAAGGTCTCAAAACTAAGATGCGATAATGGCGGTGAGTTTGTAAACAATGAAATAAAAAGTTGGTGTAGAAGAAAGGCCATAGTTATAGATGCAATAATACCACACACGCCCTAATTGAATAGTAAAGCAGAACGTCTCAATCGTACGCTTTTAGAAAAAGCACAATCACTGATTTTTGACTCTGATTTGACAAAACAATTCTGAGGTGAATATGTAAGAACAGCAGCATATCTCTTAAACCGCAGTCCGTCTGAAACAGTACCTTAAAAACCAAGTGTAATGATGCATAAAAAACCAGTGAGGCATATGCGAAAGTCATAGGCCAGTTAAAGAAATTAGACGATAGAAGTAAAAAATATATCCTTGTTGGCTATGCACTTAATGAATACCGATTATGGGACGAGAAAAAAAAGATAATTATTTCCAGAGACGTCGTGTTTAAGAAACTAGAAATTCGCAATTATCTACAACATAAATCAATTAAGATAAAAATTCATAACGAAGAAGAAAATACATCTAGTGAAGAGTTAACTGAATCAGAAGTAATAACAAGAATAATAGGACAAAATAGAAGTAGAAGAGAACGATAAATAAAATTACCGAAAAGATTTGAAGACTACGTAATGTTAACCTATAAAAAAGCAATAAATGGACTAGAAAAGGATATTTGGAAGAAAACAATTGAGGATGAAAAGGAGTCACTAAGGAAAAATGAAACTTGGGAATATGTAAATATAGAATAATCAAATGGAAAGAAGATATTAACAAGCAAATGGTTATTCGAAACAAGAGACGATGGTAGACGACAAGCAAGGTTGGTGGTCAGAGGCTTTGAACAACAAAAAGGTATAGATTATGAATAGGTATTCAGTCCAGTGGTAAATATAAGCTCCTTACTCTCATTATTTGCCTTGTCAATAAATAATAATTATGTCATTAAAAAGTTGACATAAAAACCGCATTTATATACGGCACATTACATGATGAAAATGAAGTATATATGTCAATTCCTGAGGGTTATGAACGAGCTGAAAATAAAATATGTCGTTTAAAAAAGGCTTTGTATGGACTCAAACAAGCACTACTTCGATGGAATGAACACCACAATTTTTTTAAGCAAATCGGTTTAAAATCACTGAATGTTGAGCATTGTATTTTCAGAAATGAGGAGAACTATTTTTTTGCAATATACGTCGATGACGGTTTGATAGTCAGAGAATACAAAAATGAAATTCAAAACCTATTAGAAAAATTAGAAGAGAAGTTTGAAATGACAAAGTGGGATAAAGTCGAAACTTTTCTAAGAATTGAAATGAAAATAGAACCAAACTGGATGAAAATTGACCAAGAAACTTATGCACAAGCTATTTTAGAAAATTATAAAATGGAAAACGCAAAAATATCTATGATTCCCATGGTAAGTCAAAAAGATAGAAAAAATCGAGGAAAGCCAAAACATAAATTTCCATATCAAGAAGCTGTAGGTAGCCTTCCATATCTGGCAAATAAAACTAGACCAGATATAACTTATTCGGTAAATTACTGCAGCCGAAAAATGGAAAATCCAACAAATTTAGACAATAATATAAAATGCATTATGCGGTATTTGTTCTCAACAAAGGATAATGGTATAGTAAACACGAAAAGCAAAAACAGGAACTATGAATTAATCGGATACAGCGATTCAGATTTTGTAGAAGACATTGAATCAAGAAAAAGTACAAGTGGGTATGTGATTCTCTTTTGCGGAGGACCAATAAGCTGGTGTTCCAGAAAACAACCCATATGCTTTGTCGAGTACAGAGGCCGAGTATATCTCTGCCCCAGACTGCGTAAAAGAATTATTATTCTTAAAAACTCTGATTGAAGATCTCATGAATTCAGAAGTAAAAGTTATCCTAAAAATAAAAAGTAAAGATTTTATTTATAACTTCAAATTTATAATCTATAGAAGGTGTTAAAAGTTAAGATCATAAATTTTAAATATAGTTTAAAGTTGGCGTGAAATTGTTTTTGGTTACTTGGCTGCTAGATTTGAACAAGGGGAATTAAAATATTCAGTTGTTATATATGAAAAATAAGATTGACAGAATAATGTAAAATATTCAAAATAATAAAGTATTCTTGGTAAAACAGAACTGCGTTCTCATTAAAAACACATAATCTTGAACAGAAACATTTTGCAGGAATATCAAAATTATTAATATAATATACTGCATCATATAAAAGTAGGTATTTAATATTTAAAATAATTCCGATATTGTACGTAACATTAAAATTATTTTAGTTCCTGTAGTTAGTATATTCATTTGCATCTTTTAAAAATTCATAGATGTCAAAAGTAAAATTTGACGGATACTAATGACAACCTTATAAAAATATTGCTATTATAATTACAATATTTTATAGAATTAAAATATTTCAGAAATTATTTCTTTTCTTTTAATTTTGTATTTAAATATTAAAAGATAATAAATCGGAATAAATCCGTTTATCAATCATTTTAAAATTTAATAAATTGTATTCTATAATAATAGGTAACATTGGCGTTATAGATTTCATAACAGGAATTTACAGATCAAGCGAGTTATAGACAGTTGCACAGAATACCGTTTTATGGAAATCTATAAAGCGTTCATTTATATACTTTCTATAAGCTATAGAGATATATAGAAATTTAAGAGAATACCTAGAATCCCAGCATTAGCATCCTTGGTTTATAGAATTGGAATGATTGTTTATATTGTTACCAGGCATATTTATATTTAATATAAATATACTCTATCCGTTTTAACTACAGACTAGATGGCGTATCAATCGCGGCCGTTTTTACATGTATTAAATTAAATTAAATTAAACGAAAAAAAAAACAATATATACAGAACTGAACAGAAATTAATAATATGTAATAAATCGTGTACTATTGACTTTGTTGATTTTTATTTATTTTAAGTCAAACGTCAAAATAATTGATACAGTTGTCAAGCAAATTTAAATTTCGCGCCAATTATTTTACTGTGTAAACCAATCAGAGAGCTAAAATCTTAGGTCGTATCTCACCCAACGCTGTATAGTTAAAACGGATGGAATATAGTACAAATCCTGTAGACATCAGCAAAAACTGGAATTATGACAAGAATTTAGTAGAAATGAAATTTAGGCCCGGTGTTTCCACTTCCGAATAAAGTTTCGGATAAGTATTCGTTAAATAAATTTATTCTACATATTTATACAAAGAATAATTCCATTGCGTCTTTTCACATATTTTACAAAAACAAATAGCCATCCGTCGAATAACTTTAACGTTTGTGAAATGATAACCTTGCAGAGTGAATTTGTGTCAGTAGAGAAGAATGGAGTTCGCGTAGCCACATTAAGCAGACAAGGATGAAATGTGTCAACTTCTTTTGAATCCGTAGTTGTCAAAATTTAGTTTGACATCTTTAATGTCATCTATATTCTTCTGCATTTTTAGCCCCGGGAGACTGTAATTTGACAAGTGTACTATCTAATGCAGCGAACATATGAGGTAAAGAAGATATGTATATTGTAAAATTGTCCTTGTACTTTTTGTATATTTCTTTCAGTTCGAAGTAAATGTTTGTCATTGTATTCAACAAAAGTATCCAAAATTTGAACATATTTTCCCAGCGTCAAATAACAGGATTTTTTTATAATGATTTACCCATTTACTGTGTGAGATTAAATACAATCCTTAATATTCATAAATTGGTTTCATAATCGGAATCTATCAAAAACTTCATTGTTATGTCGCTGTTTGATGGTGTGTGATCGATTGCTCACGTTATTTATTAATTCATAGTTCAAAATATCATCATAATTGTTAAAAATAGTTAATATATCCATTTTGTTAATAAATCTGCACTATGTGGAAATGTAATAAACTTACGAATAAACAGGTTATTCGCTACCCAACTACCGAATAATTTATTCCGCGAATAACAGATGTTATTGTTTCGAATAAATTAGTTGCAAGTGAAAAGACAACAAAAATATTTACCTAAAGGATAAATTTATCTAAACCTTTATTTGCAAGTAACATTAAGTGATTTTCTACGAACACCTACCTTACATTGGTTATCTAGAAATACTTGCTACAGAAATATTGACATATTGCTATGCTATATTTATAAATTTTCTATGTCTTTAGGATTTCTCTTCCATACTTCATTCCATGCTTGTCGGACTTTCATCTTTTGTGTGGCTTCCCTCCATGTCAGTCCTCTGGCTCTCAATGTACTCTTTACTTTTTTCACCCACGTTTTCAGTGGTATCCTTTTATTTTTGGGATGTGGTCTTGTTTCATATACTTTCTTCACTAGTCTATCTTCTTCCATTCTATGTACATGACCTGCCCATCTTAACAGACCTTCTTGCTTGACTTGTGCTACCAGTTTCACGTTCGTTTCTTGTTTTGTCAATTTTTGTGTTCCCTTCAATTTTTGCGGAGGAACCTCATTTCTACATTTATTACCCTGCTATACTGTTTCTCTAGAGTTGGCCATTACTCGCTACCGTACGTTAGCAGTGGGATTGCTATCTTTTTGAATACCTCATCCTTTGTTTGCTTCGGTACCTTTTTTTTCTAATAACTGGGATTTTAGTGCGTTAAACCATCTTCTTGTATTACCTACTCTTTTGTTACTTCTTCCTTTTTCACTCAAATTGGATGATATTGTGTGATATCCGAAATATTCATACATATCAAACCTAACATCTGACAGTACTATAATGTAATCTATACTGTGTGATTATTATTATTCATCAAAATTCAAAGTATAAATAGTTATTTAGCAATAATAAACCAATTGAATAAAGTCAACGGAGGTAATTGAAAACGGGTTTTGAAAAGTTGATATAGCATACATATTGAAGATAAAAAAAGTCTGTCTGTTGATATAAAGTTGCCCAACCCACAACTTATTACAGTATATTTAAAAGAACTCTTTACTTCAAATAGTTGGGAAAAAAATCTGTTTGCAATTATCAAAAAAGTTCCATTTACCCCATCCATTGGGTTATTAGAAAACAATCCTTGTTTTCACATTTATTTTTATTGTATGCAGCAACGGGGCTAATGGAAACATGCTATTATATTCTGTAACTTTTGCCGTAATTTTATCTTTTTTAATTAATACAACCGAAGAAAGTGTAGCAGTCATTAAAGGGTATACATGAAATACAAAAATGATTTATTTGTAAATCAAAAAAAAGAATGATATGAACTTAAAAATGTAGCCACAGAAAAATCCTCGTCTGTATATTCTAGCTCACTCTTCTTGACGTGCGTTCACGGCATGTTTTTTTTTACACCAAACTAGTGTTTTGCATGAGGTAAATGAAAACAGCAAACGCTTCCGATCATGGCAACAATAACGGCACAGTCTAGCCAACATCATGCGACTATAACAATAATTCAACGCACAGATCTAATAAATTAATAGACTTTCTTTAAACAACAACAAAAAAATTTCACATTACACACCACAAATGTAATATATCCTTATTTCATTTAAACATCTTTACAATAGAGGTGTACGAGCATTAAAATTATGAATAATCTGCACGAGAAAGGTCACTAAATCAATGTTGCATCATTTAAAAGAAAAAAGCGACATTTTTAAATTGTGTTTCGAACCACTTTCCATTTATCTTCAGTTTCCAATTACCTTGATTGACCCTAAAATATAAGTTTAATGGATGAAATATACCTTTTTTAATTCTCTACAAACAATATGTTGCAATAATTATCTGTAGAATAGCAAAATGCACGACACCTGTGGCCAAAATCACTTTAATCACCACTTGAATACCAGAATGAAATGGATATTCAGATTATTCAAATATTTGAAAATAACATTCTTCTTGCCTTGTTAAAATACCGTTTCTATTTCATTTTTTGCCTTTGGTTGGACGGAGATAGCGTATCCTCCTCTGAAACACCTACGATTATGAGATAGCGAATAAGAGTCATGTGTGTACTACAAAGATGTTTGGATAAAAGTTTTGTATAGTGTTTGTAATCGTACTCGTGTTAAACGAGTCTAAATATACTATCAAGCCAAGCTTTTCATCATAATATAGTCTACGAACAAATAATTCCTACAATAAATCTGAGAAAATATTTTTAAACAATAAATATTTGGTGCTGTTACTTAAAAATAAACAAGAAACAAGAAAAGAAAATAATATCTTGAAATACAAATATAGGTCATGTTGAAGTGAACAAAACCATCAAAAAATAAAAATACTTAAGTTGATAACAAACAAATCAATAAATTCCCAATATAACGTTAAGAGTTAGGAAAAGAAAATAATCCAGGAATGTCAGGCATAAAAATCTGCCCACGACTCCACGTTGATTCCAAGTGGAGGGAATTGATTAATCAAATGCTGCAATTAAAACGAACCGACGTCTGAGTGGAGAGCAACTCCGATGCTCTTCGACGCCCGAGGTTTGAGGCCTGACTCTCGGATTAATCTGCAAACCAGTCACGCACACACTAACTTGCCGAGCAAGGATTTCGCAAGGAGTTTATGATGTATTGACAAAGAAGCTACTCTACTACTCAGCAAATGTGGTGCTGTGATGCGGTGTTTTACTACTGCGAGAAGAATTGGTTTCGTATTAAAATGGAAATAAAATAGTAATGGGTCTTTTATAGATACTATTTTATTATTTGTTTCATGGAACTATTTTGCAAAACTTGGAACAAACATTTTACCAACTGTTTTTTTTACGACCATTGAAAAAAGCTATTTTGATCATACATAGTTTCTTTATAAGAGTGCTAAAATTGTCATTAAGTTATACCAGTGTTTTTTTCTTTTTAACATTAATAATATACTAACCACTGTCTTTTATAAAATGTGTACCAGAGCTCGAATCAAATCAAATAAGTACAAGAAAAAAGCAGATAGTTATGTCACAACATTTTCAAAAAGGGGATATAGATATTTTTAATTTTTAACCTAATTGCGTTCTTTAAAAACATTAACTCAATACTATTTATATAGTATGTATTAATATATAGAAATCAGTATGAAAAGGTATTTGTGCTGAAAATATTTTGGCAATGTATTTTTTACGTGAAACCTGTAACCTTTAAATGCCCGTAAAGAGACTTTTAGTGATTGCTCTCTTCGGAAGATTCAATAAATAAAAGGCCTTTACTTTTAGAGTTGATTTAACACATCAAAATTTCATGTACATACATGTCCTAGAAAGCACATTTTTATTGTTAGTATATTCAGATTCTGGTGGTAAATTTTATACCTTATAAGGATATTATGCATCTTTCATTTGGTTACATTTAATTCCTTGGGAACACTAGGTACATAGATATGCCAAATTTTATTATAACATACCTACAAGTGAATATTTAATTAAATATTAAATAATATAATGATATTTGTCTATTCCAATTTATTACTAATAAAACAGAATTGAAAGAAAAACATGTTAACTGTGGAAGAAATATGGGTATATATTATCAAAAATGTAATATGTAGAACTTTATTAAGTAGGTATACATAGTTCCTAGAAAAGTATATTAATATTATAAAATTCTACTTCAGCTATGAAATAAAAAAACAGCAAACATTATTTATTATTCAACTTCTCATAGAATCTACTTGAAGAAAACTGGTTCTCCAATTAAAATCTCAGTAGTTTTACTCTCCAGTAATTACTGGAGTACTTTTAATCCTATGTTTTCTTATTTTTAAGTGTAGTTTATATAGAACAGAGACAGGGGCTTCGTTTGCCTTTGGCTTCTCTTCCTTTGAAAGAAAGCGGCATTAAGGAATCCGACTTCAGCACCAGTTTCAGAATTCTGTGCGCATGAGCTAATAACAAAAACAACTCGGATGAGACTCTCCCGCAATTTTGTTAGAAAACGAATAAAAAACAAGAAAATCAAGATAGCGATGGATTCTTTCTACTCTTTTGGTTTCTGGATAATGAAAATGGAAAGGTCTACTTCCTTACGTTTGTGGTTATTTATAAAAAAAGGTTACCGTAGTGTTTATAACATACAAAAGAAAAATAAAATTGAAATATATGTAGTGAAAATAGACACATCTTCTACATGTACAAAGGTTCTTGGATTTAATTAACTGCATGTAAGGAAAATGTAAAAATATAGGCCCCTATTACAAACTCATTTTTAAAAAGCTCTTTTGTTAAAAGTTACGTTTAACCACAGATTAATATAAGGTAACACGCTGCATAATAGCGCAATAGCGCTATTATTATTATAGTGCATACGGGCCATTTTCTTTCGAGTGGTCTTCCAAAATTAAGGGGGTTTATCGCTCAGCGGTCCTAGCTTGCAAATCCCCGCCATCCTCAGGTGCCCGCGCTGGCAGCCAATGTGCTATGACATGTCTTTATTTATCTGGCTCCGTTCTTGTTTATAAGATTTGATTGGCTAGCTATTGTTATTCACTCCCCAGTCTGGGCATTGAATACGTATTATTTATTTATTCTCCAAGATTATTGTTGAATTGTAGAGGTATTATTTGTATAACATTTAAATAAATTCTACTAATTACAACCAAAATGGTTAAAAAAAATAAAAGAAAAAATCTGATGTGGCCAACACAACACCTCCTGCTATTTAATTTTCATTAATATAAATATACATACTTACATATACTAGAAACTGTATTAAAATCCATTCCATATAACTATATGGTTCTATTTACTATTTTCTTTTTAAAACGTTACTATTATTAATTTGAAATGATTAGTTCTTTGACAGTGACATTTATCTAATCAAGTAGTTGTGTTTGTTTAAAGCGCAGGCTCTGTGATTTAAATTATAGATTATTTTATAAATTTATCCATAAAATGTAAAGAAAAAGTATTAATGCAAACCAATAGAAAATTTAATAATCTTTAATTTTTATAATAACATAAATCTCGAAAAAATAACATTTAAAGGTATTTTTCGGAGAGAAACTATTTTGAGCTTCAAGTAAAGTGCCATTTCCGGTTATCTGATTTACACCAAAATCTAATGGCTTCTTTCTATATTAGGAGAAGGTATAAATACAAGGTTTCAAAACACACACACACACGCACACACACGCACACACACATACACACATACACACATACACACGCACACGCACACACACACACAGAGAGAGACAGAGAGAGAGAGAGAGAGAGAGAGAGAGAGAGAGAGAGAGACATAAACACAGACATCATCGTGAAAATGTTAAAATTGGATTCTAGGGACCTTAAAACTTAGTCATTTACCAAAATCTCTATATGCGATTTTTAGCACGACCCCTTTACCTCGCTTACCGAGGGTAGCGGGAGGTAAAAATTACATAGAAATTAAATTTCATAAAGCAGCCAGCTATGCTATAACTTTGGAAACAGCTGCTATATTAAGAAAATTATGATTGAAAGATGTCAGTGTTAAATGCAATTGACATGGTATGTTTGTGTTATAATTTAACTGGAAATATAGAACTTTTTGCTAGAACCTTTCTTAATGGAATTTATATAAAATACATACAACTGGAGAACGCAATGTACAGGAAATAGAATCTTTTGCAAGGAACTTTCTGTTTGAAATTGGTACAAAATGCATTGAACTAACGAAAGGTAATATGCTGGCCACATCAGATTTTTTATTCTTGTTTTCGACAACAATAATAACTCATTTCTCGTAAATTGCTTTATACTTATGTATACAAAGCGCATTAGGAATTTTAACGTTTCATTGTTAAAAATTATAAAATATAATTAATATAAATGATATGAAATTAATATTATATTATTGTTTTATACTGTGTTTAAATTTTCAACATTTTAGAAAGAATGTATTTTTAATTTTTATATTAGTAAATCGGTTAACTATGTTCGTCAAAATAACATAAAGAGCAATAAGCATAACAACTTATATTTGATACCATAAACTTCTGCGACTTCCGAAATAGTTAATAATTTTAAGGATTTACGAGTATCATTCAAAATTTATTAACACATTCATTGAATTTAGGGGTCATTTCGACAGATTTTATACATTGTCAAAGTGCGGCAAACTTAATGTATATTTACGATTTTTCAGAAAGTGTAATATCAGTAATTTTTGTGGGAATTAATAAAGATATGTTGCATTTTAAAGTTTATTAAAGGGAAAACAAGTTTTTCAAGTTCATTTTGTTGGAAGCGTTCCATCATGAAAAATATAAAACATACTTACGATAAGAGACGATTAGTATTTAGATCTAATTGAAGTCATAATATGATCACTAAATTTGTTTCTATATTTTGTTGTTAATTCAAACGTTATATCTAATGTCGGGTTTATTAATCTTCTTCTTGTCATGGACCTCTCTCAAAATTTCAAAGAGCCCACGGTCCCTTTCCGAAAAAATAAAAAAAAACGAGGTTTAGCTTTTACCTTACCAGCTTTTATTGTTTGCGATTAAACTTTAGATATGGCCACAAAAATACCGGCTAAGTAAGTAAGCCCCTGTACATAATCATCTTTTTCAAAAAACTCGTATAGGGCCGTATTCTGTAACTCGGTGGTTAATTTTTAACCACTGATTAAAATTTTTGTCCAATAGATATTGATTTGACAACTAAAAATCTCTCTTTTTGTTACATGTCAACATACTTGATTGGTTAAACATTTAAACCAATAGTTAAAAATTAACCACTGAGTTACAGAATAGTGAATTATCTTTGTCTTTCAGAATCATTGAAACTTCTGTATATACGTAGCTTAAATAAACACTTCAAGACTTGTTGGATTTCGTGTGCATTCGGGTGTTCCCGGGTCACGGGTATTTACTCATAACATATTGTATACAAATTTTTATATTATTGCATTATGTAAGGTATGCTCGTCATGAACCCCCGGCGTTCATTTATACGGACCATTTAAGGGTTAATAGACAACAGGTCAAGAAACCCTGATCTAATATGTGCTGTACGGACCCTAAAGTCTTTCAGCAATGCTAAAGTAATTCAAGAACGTGTATAAATATACTATAGTATCCGAGTTTCCTTTTCATTCCTCCAGTCAATAAACTTACCGGGTATCTACCTTTTTGTGATTCATTGGCACACCTAGCAATGGGTAATAAGCCGTGATGTTATATTTATTTTATTTATTATTCATAGGAAATTTAATGTTAAAATTTTTATATTGCTGTAAATTCTGCCCTATTAATTTTAGACCAAATGTGCATGTGTATCGTTTGTGAAAGGAAGGCAAAATAAAAGTAATATTTTTGTATCTATTTACAGAGTGCCATGAGTTATAGTTTAAAATTTTAAATAGTTGTATTGCATCAGTTTAGCAGATGACTTCTGTCATAAAATTTTAATAATTATTATTGAATTCATTATTTTAGTTATCAGTAAGCAAAGATACATTTACCATCGCAGAAAACATACAATTGAACAATATTTACAATTAAATATCAATTAATAAACTTTTATCTGTCAAAGTCAAACCATACGACTATTTTAATTGTATATTTTGTCTTGCATGGCTCTCTGTAAAAATCTTAAAAACGGATATTTTAGTTTACATTTATCTCATGGTCAGAACATATTATATCATTAAATTTAGGTTCATTTTATGTAGTGTTTAATTCTAAACTTTTTTGTTTTTACGCTTTAGTTCTAAAATTAATAGGGCAGAATTTACAGCAATATATAAATTTTACCATTGTATTTCCTATGGTCCATAAAAATGTAGACACCTGGTATATGTACTAGGTATTACATGGAAATATTCAAAATAAAAATTTGGATATAAAATTACCTTCACCGCAGCATTGGACTAGTTTATTTTAAAAAATTACTGATTTCAAAGGGATTCAGTAGCTCAATAGCTTGAAATGGGAGGATCCTACGTTCAAAGCCCAGTAGAGTTCATGAATTTTTCACAAATCTGTTTTTATTATTATTATTAATGCCCGCACGTGAATACGATTCAATATAGATATCCAATAAACATTAGCATTAAATATAGTTTCACTGATAATTAGAAAAAATAATCATTATGAGAACCTCGTAGAATCTGATACATAAACTGAAACTTCATTTCATAAGGATAGTAATGAAAAATAAAATTAATTTTCGTTGCCAAAAACATTACCTAATAACCAGACCGCGAACATTTTATCCCTTCCCATGAATATTATTCTGAAAATAACTGCAGAGAGTAGAAAAATTAGTTTCGTTTCACAATACTATAATCCAGAAAGATGCACATTAGTAGCAACTCTGAGTTTAAAACTAATACAGCAGTCCATTAAAAACCTCAACAGCTTTAAACTACACTTTAAAACATTTCCAGGCAACATTTAATCTGCAGCTCAAATTACAAGCTCCTATATCACAATACAGCTGCGCCGCCAGTATAACTCTGCTGAGAAAATGTGATTATTTACCAAGCTCAGTAAATATAAAGTTCAGAAGTTCCTGATAGTTGCCTTGCTGCACTAACAAGGGATACCGAAGCTAAGCCGGGAAAGAACACGACAAATAAAAGAGGACATTATCGTTAGCTCCCGACATTTATCAGCTAGTATCTGCCCTGTCAGCACCCGAGCCGAAGCTGTTTACTTATGTATTTTAATTTAAACTTCAACAAACTTTCTAACAGTTTTTTCAGTGATAATGTTAAGATATTCAAAGTTAAAATATGTTGAACTTGGGTAATTAAAAGAAAAACTTAAATGCAGAGAAAATGGAACATTATTCTAAAATGTATCTTTCGATATTTTGATTCTAACACCTCAGTTCTAATTATATATCTGAATTGTACAATAACAATAATTCACAATTCAATTTGTAATTTACAATTTTAATTATCAAAGGTCCTTTTGTTCGACTACAGTTGAATTTGAAAACTATCAATTATTGCTTGATACAGTCCTGGGTAAAAGGGTGAGAGAAGTTAATTGATTGATATTGGATCATTGTTCGTTCAAGTTTTGTACAAGATAAATATTTTAACTTTTTTGTATTATTTGTGAATAAATAATTGTTGTATGATCGAAAAAATCTCCATGCGTAAAGTTAACTAGTTTCTGAGTACTTTCGTTAAGGGTTGTAATTTTATAGATTGCTAGTTTTCCCGTATTTTCCTTTTAAGAAAATACGAAATCTATTTTAGGTACTTGTATTTTTTAAAATATTAACTTACGATAATAATTATCTAATATCTAATTTGTTTGGAATAATTATATATTTGGGATACCAGTACTCGTATGCGGCAAAGTATATTTATTTTGTAAATAAATAATCTTGGATACAATCGGATGTAGTTTTTCTATTATTCAAAATATAATTATAATTTAATATATTATGTATTAGGAAATTATTTAATTTTTTAAATATTTTTTGATTTAAAAATTTAAGGAAAAAAAATTCAATTTTAATTACTATCATTAATATCAATGTTTATTGCATTTTTATGTTCCACTGAAATAAACCAACTTATATAATCTGCCTATAGATGATTAAATACTTTAAATTTAGTATGAGCGAGATAGGCACTGCTATTCTTAATCACGTTTAATGTACAAAGGTTTGTCACTTTAATGAAATGATTTAATGGAATAATATGGTGCTTACATATTGCTATACCATCTCTTTTACCAGTACACAATATAACTTCCATTCTTTTATATTTGCCTAAAGAATTATTTACCAAATAGTCATGAAGATGAAATAAGTACGCGTGTTCGTGATAAAGAGGAACAACAGTTATTTATTTATACTCGTAAAATAAAAAATGCCGGTAAGTTTGTTAATATTTTTATATATCACCGTAGGATAAATTATACCATATCGCACTCATTTTAGTTATATAATGGCCTTGTTAACTCAATGAGTGCAGTAATGAAATTCTAGTGTGGAAATAATTTTCAATAAAGCACTCAATGGGGTAACAAAGCTACTCGTATTACAAAATTCAAATGAGTGCGATATTAGGTTTGTCCAACAAGCATATCACTATGGAACTGTCGACCCTACAAGAAGTACATGATATTAAAAGTTATGAAGATCTAGTACGCAATGCAGTGGATCGTAATTTGTGGAGATTCATGACCGCCGACGTCTGCATCAGACATGGCACCTAAATGATGATGATGAAGATGGAACTAATTTGTTGGAACAAACCTATGGTATACGGTGATACATAAAATTGTGTACGATAATCGTGGGATATTACATCATTAACGCACTATGTGATTCCAATATTTGAAATAGAAAAATTATACTAAAAATAAACGTATAGAATTTTTTTGGTTTGTTCTCAACTTTTACAAAATATAGGCTATCTATATTTATAAAATGTTTATCAAAAATTTGTTTATGTGTCTCATGTTCATTTTATTTTATGTGTGTCACCCTGTTTTCATTATATAATCTATCGGTTTATATTCACTGATAAATTTATTGCCTCTAATAACTATATTCCAATAATTAAAACTTGATCAATTTTCGGAAAACTCTTTCACTTTGTCTATGTCACACATTCTCAAAGTAGGTAAGTAATGCATCACCGACACACATTAAGCCCATACATACAGAATTTACAGTGTAGATTTTTGGTAACTTCAATTTTGAAAATCTTACTTCCAACTAATACCAGTTTTTAAATTACTACAAATTATTACACAAATCACTTACGTCAATATCTTCCGTGCTTTATATTGTTTTCTTATGTTCTACATTTAAGAGTTCCGAGTAATTTATTTCCTCCTCTAAGATATTAAGATAAAAGAGAATTTCATAACCGTTACATATAGGTGTTTATTACACATGTAGATATTATTATTTTAAGCTTAAGCCAAATTTAGCATTTGGATTCCATTTAAAGTGAATACATAATTTAATGGGAGAAAAAAAGAATCATCCCAAAATGGCGAATGGGGTAACACATGAACCGCTCTGTGAGTATGTATACAAATTTAATTGTTTTTTTATCGAATCGGATCCCCTCAATTACGGGGCCCTAGATATTTTTGTCTATTACCTAATTAATATGTTCCAGCCTGTACATAAATTAAAACAAAATGTTTTAAAGTGTTTAAATTTTTTATTGGCTGATCTACGTCATGTACATATAATTAAGAAAAGAATTTTTCCGTAATTTTGGCGCCTAGAATAGTCTAAAAAACTCGCTCTGTTCTTGGCATGAAGATAGTTTGTTCTGAAACAATTTATTTCTCTATTCCCAGTATGTATTTTGATATTTACATTTTAGAAAAAAAGAGTTATCGGCTACATAAACACCCTAATATCTAATCAGTCTAGTATCCAATCATTTTTATTATTATCTCCTGTTATTCATAGTAGAGGAAAAGTCCGATATTTACCCGTTTCTGTTTGCCCAATGTCAACGCTGATGGGGTAACTATATCATTTTAAAAAATTCAGTGGCTGCAGTGAAGCGCTCGGGGTCTAATTACCGAAAAAACAAAGCCCTGTATATATTATCCTGTCACAAACACTGCCAACTAACTCCACCGCGCATTTTATTTTTTACTATCATTTGCCCGCTTAAACGACGAGCCACTCCAATACAAGTTTTACTAATTTTTTTCAATTACTGCTCATTGTTACCAATTTTCAACACAAAAAGTAACACAAATGACAATTTCGATATTAGGTCACTTGTTTCTTTTTCCAGTAATATTCTATGCGGAAGTGGAACAAGAGAAAGCAATTTCATTTTATTCTATGACAAACTATTCACAATTTCAAGCAGATTTTTCATATAATTCATTCAATTTGAAATCTACGTAATTGTAACCTACAGTGGAAATTGTGCTAGGTCCAAATGTTTCACACACTTCATTATACAGGATACTGTGCTACCATATTTAACCCTGCAGAGGTGGCGTTGAATCTGTTAGACTCCAGCGATTTTAACTATTTATATCTGTATAATTCCAATATTTTCGTGTTTGTTTCTATTCCTTCTTAAGTTTGTCTGTAGTATAATTTATGCACAAGAAGCGGATGGTTGCCTTGCTTAATTATACGCTACATTATGAAAGTGTGCATAAAAACGCTTAAAGACTATCTATGAATTACTAGAAACCCGCTATAACTTTACTTTTACTGTTTTGTACGAGAATTTTCACTCATTCATAAATCAATGGTTGCTGCACTAATGTTCATTCTCAAATGATGACCATTATTTCTCTTCATATTCCAGTGAAGAGGATTTGTTAAAAGAGCAGTTTTGCAAAGCAATATAACGAATAAGGATGTTATATACTTTCTTGTGTGTATGAGCAAAATTATTTACATTGAAGAATAAACTAGGTCTTATGAAGGAAGTTTCAAAGTAAAATTAAATATGGAGTTGAAAATATGAGTAAAGCAGTTGGAAATTTATTTACGCGTCTGGCATAGCTTCACAAACTTCATTAAGCAGAAAATATCATATTCGTTAAGACTGCAAATTATGAACATCTAAATTATTTGCTATATATATATATATATATATATATATATATATATATATATATATATATATATATATATATATATATAAACGAAATAATTACAGAAACCAACAGTTCCGGAGTTCTAATAGAAATTAAGTTTGTACTGTAATGTTAAATTATCTGAGTTCGTTATCTGAAAAAAATTTCAGATTCTTTTAAATTTATCATGATAACTCTGCCTCAACATATTTACTTAATTTAAATTTTAAATTATTCCAAAACGAATTTATGTGAACGGTCAATGAAATTTTAATCCTTTTCCCTTAGATATCCGTTGCTATGGTAACGTACATATTCGTTTTAAATCTTTTAGAACACCGCGGGCAATATTACACAAGCAACATAACAATAACCCGCCAGTTAGCTCAGTTACAAAAACGTAACATTAAAAATAGAGCAAATAATTATATTTTTGCAAGTAAGTTGAATATTGTTTTGTATTCAAATCTGTATTGAATATTAACTTTGTAACTATTGTTTATATTAGAATTGGTATTTCCCTCTCTAATTATTGTACTTTTATACAAATGAGATATTGTTCTTTCACCCAATTCTACCTTTTACTGTTTCTATGCAGGTTAACAACAAATAGGTTTGATGACGCTAGAACAGCATACCAGTAAGCAAGAAAGTAAGTAAAAAAATCGAATGTGACCAGCATATGTCGTCCCGTCAATTCCATGTTTAAAACAGCAATGAGTTTTAACTAAAATATCACTTCTGGTTGATCGTTTGTAAACAAAATCTAATTTGTTGTTCCAGTAAACAGAAAAGTGTGTAATACGTCCAAAATACCAAATTTAAAAAGTTTTGAATTATGTATATCATAACATATTTTTTCACGAAAATCGGTTTAGAGTTTCAAGTAAACTATTACTTCCGGTTTACCAATTTTAGCCAAATATTGAGGAAACTTTTTGGCAGAATAGTTGATTGATGACATTTATTAGTGTTTTTATGTTGTTTTAGATAAGTATTTTGTGTATTTCAAGCACTCATACTAACAAATTACAATATGTCGCCAAAAATCGTTTAAAAATAAAGCTCATTCTTCCCGTGTATACGAGTTCGTCCACGAAACCCAGGTAGCCGTAAACAAATTTGAGCCGTAATGCTTCTGTGTGTTAGGTAAAGATTTCTGTTGCTGTTTTTAATTGAAATGGTCGAACTCGTCTACGTCCCTATCATCAATAAGCGTGTTAGCGTCATATCATTCTTATTTCGAAAAAGGGAAAAGTTGTTATAAACAGCAAAACAGCTCCAAACTGATTTCGTTCTTTCTCTTGTCAAGGGTGCCACGACAATCTGGTAAACCAAAAGACTGCAGTCTACACTATTATTTTTAAAAAGTACTTACCAAATTGTCTACAGTCTGTACTTTTACGAATTTTTGTTTGAAATTTTAGCCACAGTTTTATGAGATTTGGTACAAAATATCCTGTTGTTTATTATACAGTCCGTTTTTCCTTTAAAACAATCAGTGCTTTTTTGGACGAACTAATGTCTAGAGAAAAATGTTATACATGCACATAAAATGTTAAAAAACAAACTGAAAATTCAATAATTGGTTCTCAAATGGCAGAACAAAATTTTATTTTTTGAAATATTAAACAATATGATTTTTTATTTCATTAAAATATTTTCGGATATCTACCAACAATATAAAGTTCTCGCATTATTCCGAAAGTGTATTTTCAAATAAAATTCCTGTAAATATTTCCATAACAATATTGAAAATGGCAGCATGTACCTATATAATGCTATTAATTAATATTGAAAATTTATAATTTATTTAAACTAACTTTGTAAGCAACTAATTATATTTTGTAAATTGGACCAGTTATAAATTTTACAAAAGTTATTTACTGTGTAAATCCCTTCGACATATAATTACAATTTATGGATGAAACCTGAATAAATATTTTAATTGGACTCATTTATTTTAACAGTATAATTAAATAAATTTTGCTAATTAATAAATATGTACACAGACTATGCAAAATAATTAAATATATTAGCATATCTGAATATATTTTTCTGGTTTGTATGTATAAAAATTTGATAGAGAATATATGAAATCTGAAAACAAATTTTAGATTTAATATTTTAAATTGAAAAAAAAAGTTTTGAATACAACTTTTGCTCCTACAGTTACCATAATTTTAAGAACAAACAAAATACAACTTCAAATTCTGAAATATTCAAGAAATATTTTCCCAGTAAATATAAACCAGCACATTTTGATTTACCTTTTAATTTTGCTAATTAATAAATATGTGCACAGACTATGCAAAGTAACTTAATATATTAGCATACCTGAATATATTTTTCTGGTTTGTATCTATAAAAACTTTGATAGAGAATATCTGAAATATGAAAACAAATTTTAGATTTAATATTTTAAATTGAAAAAAAAAATTCGAATACAACTTTTGCTCCTACAGTTTCCATAATTTTAAGAACAAACAAAATACAACGTCAAATTCTGAAATTTTCATGAAATATTTTCCCAGTAAATATAAACCAGCACATTTTGATTTACCTTTTGTTCTAATACAGGTTATGAACTAGATTTGAATTATTTTTGGAAATTAACACTGCGAAATCTGTTGAATAATAATAGCAAGTAATTTCAGAAAGATCCTCTAATATTCTTAGCCATTGGGTCTTTAACATCGTATCACCTTAAATATCACTAAATATTATAATATAAATAATTATAATATAATTTTAAATAATTCAAGATTGAATTAAAATTATATTTAACAATATTTTCTATAGTATCGACTGATTTATATTTTATGTTCATTTTGTACTCTGATTTTATTATCACTTTTTACTGATTGTGTAGTGACTATTTTTAGTTGCAAAATATAAGATAAATCAAAAATATTTATTATTAAAGATTTATTATGAGTATATGTAATGGGGTCATACCAAAAAGAAAAAATGTTGATTTTTTTTTTCCTAAATGAAAAATTTACCTAATATTATGCATATAAACATCAAAAATATATAATATTATTATACTTTTCATTCATAATTTTTTTTATAAAGATTCTGAGTTTGGTTTTGTCACGTCACAGTTTTGTACACAAATACACGATAGTGAGGCACACCCGTACTCGTACTTTTACTCTACATGAACAGACCTGTCACTTTTTTCTAACATAACCTTATATAACCAATATTTTGAAAATAACGTCAACATCCTTGCAACAAGTTATTTTTTTAAAAAAAAAGTAAGTACAAATAACCATATATGCTAAATAAAAATATAAATAAATACAATTTATGTTTGATTTAGATATTACAATGGTTGTACAATATTGTTCCGTGTAGTCCTACGAGAATAACTCGTTGAGAAGTAAAAATAAAATTTTTGTTTGTATTCTTATGGCTCAAGATGTAAGGGAAAGATGGTATAAGGCAATAAATACTCCAAAAGTTTTGAAGACTACGTTTGGTTTCAAGCGTGGTTGACATAAACGTCAAAAGTAGTTCCGTTTTCGCTCGGTAGATGTCACTACGGCCGCAAAACTGTTACGTCATTCGAAATTTTATATAAATTTTAAAAAATTATTACTGTAAAACTAGAAACTTATGTGTCATAAAATATATATTTTCGTAAGTAGTTTTAAATGAACGTTCAGAAAAAAAAAATTGGAAAATGTGGTATGACCCCATTTATCGAACTAGATGATGAGGTACCTATACTTTATCATCAATTTCCAGAAATCATGTTCATAATTTATTGTCTATGATCATTAAACTATTTTTTTATATTTTGCGTTCATAATGAAGTTATTACGATACGCAAGTTTTTGTTTTAGACGGTTGGTACTAGATGACGTTTCTTTAACCCATTTTTACCTAATTTATTTTTTAATTAATTTTAAAGCAAGTTTTTGTTCAAATATAAGAAAAAATAAAAATTTCCTGTACACTGAGGCTGAAAGGGTTAAATTGTCAAACGTCAAACCTGGAAGATAAGAAATTTCAATATAAGCTCAAAATTTCTTTTTAGTTTGTAGAAGGCGCAAATTATAAAAAATAGTAGAACTCATTTTATAAGACTTTCTTTCGCACTTGTCAAATAGAAAACTCGCTAACGCTCGTTTTCTAAATTTTGACGCGTGCGAAAAAAAAAGTCTTATAAAATACGTTCTTTAATATACTATTCTGTGGTGTTCCAAAAGGAAAATAAATATTTCTTGAAAAAACTGTGCGCTAGTAGGTGTTGAGAATAAAAGTTCCAAAACTCAAATTTGTAAATATTTTTCTGGTTTGTAGGTAACTTTAACTCTTTAAAAAACCTTAAAAGGATTCAATCCCAATTATAGAGTGGGTTCACATAAACAAACATCCATGCTTACTCCTAGCTTACTAATGAAATCCGTTACTCTAACCATTGAGCCAGTGGAGCCGATAGTTTCCAGTAAATGTACCTTCAGGTTTTGGATATATCACCAAAAATATTAATTAATTATCTATATAAATAAATAAATTATGACTTGGAACAAGTAATAGGAATTAAAAAGATATTTATTTTCGAAAAGAGTGTTTAAAATCATTGTTTCTTAGATATCTTTTTATGTGAGAGAAATAATTATTTTTGGATGAATTTGAAGTCGGGTCTTCTGAACTACAATTAATCTCGTTTATGAATCTTTTATTGATCAGCAGGTGTCAATAAAGATAAAAAAAATATTGGTAAAATATACGGTAGTGATATTGCTGACGATATATAAATTTATTAGTTTATTTTGGAAGTTGCTAATATCTCCCATAAAAAGCAAACTCAATCTAGACGATAATAATCTCCGTCGATTCGCATCCCGTTTACGGAGTAATTACACGTAAATGACGCCATAACTTTCGTCATTTACATCAAATGATATGATAATTCAATAAACGTTTACATGTCGCTGTTTAGCGTGGCAAGTAAGCTTCTTTACATCGACTCGCTGCTCTTGCAAGCGCTCGCGCTCGTATATCGCGGCGCCGATATCAGAGAGACAGAGAGTCACATAACATCGGCTTAGCATTTTACGGGCATTCGCATATCAGTAATGTTCTACTTGAATACCTTTATCGTAAAGGTGCAGTGATAGAATATTGCTGGTCGCACAGATTTCATACTTGTTGGAGAGAAAATTGTGGAAATATGGGAGATTGGAATTTTTTTGTGAGGTAATAAAGAAAAATTATATTACAAGGTGTGAAAAAGAGTATACTTGGTCAGTTGTAGTGCCCTGGTTTGACTCCAGTCGAAGTCAAGTTGAAGAATTTTAGAACAGTGAATTGAAGATTTGGTGGGTTAAATTTGGTAAATATTTATAGGATGTACCATGAAAAACTTATTTAAATATGGAGTTTTAAATGTTAAGTCTATTCTTCTTTCCTTAAACTTCAAATTTGAGATATTTTTAATAAATGTATTTTTATACTTAGTATATAATAAGTCATACGTATTTTGACGACAATAACGATGCACTTCCCTACGTCCATTCATCTTAGTCTATTTTAATTTCAGATATGTCTTCGGACGACCTTTTGTCTATATTTTTAACCATTTTTCACAATTTAATTATTTTTGCTTTTTATTATTATTATTATTATTATTATTATTATAAAATACACAATAGAACTTACACTGAACCTATTCGCTACTAGACTAATGTCGTGGTCATTGACCGTGTGTAAGCGAATAGGGGGGTGGTTGTCTACGTCAACTCAAGCAAAGTTGCAAGCAACGCTAGACACGATGGAGTGACCATTAAACATTATTAAATTTTATCTAAAGTTCACAGGAGATACGAGTACATTTATCTATAACATTCATCTTTTCTTGTATAGTCTTGTATTTCTTTTATCGGTAATATCATTTGAAATTATTATTTAAATTCAGGATATTCGGGAATAATAATTATGTTACTTATTTTCCGAAAGGCACATCTATGATACCGAATGAAAACAACCACCAACCGAATGCTAAACTTATATAATTTGATTGAAAGTATTTACTATTAATTAGCGTTGGTGTAAGCTATGCCTAAAATAATAAGTTCAGTTGTTTTTTAATCATACCAAAATATTTTTGAATGGTAGCTAACCATTATAATTATTTAGTTTCACTCACTAATATTTTGAGTTTTATACTACCAGTCAATATTTTTCCCAAAAATCCGGCTGTCAAATATCCGGCCTTAAAATAAAACGGACAAGTTGTGTACGGTACCCAACCAATTGCATCACTATCAGTTAACAGGGGTCTAAATAAAATATACAAGTTTTCGACCTTGGGGCCCTTCGAGAAGCGCCGCCATCTTGGAAAAATGACGCGAAAAATCGTTTTTTTAAATATCTCTTTACCAATAAGTAGTAAAGCAAAAATAGTTTAATTTTTATTGCGAATAAAATTCCCTACAACTTTCATGAAAAACATTTTTTTCTTTAATACAAATACAATAGATAGCGAGCTTCAGCGCTTCAAACAGAATTTTTTTAAAAATTTCTTATTTTTTAATAATAATATAACGTAAAACCGCTCCTCATAATAATGTTATTATAATAGTACGCTTGTTATATGGGCCAATACTGTTACGGTATTTCAAAAGAATTAAAATTAAAATATTTCACGATTTTAAGATTTTTTTGCTTACTTTAAATTACACTCTATCTGTGTAAATGTGTAAATTATATGACATTAGTAGTATGTTTTAGAAAGAATCTATATGGGAGGAAATTTTCTTTAATTCTCCTATACAAAATGGATTGACCTCAAAAAAATATCCTGAAATTACAGAAAAAAGATTGTATTGTAATAAAATTTATACGCAAGATAAACTGCAATAATATAGTTGATTTACTGTTGGGTATGTGAATATGCTTTCATTCGCAGATTTCGACAATGACGATATATTTGAACCCATCTCAAAAAGCTTACTATGCGTCACCTGTCGGCCATTCAAAGTTGATGAGAATGCACCACATGAGTTATTTTCATGTTATTTGGAAATAATTTTTAAATTTGCCATCTGATTGTTTTTTTCATATATTAAGGTTCAAATGACGTTATTTGCAACGTTTCGTGATTAGATTCCAGCGGGAGATAATTTACAGATTAACAAACGAATAAGAGAAGGAGAGCCAAGCGTTTTGAAGTGCTATTTAAACTTTTATCTCTCAAGGGGTGCGTGTGCGTGTCCGTGTCCTTTTGACCTTCAGTAGGCTTCGCCGCTTTTCTCGGCTTACTACAACCGCGTATGAAATGCCAGGAGTTTATATTCGTCTGGCGCTATTGATTTTTTTATATAAAAAATGTTGAAACTGTCAAAGCGTACTTGAGAATGTTGGGTTGATGGTCCGGCCCTGTCCTCTCACAGGATGGACTAAAAGTCAAATATAACGTTAAGTACATCCCTGGAGTACACGAGATTTGGATGGTGCTTGTTACCAAATTTGATTGGAATTGATCAAATTGAACTGATGGAAACTAAAGAGTGCTTAATGGGATTATTCGATTATTTTAATAGAATCAACCACCTTTTATAATATAAAACAAAATTGTATTCAATGCACGTAAATAAATACTTTAATAGATATTATTTATATCATATGTACAAGTAGAATTTTCCGGATAAAATAAAATAATTAAAAAAACATTTAAATAAATTGTGAGGTGTTGTGATCAAACGGCCTCAGTTCAAATCAGACCGACGTCAAACTTATTTCTAATTTTCAAATAGTACAAAAGTAATTCTCCACGACAACGTTGGGATATATCGTTGCTACATTAATTTGCGAGTTTGACACAACTCAACAACCTTTACATTTATTTAAAGAAGTGGCCAGAGTTTCGAACGTTGAAAAAATTAAAATCCCGAACAGGCGTGGCAGTCCAATTAAATCACGATGCGGCGTGGTTTAGTAGTAGAAACTTGTACAGAAAAAATAGAAAACCCGAACGCAGTTGTTGAACACCTTGCTTAGCTTGTATATTTTTCTGAAAACAACAACAATAACCTATACCGAATGTATAAAACTCAGCCATTTAATTTTTCTAAGCGATTCCGCGTTCGGGACTGTAGACACTTTCTTATTTAAATTATTTCTGCCATGACCCAGCGTAAAAGTTAATTTCTATGGTGTGAAAATTGAAAGAAAAATATACCATTTTGCCTCTAGAGACGAAATGTGGACATCTCTGAGTATACGTAATTTTTGTATACACCTTTATAAATTGAATGCAATATAATTTTGTTTTGTTTAAGTTAACAAACAAAAGGGGTTTAATTAAATATCTAATAATATTTCAAGAAGTAATGAAAAATATTTCTTCAAAATATAAATTATGGAAAACAAATGATCGTATTTAGGTATTCTTAAACATTGACTTTAAACTGAAGAGAGGTTTAAATTAAAATTAACGATTGGGATGAAAATCCCAAATCTCTCATTAATAAATGAGTACCAATGGGATTACTGTTAGAAACCCCTAATTAATTTTAATTAATCGACCTGATTAATGAGTACATTGTAACTTGAGAGAATCAGAAATATTTATCAGCGTACAGCGCGACTTCCAGCGTATGGTAATTAATTCATTTTATATAATAGAATTGTAAGGGTACTTGTTCACGTACACGTACTGCTATTAGTTACTATCAGGTCCGTATGCACTTTGAACTAGATTGCACCCTACTAGTTTATTTAGTGTTTGAGTTAGTAACTCAACTTTCTATTAGCCTCTATTAGTCAAACTTTAATTTAATTTATTTACTGACGAACTCCCTTGATGCATTTAGTCCTATACGGTTTATTTATATGTCAGCAACTGAAGATCCGGGTACATGAGTTTGTTGTTAATATATAGTTCTTTATTTTCCCCATTGAAACAAAAGTGCAAGAAAATCCTCGTATTTCTACAAAAATTTAGTTTTGCATTAATAGTACAAGCAACAAGTTTTCAAATTCTGCAAGGGGTAAACATTTTAAGTAAATTCTAGACCAGGTCACATGAACACCGTGATATTAGGGACTAAAATATTTCATTATCCTTTTTTTTTTCATTTTGTAAAATCAATTTACTAATTGAAACATGAAATAAAATTTACACTTGAAATTGTGTATTAATTTGCGAAACAATCTACTTTTGCTTCATATTGTAGTATTATTTCGCATATATTGTGTTATAATGTTTTTTTATCATTTTTACCTTCCGTCACCTTTAGGTAAGGAAGGTATTGTCTTTGGTCAAAAAATTCGATGATGAGTTTTTAATCAATAAGCACGTTTTAGGGTCCCTAGAATACGAATTTACTATTTTTACGATGATGTCTGTATGTGTGTGTGTGTGTGTGTGTGTGGATGTGTGTGTGTGTGGATGTGTGTGTGTGTGTAACAAAATTTTCGTCTGCGATAACTCTAATACTACAGTTACAAAAATTATAATTTTTTCGTGTACTTCTTCGTTACATCCATATGAAGAGCTGATTAGATTTTGGTTACAATTGGTCAACCGGAAGTACCATCATTTGAAGATTTTAACAGTTTTTCTTGAAAAAACTATGTTAAATATAATTTTTTCACATTTGATGTTATTATAAATATTAAAGTATATTTTATTCTCTGTACGATTTGACTGCATTTTATACTTAATATTAAATGGATATAGAGTTAAAAAATTATAAAGAAATTAAATTTCATAAAGTAGCCATAGCTATGAAAACAGCTACTATATTAAGAAAATTCTGATTGAAAGATGTCAGTGTCAAGTGAAATTGACATAGTGTGTTTGTCTTACAATTTTTACTGGAAATATAGGATCTTTTGCTTTCTGTATGGAATTTGTATAAAATACATACAACTGCTTTAAGGTAATGTACAAGAAATAATAATAATAATAAATCTTTTATTTCTGCAGATACATTACACTGTATATAGAAAACGTCACAAAATAATAATTTTCTGTATGAAATTTGCATAAAATACATGCAACTGCGGGAAGGTAATGTACAAGAAATAGAATATTTAATTTAGCAAGGAACTTTCCGTATGAAATTTGTACAAAATACATAGAACTGACGGAAGGTAATGTGCTGGCCACATCAGATTTTTTTGATTATTTAATAGAACTATGGAATATAATTCGCAACTTTGTATTACAATACCCAAAGGACTGTCAAACACGAGTAAATCGGCCCCTAGATGGTCAATAATTTTTCACAATATTTGTTATTGTACAATGTTATTGATTGTCTGGTGGTTAAATTGAACATTTGTACACTATATTTCATCATCAAAATGTAATTTAAATAAACCCCAATGATAAAGTATGCCTACGAAATATCTAGTTTGTTATATACAAGGTGAGTCTGGAAAGACACCCCCCTCCCCTTTAACTTTTTACCTTCCGTCACCTTTAGGTAAGGAAGGTATTGTCTTTGGTCAAAAAATTCGATGATGAGTTTTTACTCAATAAGCACGTTTTAGGGTCCCTAGAATATGAATTTACTATTTTTACGATGATGGCTGTATGTATGTGTGTGTATGTGTGTGTGTGTGTGCGTGCGTGCGTGCGTGCGTGCGTGCGTGTGTGTGTGCGTGCGTGCGTGCGTGCGAGCGTGCGTGCGTGTGCGTGCGTGTGTGTGTGTGTGTGTGTGTCTCTGTGTGTGTGTGTGTGTGTGTGTCTGTGTGTGTGTGTGTGTGTGTGTGTGTGTGTGTGTGTGTGTGTGTGTAACAAAATTTTCGTCTGCGATAACTCTAATACTACAGTTACAAAAATTATATTTTTTTCGTATACTTCTTCGTTACATCCATAGGAAGAGCTGATTAGATTTTGGTTACAATTGGTCAACCGGTAGTACCATCATTTGAAGATTTTAACAGTTTTTCTTGAAAAAAACATGTTAAATATAATTTTTTCACATTTTATGTTATTATAAATATTAAAGAATATTTTATTCTCTTCACGATTTGACTGCATTTTATACTTAATATTAAATGGATATAGAGTTAAAAAATTATAAAAAAAATTAATTTCATAAAGTAGCCATAGCTGTGGAAACAGCTACTATATTAAGAAAATTCTGATTGAAAGATGTCAGTGTCAAGTGAAATTGACATAGTGTGTCTGTCTTATAATTTTACTGGAAATATAGGATCTTTTGCTTTCTGTATGGAATTTGTATAAAATACATACAACTGCTTTAAGGTAATGTACAAGAAATAATAATAATAATAATAATAATAATAATAATAATAATAATAATAATAATAATAATAATAATAAATCTTTTATTTCTGCAGTTATATTACACTCACTGTATATAGAAAACGTCACAAAATAATAATTTTCTGTTTGAAATTTGCATAAAATACATGCAAATGCCGGAAGGTAATGTACAAGAAATAGAATATGTATTTAATTTAGCAAGAAACTTTCCGTATGAAATTTGTACAAAATACATAGAACTGACGGAAGGTAATGTGCTGGCCACATCAGATTTTTTATTATAAGTAATAGAAAAAAATGGCTCGTATAAAAGTTTTATTATTTTACATATACTATTTGATGGCAGATGTAGATATTTTTTATAAAGTCAGGTTTACAAGATACGATTATCAACTTTTATTTTTCAAATGGTAACCTATAAGTATTTTAATAAAATAGAAACCGCCTTTTTTTTCTCTTTCCAACGCTGTATTATTTTTTATTAATGTATTTGAAAAATTTCGAGATAATTTAGAAATATTAGAAATAATTTTTAAACTAATATTATAGGTGGCTATGTGAAAATAAACAAAACGTAACAATGTAAAACAATTAAATTAATGTCAAAAAAGTATACATTTGTTTGTTAGTTAATTTACCTTATTTTGTAAACGAAAAAAAACATTTTGAAATGTTTACGAAGAACGAATTAATTGATATGATTCTAATAATTGGTGAATCGACTGGAATCATAAGAAGAGCAAAAAGAATTTGCAGGGAGCGGTTTCCTAGACGTCGGCAACCGAGTTTAAGAACACTGAGAAGGATTTTTACCCGATTTCTAGAAACAGGTTCAGTTGAAAAACCAAAACGAAATACAGCTAATGTTATAATAAATGAAGAAACGTAAATTATGGTTTTGGCTTCTGTGTATGAAAATTCTGATATCAGTACTAGGCATTTATCAAATTTAATTGATATTAGTCAAAGTTCTGCATCCAGGATTTTAAGAAAAAATAAATTTCAGCCGTATCATATCAACCTTACACAAGAATTGCACGGTGAATATTTTGATAATAGAATTCGATTTAGCAATTGGGCGATGAAAAATATTAGAAGAAATCCGCTCTTATTAAGTAATATTTTATTTACGGATGAGGCTACTTTTAAAAGCAACGGTTGCGTTAATAGGCATAATATGCATTATTACGCAATTGAAAATCCTCACTGGATGCGGAACGTCGACAGACAGCGGGTATGGTCATTGAATGTTTGGGGTGGCATAATAGGAGATTTTGTTGTTGGTTCACATTTTTTTGAAGGCCCATTAAATGGAGACGATTATTTATTTGTTTAAATTATGATCCTCCCGGAATTATTAAAAGATATTCCATTAAATGTCTGCCAAAATTTAATATTCCAACATGACGGAGCGCCACCACATTATGCCGGTAATGTTCGGAATTATTGAAACAATCATTGGAGGGAACAATGGATAGGACGAGGTGGACCTTTTTCATGGCCAGCAATACTTCCTGATCTTACGCCTATGGATTTTTTTCTTTGGGGATACGTCAAGGTTCTTGTCTATCAGAAGATACCTACAGATGTAGAAGACATGAAAGAGCGTATTCGAAATGCTTTTCAGAATATTTCGCGGAACATGCTGGCAGATGTTCGAACACATCACGTTCAACGCTTGAATTTTTGTATTACAGAACATGGTCGTAATTTTGAACATTTGTTTTAAGTTGTTTTTATTACTAAATTTGTTGTTTTAGTTTGCGAAGTCGTATAGCACTGTTACGTTTTGTTTATTTTCACATAGCCGCCTATAATACTTGTTTAAAAATTATTTCTAATATTTATAAATTATCTAATTTTTCTCAAAATTTTTCAAATACATTAATAATAAATAATACATCGTTGAAAAGAGAAAAAAATGGCGGCTTCTATTTTATTAAAATAATTATAGGTTGCCATTTTAAAAATAAAAGTTAATAGTCGTATCTTGTAAACCTGACTCTATAAAAAAATATCTACATCTGCCATCAAATAGTATATATAAAATAATAAAACTTTTATACGAGCTATTCTTTTCTATTACTTATAATAAAAAAGTTAAAGGGGGGAGGGCGTCTTCCCAGACTCAGCCTGTATACGGACGTAAGCGTTTATCACATATTGCTTCACGGATCCTAATAACTATTAGTATTACTTCGATGAGGAAATTATACAGGGTATCAATTTTATTTGTTCCCCCAGAAATTTTAAGAACAGGCAAAACAATACATTTCATAAGCCAATTCGTAAATATTAGTACTTTAAATCGAATAATCACAATTGGTGAGGTATAAGAGCAAAAAAAAATTTTAAAACCAAATCACTTATGAAATGTAACATGGATTGCTTATCTATTCATAAATTTTCAGACGGGAACAAATAAAATACACACCTGTAGATAGGTATCAGTTGCAGTTTGCAGTATACCTCGTAACAATTTTTTTCGCATAATAATATGTGCTTGTATACTCGAATGCTTTAAAAAAGATTTCATCATTGACGTCACTATCAATGTTTATTCTGCTTTTCAAGAACTTATATTGATATTAAAATCCAGGGTGTAACAGCTAAACGAGCTACCTCATATAATTTCTAGCTTATTAACCCTGGAGGGCTAACATTGTTTCAAAGTACATGAAGACTAACCTTTCGTAAATTTTACTATTCTAAATTGAAAGTATTGTAATATTCATATTTTTCGAAATTAAAAAAAAATAATAGATAATATGTCATTTCATACTTTATTAATTTTCTTTAACAAATAAAACAAAATTCATTATCATTTGACAGCAAATAAACGCGCGATGTTCTGCGCAAATTCAGCGTCCATACACCTCGTAATAATTGGTTGTCATGAATATTTTTCTATGGACAGATTTGGATGGTGGTTCTTTTCGATGAGCCATGGTCGGGTCTTCCGTAGACAATTTTTTCCTTGATGATATCTTTAATAACAGATTGGAGCGAACCCTACAAATTTGGCCTATTTAGACCTAATTTGGCAAAACCACATAATAATTGCCGACTTAATTCAATAATAAAGAGTTTTTATCCATGGGCTTATCCTGATGTGCCCATGTAATTTTCTTATATAATATAGACATTTATGGATGCAATTTTGAGCATATCATGAAACATGCATGCAGAAGCCACTTATTCGTTTTCTCGTGATGTGTTCATGTTTTCACACATCTGATCAATCTCCTCCAGCTCCTTGTCAGTCAGAGATCTATGATAACTTTTTTGTTTATTTTATAAATAATTGAAATCAACAGTATCTAAAAAATTAAATAATTTTGTTTTATTACATCTGATAAAAATGTTACGCGAAGACTAACTTGTTGTAAAAAATAGACATAGGTTGTCAGCACAGAGAAAAAACGTCTGTGGTACTAAGTAACACTCAATCAAATAGAAGTTGCAAATGGTGAACCTATTGCAATAACTAACCATGTAGAACGTACTCACTTAAAATCAAAAGATAATTGTAATCGCGTTTCGTAAAATTTACGAATGGTTATCTTTCTAGGGTTAGAGATAGAATAATAGAATATTAGTATAATAGTATATAATAATTATTTTTAAGTAGACTGTGTATAAATAATTTAAATCGAAACATAAATATGTGACAATAATTTTATAAATATTGTTTTATTTGATATCCATTTTAAATAATTAAAATTGGCAGACAGTAGTTTTTGTTTTTCATGTATAGCCTGCTAACGAATAACAAAAAATAGCAATTATTTGAATTTCAATTTAATTTTTCACAATATTTTGGTTATGTAAGAATACAAAATGATTAAATGGTTGAATTAAGAAAATAATATTCTATCGAATGAGCCTGAAACATAACGGGTGAATACTTGAAATCTAGACATAGCCTGTTAACACAGAAAAATCGTTTTCTCAGACTGTTGTTCGTCGTTTCAACTGACAACAATGGTTCTAGTAAATTAGTAAATATAAAAAAATTCTGCATCGAGTGACACCCAACACATATAAATTTGTAATATTTTAAACCCATAAATTAATTATTAAATTTATTCCATTTCTAATAATTATTGATTTGAACAAAATAAGAAGCAAATGTTTAACATTTTATTTGTCAGATTTCGTTATAAACTGAACGAATTCTGACAGATAAAATTTCAAACATTTGTTTGCCTTGCTGTTCGAATGCCATCATGGCTATCAATATTATTTAGAAATTAAATAAATCTAATAATGGATTTGATTCATGCAGATTTTTTTTGTATCTATTGATACCACAAACCACAATTATTGTAGTCAATTGATACGGCGAGCAACAGTCTGAGAAAAACGATTTTCCATTTAGAACATATAATCATAATTAAAGAGCACTTTAAATAGATTAATATACAGATTTCTTTAAAATACAGTAAATATAGAACAATTCTTCAAATATGGAACGTCTTTAAACGTAAAAAAAGCAAATATTTATAGTCCGGTAAAGAAGTGAATATAGACACGTACCTACGTTGGTACGTATACAGGTCGTCCAAAAATTTGGGTTCACCGGATTTCTCGACGACAGTTTTAAGTGATGAAGCACTACCTGCTGCTGAAATGAAGAAACATCATTGTTTTTAACAGTTGTTGAGTAAGTGATGTGAGAAGATATTTGTTTACAAACAGTAGTTGTGTGATACATTTTTATTTTATTGATATTCATATTAATTATCTACATTATTCATTGTTTTATCTTACGTGTATGTCAAAGGTAATAATATAGATAAACAACGTCACAAATCTATCAAAATGAAACACTAAAATCAAGAAACAGCGTATCTACCTTAACGTGCAAAACTATAAACCTTTTAAATCTATTTGAGTATATTGATTTTTAAAAAACAATAGTTGTACTCATATTTTTGGACATTACAGTTGTATATGATTTCATTAAGCATAAAGTTCTGTTTTGATTATGAAATCTATGAAATACTTCGTATGTATTCAAATTTATATTTATTTATTATATTATTATTTTCTCAAAATTTATATTTTTTATTAAATTTCTTGCATAACTGTACTGTTTGTTTTTTTATGTTAGAACATCTTATATGCCTTATTATTCTTTAGTGATTCGATAACAAATTGAGATGTATAACCGCAGGGGTTGTTATTTTTTACGACAATATTTCCCCTATTGAATACGGAAGGGGAGCAGAATTAAATCTTGAATATTTCAGCAAAAATAGCTTACAAAAATGAAATCTATACTCACCCTTCAATAGAAAATAGGGTTCCGAATCTTGTAGATACTGTTCATATTCATAAGTTAGGTCAGCCAACAAGCAATTGTGGTCACTTCTGCAAGAAGAAAAGTAAAGAATTACAGTTCTCATTATGAGAATAACATTTGCTATAAAAATACAGTTTATATTTATTTGGTCAGTATTTTTTTACATAAGTGATCAGTTTTTTGTAAAATAAGTGATGGGTTAATAGCAATATTATGCCCAGGTTTGATTAGGTTAGGTTAAGTAATGGTTATGTTATTTAAAGTTAATTTAGATTACATTAGCTTAGGTTATGACTATACATATTTATTATAAGTTACTGATCGATCAACACTGATAATTCTATTTAATCTATTGATCCAATAAATAAGTAGTACCCTAAAGAATACATGAGACTCATATGCTTTAAACACTGTAAGTAAGAAAGTTCTAATATAACAATTATAGATCCTTATGAGGTGTATTTGCTACTTCATACAGGAACATTATTTTTACGTCCCGCTACCCTTGGTAAGGGTGGTATAGGAATCGTGCTAAAAGTCGCATACCGAGATTTTGGTAAATGACCACGTTTTAAGGCCCTTAGAATCCAATTTTAACATTTTCACGGTGTGTGTGTGTGTGTGTGTGTGTGTGTGTGTGTGTGTGTGTGTGTGTGTGTGTGTGTGTGTGTGTGTGTGTGTGTGTGTGTGTATGTGTGTGTGCGTGTGTGTATGCATGTATGGATCCTCCACTCTAACTCAAATACTATCATTCAGAAAAATTTAAAACTTTGTATTTCAACTATTCTAATATGGAAAGAAGCCTTTAGATTTCGGTGTAAATCAGATAACAGGAAATGACACTTTATTTATAGCTCAAAATAGTTTTTCTTCGCAAAATACTTATAATGTTATTTTTTCGAGATTTGTGTTATTATAAAAATTATTCCATTTTCTACAGATTTGCATAAATACTCTTTCTAAATATTTTATGGATCAATTTATAAAATTATCTATAATTTAAATCCCGGAGCCTATGCTTTAAACAAGCACAACTCCTTGTTTACACAGTTCGTATGTCAAATGTATGGAATTGACAGATAAATGTCATTGTCAAAGAACTAATCATCTAAATACAGTTTCCAGCAAGTATGTATATTTAAATTAATAAAAATTAAATAGCGGGAGCTATTGTGATGGCCACATCAGATTTTTTATTCTTGATTGGCTACTGAAGAGTAGTCTAATAGAAGATAATTATTCTAAGAATTATATTTGTCTTCATTTTAATGCCATCTCAATTTTATAGAAAAAAATCTGATGTGGCCAGCACATTACCTTCCGTTAGTTCCATGTATTTGGTACAAATTTCGTATAGGAAGTTCCTTGCAAAAGATTCTATTTCTTGTATATTACCTGCCGGCAGTTGACGTTTTTTATACAAATTCCATACAAAAGTTCCTATATTTCCAGTAAAATTATAATACAAATATATTCTGTCAATTGCACTTGAGATTGACATCTTTCAATGAGAATTTTCTTTATATAGTAGCCGTTTTCATAGTTATAGCATAGCTGGCTAGTGTATGATATTTAATTTCTTTATAATTTTTAACTCCACATCTATTTAATATGAAATATAAAATGCAGTCAAACTGTATAGAGAATAAAATATTCTTTAATATTTATAATAACATTAAATGTTAAAAATGTTATTTATCATTGTTTTTTCAAGAAAAACTGTTAAAATATTCAAATGTCGGTACTTCCGTTTGATCAGTTATAATCAAAATCTAATCAGCTTTTCATAGGGGTGTAACTAAGACAAATACGAAAGAATTATAATTTTTGGAATTGTATGGTATTAGAGTTATCGCAGAGCAAACATTTGTCACACCCACACACACACACACACACACTCACACTCACACATACACACACACTCATACACTCACACTCACACACACACACACACACACACACACACACACACACATACATACACACACACAAACCCACCCGTAAAAAATCGTATTCTAGGGACCCCAAAACGTGCTTATTGATTAAAACTCACCAAACTTTTTGACCAAAGACAATACCTTCCTTACCTAAAGGTGGCGGAAGATAAAAATGCTTTTCTTCATATTCAACAAAACGGTGCAATTTTATCAACTGTGAAATAGAGGCATTTTTTTCTTGAAATTAAGTATACTTTCATATGAAAACAAAAATATTTTTTAAGAATAAAAATTTCTCATTCATCACTAAATAATGTAGCGTAAAATTAACACAATAATGTACATCTTTAGGGTCATCATAGAAAGCTTTTAGAAATTGATATACTTAGTTTCAGTTCAGTGCAATAATGTACGTCTCATAAGTTATGGCACAAATTCCAACAAATTTTTTTGTAATAAATTAAATACAGATGTGACATATACAGGATGGATTAAATTCAAGTTCGATGTAGGATTTTATGAGCCAATTTTTTGAGGCAACATTAACAGGCACCATAAGAATGCTCTATCGTTTTTTGTTATTGAGCTACAGGCTAAAGCTTGATTTTCGAAAATTCCTCATATCTCTCTTATTTTAAAATGTACAAAATAAATGTTTAGATAATTTTTATACGGTTTTTTACGCAGAATAACGTAGTGTAATTATATTTTTAAAAATTTAATAATCCTCGAGATATAACACAAACATAATATTTTTTTAAATGGGAACATAATATATTATATTAAAAATAGCCTTATCCTTTTCCTTATTTTATAAGGTTTTAAATGATGTTTAACAAGTCGTCTAACATTCTTTTGTTTTAGACATGAATAAAAAATGAATTATTAATTTTTAGGGGTGAAAAAATTAAATTTATTAAGTAACAAATGAAAACATCAATTACAGGTCATCATTTGTTTATTTTAATTATATATCTATTAATTAAAAACTCCAAATTAATTAATTAATAAATTTTGTAAATACGTCATTATTTTTTATCGACGTTATAGTTGGCTTTGAAATAATTTGAAATATGTGATTTACTATGCTTTTCGAAGTATATAAAGTTGAAAAATACAAAAATAACAATTAGAAATAAACAAATGATGATCTGTAATTGATTTTTTCATTTGTTTCTTAATAAGTTTAATTTTTTCACCCCAAAAAATTATTAATTCATGTTTAAAAAAACAATGTGGACTTGTTATACATCATCCAAAAACTTATGAAATAAGAAAATAAGGATAGAGGCTATATTCACATTTAAAAAGTGTAATGTTTGTGTTATATCTCGAGAATTAGCTAATTTTTGAAAATATCTAATTACATCATCTTATTCTACGTAAAAAACAGTAGAAAGATAATTTAACCATTTTTCTTTGTATTATATAATAACCGAGATATGAAGTATTTTGAAAATAAGCGAAAACAAGTATTACCCTGTAGCTCAAAAACAAAAGATGATAAAAAAATTGTGTGGTGCTTATTAATATTGTCTCAAAAATTTGGCCCATAAAGACCTACATCAATTGTCTGTAGCGTGTATAATAAGAAAGTTTTTTATATAGGGAACTTGAATTTGTTCCACTCTGTACATCGATTTCTCGGACATTTCTGGTTCCTGTATATTCCGCAATAAAGTTCGCCCTCATTTTAGAACCCAAACCCAAAAATCCGAGGAAGGTTTGGGTAATATCGTTTCGCGGAACAAATGATAAGTTTTTGAGTTTGTCTTGCATAGTGACAGGACGCAAGACCGGCCAGAAGATAAAATCGTCCCCAATGTGTAATTCTTCAATAAAATTAACCAATTTTTTAAAGACAAATATCGATGTATCCAGGACTTCACCTCGCTCGGCCAACATAATGTCTGGATACACCTCTGGAATATTGTCAGTATAAAAACCATCATTTCCCTTAATTTCGTAGTTGCTCAGTGTTGAATCCAAGATATCGTTGTAAATATCGTCCAAATGTTAGGTGTCTGTAGAAAGTAGCGCCTTGTGGAAGAATACGCCCATTTTTATTTTGATTTAGTTTTATAATTTTGTTGCTTATAAAACAGTAAATTTTCAAGTATTACAAAACTTTGAGTAAATGTATTTTATATTACAAAAAAATTGTAAGAATTTGTGCCAAAACTTATAAGACATACGTTATCACTTTAGTCCTTATTGTTATGCACCTAATAACGAAATAAAGATTGTCGTTTGAAACAGGGTTGATGTGATTTTATCCACCTCGAAAGACTCGTGGCTTGTTATAATTTATTTGAAAATAAATCTAAAATATCATAACAAAATCTTATTTGACCCGAAAAAGTACATGAAAAAATCTAGTAAGGGCAAGAAGTATATGAGTAAAAGTATTGCACGTGGTGAAGCCACAACCTGCAACATAATAAAGTTAAAAACACGCTTTGCTTATGCTTAAATACTAGTTTTTCCACGACTTCAATATTTAAAATTAATAGTCTTATGAATAACTTCAAATTTCCGTTAAATAATTCGAATATTAATACTGTAGTAACATTAATTTGACAGTTGTACTAAATATACATTTGACTAATATACATATATTTTAAATTATATGTAAGTACAGAGTACAGAAGGAATTAGTATCTACATTGTGACAGTTTTGTATACATTTCATCCGGTAGGGGTAATTGTTTACATTATTTCCCGTGAGACAGAAGCAGCTCTGGAGAAAAAATGTGTTATTTCAGTTATGATTTTGGTATTATAGAAACCACAACTTTCTGCCTCGGTCCTGGAAAAAATAAATATTTTCATTCATATTTTCAGAACAGGGCAGGTTTTTAATAATAATTCCGTGAGTTGGACAAAGTTCAAAATTTTCGAGTTTCTGTTCCAGAAAAATTAAAACAAATTACACTTTAAACATAACAACGTTCGTATACAAAATTTTAATAAAATTTTATATAGGTATTTTATTATAATTTAATAAATTTATTCATAAAATACTTGAAATAAATAATTAAATATATTTAGAATTTTAAAAAAAAACTTTCCTAGTAACTGGAATTGATATTATTTAATTATATAATGAAATATTTGCAAAGAAAAATGTAAAAAAATCACTCCTTTCGGACAATAATTCAATCTAATGCAATATCTTTATGCAAAAGTGCAAGTCTAAATCAATAATCAGTTCCTGCGGGAAAAATATCAGTGGTAGAAGTTTAATTTGTGTAACTTCTTAAATGAATTCCACCTCAGAGTGACATTCATTAAAGCAAATGTTTGAGGGCTGGAGTGAATGTTAATCAAACTGAAAAAGCAATTAAACTCTCCGTCGCCATAACGGGGTAATATGAGTGTCTGTTGGCCTTTGTGCCTTTTCCTTCTCTACGGTTATTGCCTGCATCGAAAATACAACTCGGTTCCGGATTTTCATATTATCAACTTCAAGATGCTGCGTGGTTAAGGTTGTGTTTGTCATTTTTTCGCGGTGTTTGTTTTCATTGTTTTAATGTCCTCTCATTAAAGTCGATAATAAATTCCGCTATGACAGAGATAACGACTTTTAATTGCTAAAATGATTTTAAAACTTTTTTAAATTAATATTTTTTGACATTATCGTGCTCTAATATTTGAAGCCTTCACTTCTGTATACCATATTGCATAAATAAAATTCGAACATATAAAAATAATGGGTTATTGACTTGCGACAGACCAAGTTGAGGTATGATTATGAATTTTTTAAACAAAGAATTCATTATTACCTTAGGTATTTATTGAAAAATTCTTGAAAAAGAAAATTGAGCAAAATTAACGAAATTATTTTGGTTTATTGGTTAAATTAGGTTCTACAACTACAGAATGATTCAATTTAGGTCACCAACAAATTGAGGAACAGATATACTTACTGCCGTCAACCCAAAAAATTAGGAACCAAATAGCCGGTTCTAGAACTATTTAGGTACTCGAATACCCACACCAAATGTCTAATGGAATCGGTCTTTTTAATATGGACAATGAAACCGATCTTCTGAACCTCGTAATACAACAGCTCATCGGATACTGTTACTGGAACTGATATCCCGTTCTATTTGAAACAAATTATGCTGCCATTTTATTATTATTATTATTATTATTATTATTATTATTATTATTATTATTATTATTATTATTATTATTATTATTATTATTTTATTGCACATTCAGATGTACATCTTTAAATTATTTATTATTATTATTTTTATTTTATATTTGTAATTAAGAATAATACATTTTTTTTAATAATAAATGTCCGAAGGTAACATACATTCATACGTATGAATATGACTTAATGTATGTAGTAATGTAGAAAGTTTCAAATTGAATACTTTCCCACACAATTATTCGTTTTCGTTTTAATAACACCGGTGCTTTATATTTAATAAGTTTTGTTCTTGTGTAATGTTTTGAGTTAGTGGTAAAATTATAGGAGTGACGAAAAAAATAATGGATATTTTCAAGAATTTCATTTTCTTTATTTTCTTCCCGAGAAAATAATTAATTAGGTAGTTCTTCACAATATGACGAATGATCTGAAGAATTTGGGGTCTGGATACAATTTGTAAATATCAGTTCAAGAATCGAGATTCTGTCAGTTTCGGTTTCAGAACTACGAATCGATTTGTTTCGGTTCCAGTGTAATGATTCGTTCCCAAAACCGGCAACTGGTTAGTAAAACGTATAAATAACCGGGTACCTAGATAATTCTAGATCTGAAATAAAATCTAATCGGAACCGGTTTCACCCACTAAACGGATTATACCGAAGTGTCGTTAATAAGCAATTTTAATCAAAATGTGATCAATATTTCTATCCATTGATATAACAGTTCATATTAACTTGCTGTAATCGCCAAATAATATAACGTAAACTATCTTGTTTATATAAAATTTTACTACACCTACTTTGATAATAATATACCCGTCTACTCATTTTGTAAGCTACAACAATTGTTTTTCATGATAAACGGTGGAATTTACTGAATAGCTCTAAAAAACATTTAACACTAGTCAAAATTAAAATTGTGTACATGTCGCTGTCCACTTACACGCTAGTAATTAGCATGCACATATGAATTCAGTAAAAAGATACTACTAAACTCTTCTCTTGTAGTCTACATCTACACAATGTGTGACAAAATACAACTAAAAACAATCTCGAATGTTGTGCATGCAAAACAAATTCTTTCACAAGTATGTCTGTCATTCCACATATGTTTCCAGTAACTTAAGTCCTCAGTCTAGCGCGATTAATTCTTCTGTTGCCTACATGACGCTGCTGTATGGCATTCAGCGCTGGCTTCTTGTGTGCTTGAGTCTGTTGAAGCTAATCCGCGATAAGTTCAGACGTGTAAGGCTATTGTGACACACTCCAGCAAAACGGGTAACATTTAGCAATATAAAGAGCAACTTTAGTGGTTATTCGATTATTAGTGTGCATCTCGTTTCCACTAGGCTAGGTAAAGTAGAAAACAAATCAGTTAAAGAGTAGTTTTAAATAGTGGAGAGGAAGTAATCTTAATTCATTTGTTTGATAATTAAAAAGATTTTTTGCGATGAAATTATGTATTAAAATATTTAAAATGACTCGCTGTGGTAAATGTTCTGGCTCAATATGTGAAATAATCATTGGGTATATCACCCAAGCATAAAAATAATAGGATATAGGTATTATTGCCTCCTGAATAGAAGTAAAACACCCCTCAATCCAGGGTCTTGGAAGCGTTTCTAAGGCAATACGGCCGGTATTTCCAAATTTTATTGATATAATAAATGAATATCTTCCAACTTCCAAAGATATTCAATGGAATATTGAACGTCAGATATGCAGGCTGTCCAGGATAACGTTTGCAACAAAAGTTGCCCCAGTAAAATACCACTTCGTTGTTCGTTATTTGAGAAATATATATATACTCGTATATATATGGCACTAGGTAGCGAAAATGTAAATTTTTCAGTTTTGGTTTGGATTATCTTTAGGGAACATTTTTACGTTCTTTCAAATGGCGATGCTCAATTTTTTTATATCTCTTGTAAACCCTAGTGTGTATATACTTAATTTATTTTAATGCACTAGTATTTACACTACTATACCATTAAAAAACTTAACAAAGACAATTTATAATAATAAACAAAATAATAATGTTCTCAACATGCAACTATCACAAATACTAACTGAATACTTTTTTTACTTACTAAGTGCGTTCGTTTCACAGCTGTACTAGGGTGTCCGGATTTCGTAGGTCACCATTGGAATCTCGGAAACTATAAAGATCCGATTTCAGTTAAATGGGACATATAGTGCGTCTTTAGGGGGCATCTTAAATATGCTTTTGTTTTGACAAAAATTCTCATAGGTTACTATAAAACGGCGATAAACTGAATTTGATCGATATTTTCATTTTTAAATTATTTTTTTAAACTATCAGTAATAGTGAAAAATATATTTCAAATAAAATAATTAGATTATTTTATTATTGTCTATCCACTGGTGTACAAAAGTAATTGTTATATCTGTAAATTATCGAGATAAAACACAAACTAACATTTTTTTTAAATGGAACCAATATTTAATTTATACTCTAAAAAATACTGATATTTTCCTCTTTCGATTGGTATAAGGATTATTGTGTGTTAAATTTATTTTACCCTTAAAATCTTTGATTTGGATTATTATTAATTATTTTTTTTTATCAGTCAGGGTAAGCCCGGGGAGATGGCTCACTGGCTGAGATAACTTTTCTGACAAAATACAAATATATCTCGGGAACTATTGAACATATCGGTCTACTATTATTTGGATTTTGGCACAAAAGTCATCTTACTCTAAATCCAAATAATTGTAGAACACATCGTTACATTATTTGGATTTTGGCACAAGAGTCATCTTGTCCGATATGCCATCTCTTCCAGACTTTTACACTTATTTCATTAGTCTTTTTAACAAAATTGTTTTACTTATATAAACATATGTCATCATCATTACCGATATTTGCCCAAACCTTCTAAGTAGATCCTTCAAGGACCTTGCAGAAGGGAATTATATTGCAGTTGATTGTGCCCGTCACTGGATGCTTTCTATATAATTTCTTATTATGGTCCCTTCAGTATTTTATATCTTGTTACTTTTAGTGTATTTTTGTATTTTATTTATAGTTATATTTTGGAATTTATGTGTATACTAAGTTAGACACGAGTAATATTAATAATAATTACAGATATCTGCGTACAAAGCAGACTGGCACACCCAGCAATGGGTAATATGCCGTGATGATATATATATATATATATATATATATATATATATATATATATATATATATATATATTTACTTAAATAATGTATTTCATCAGAACCCTGTTTCATAATTTAATTTTAACTCTATATTTTCAAATTCACGTAAGTATGTATATTAGGTATGATATAAAAAATATCTAAAACACAAAACGCTTACACCAATCAAAAGAGAGAAAAATAAGCTTTTTTGAAGCAAAAATCATATATAGGTTCCATTTAAAAAAATGTTAAGTTTTTGTTATACTTAAAAAGTACCAATAACGAAATATATTCCCTCGGTACTGTGTAGACAATAAAAATATCAAACTTTTTCATTCCAAACATTTTTCTCGATTATTGATAATTTAGAAGTAATTTCAAAATGAAAATATCGACCAGTTTTCTGCCATTTTGTAGTAACCTATGAAATTTTTTATCAAAATAAAAGCACATCTAAGATGCCTCCTAAAGGCGCACTACATATCTCATTTAACCGAAGTCGTATCTTGATAGTTTCCGAGATCCCAATGGTAGCCTTAGATATCCGGAACCCCGCCGGATTTCTCAAATCTTCTTCATTCATTTCGCTACATATTTATAATTACCGATCCAAACCATTCCTATTGTATTCACTGATCTAATTCACGACCCCCTTCGTTCGTTTTCGCATCCGTTCATATTTTGGGCATATTTAGCATAATTAACCCATACACGAAAAAATACATTGGGGTTCGTTTATGGCGTGAGTATTGAGCAGGCCAACTTTATTTACTTTTTTTGAAAGAATCCTGTCTATTTGCGATTTAAGTAATACTACGATTATATCCCTATTAAATCTGCAAGTAGCTATTTGAAATCAGAGATATTCAAGTAATACGAGTATATTGATAATTGACATTACCATGAAGAAATCTACAGTATTTATGCAAGTAATTTTTATAATTACTCTATTTATATTCGCCACTCCATAGTTCTCTTGTTTTCACTGTTTGACACTTGAGAATGAAATACAAAGTGATTAGGTAGAAACATAATTTGGTTAAAATATAGGTCAGCTGTCACCCGCGCAAATAGACAAACTCCGGTGTTCCGGACTTATCGCCACGGCGCACCTAGTAATGAGGCAATGAGTTGTCCCAGGGATCTGCCCCACTAGACGGTCACACCCTCCACGGCGATGGCGATGGATAAAGTCCAATTGCGAATATGAGCAAACACAATGAATGCCGCACCTGGAGGAGAAAAATACAGTCAGATAGATGATAAATGAATTTCAAATCAAATATTTATTTTTATGACATAGCAATGATGGAATTATTGATGATGTGATCATATATTTAGAAATATTTATTCAATTTCCAAAATTTAGTCGTTGGTTCATAATTTGCAACATTAGGTATTAGGCACTAAATAACTCATAGTGATAGCAGTTTTTCTTTTTTATACAAACTTAATGAATAATAATAATTATGAAAATAAAATTTATTTCAATTTCAATTAATTTTTTCTCAATTTTTTACCTCTCGCTAAGAGAGGTATTGTATTCAGGCTAAAAATCGCATATCCAGATTTTAGTGAATAAGCACGTTTTAAGGTCCCTAGAATCCGATTATAACATTTTTACGATGATGTATGTGTGTGTGGATGTTGGATTCACGATTTCTCAAATACTATAAGACTTAAGACATTTTTAACTACGAATTTCTCAATCTAACAATAATGGGAAGAATTTGTTAAGTTTTGGTAACAATTGGACAACCGGAAGTAGTAGTTACAAGAAAAAAATCATCTAAATATTATTTATCGAAAATTTATGTAAAAACTTATATTAAAGAACGTTAAATTCTTTATTCGATAAATATAAATTCATTATTATATTTTCTATAGATTTAGAGATAAAGAAATGCATATAAAATAATTTGATGTAAAAAATCTCAGATCAAACTACTACAAGGCAAGAAATTCGAATGTTTGAAATTGACACATAAATGGCACTGTCAAAAATATTTGTTTGCCACTGTCAAAAATATTTGTACATTATTATGAAGATTATGAAAATAAAAAAAAAGTCAACGCAAAAGAATATACGTAAAAAAGAATATAAAAGGAATTTGCGAAAAAATGACGAATATAAAGAAAAAGAAAAGGAAAGTAGATAAAGAAAATTTCAGGATATTGACTATAAAGAAAATGTATGTATTGTACATAATTTATATTAAAATATCCCATAGATTTTGCAAATATATGTGAGAATTATTTTGTAGTGAGACATGAATATATGTATTTGTATTTAAAAATATTTTTCGTTTTATGCGTACAACCAGGTAAAATATCTGGCGAGAGGTTATGTGCTGGCCGCATCAGATTTTTTTGTTATGTAAGAACAAAATAATTACATAGTTAAATTTAAAAAATATATACTCTATGGAATGTGCCTAAAAATATATACTTTCCCATTTAAAAATGATTAATAGTCCGGATGTTAAGGGAGTTTATCCTGCATTTTGTGATGCAAGCAAGACGTTTGGGTCATATGTTACTGGGACTGTACCCTACCGATTAAGAGATGTAGCCACCCGGAAATGCCCCGGAGACACAAGTTATTGCGGGTTGTATACCTCATTGGCGTAGTTTTCTTAAAGTCGCCGTGGTTCGCAAACCATTGGATCTTCAGACTTGAATTTTTCTAATAATAATACCAATGGAAAGAGTTTTGAAACCGCAGTGCAAAAAAAAATTTGGTTACATATAACGTATTCATTTTCCTCTTGAATTTAGCACATTGTGTTTTTTTGAAGAAAATTTTGGCTTCCTTGACCGATTGCGCAAGAACGCTAGGTCATACTAGAAAATAACCCGAATAAAAATTGTAGCGCGTTTAAAGAGCTATCGATATAGGGCTTAGTGGCGTGTCTGTGACTTTCAGAGGCCCACCGGCACGGAAGTTTTTAGAGAGACGCGTAAGTGAGCCGAGCCGCCCTGTGCAAGGCAGACCAGTGTTACGTCAATTGGAGCAAGGCGTTAAGTTTATATGTTGCTTGAACAATACTCTACCAATTAAGAATTGTAGCCACTCGGAGAGGTTGCACAGGCTATGTGTATTGAGGGTTGTATATTTCATGGGCGCCTTTTTCTTAAAGTAGCAGTCGTGTGCAAACCATTGGGTGATTTTTTGGAGTACATTTTCGCTTCCTTGGCCGATTGCGTAAGAACTCTACGTTATACCCGAAAATAACCCAAATAAAAGTTGTAGCGCATTCAAAGAGCTATCGATATAGTGCTCAGTGGCATGTCTGTGGCTATCAGAGGTCAGTCGACATGGAAGTTTCTGAAGGGAGGCGTAGGTGCACAGAGTCGCCCTGTGTGAGAGAGAACATTGATGTGTCAGTTCGATTAGCCGTTTGGGTCATAAGTAGCTAGGACCAAACCCTACCGATTAAAAGGTATAGCCATCCGGAAATGCCGCGTAGGCTTTGTATATTGCGGGTTGTATACCTCATTGGCGCATATTTTTTATTAAAGTCGCAGTGGTACGGAAACCATTGGACCTACAGAGCTGATTTTTTATATATATTAATTGTAATGACAAGGCCTTTGATGCTGCAGTGCAAAAAAAGAAGTTTCATTACTTATAACGTATCCATTTTCCTCTTGAACAGAGCACATTGTGGTTTTTTGGAGTAAATTTTCGCTTCCTTGGCCGATTTCGCAAGAACTCTACTTTATACCGGAAAACAACCCTAATAAAAGTTGTAGCGTGTTCCAAAAGCTATCGATACAGAGCTTAAAGGCGTGTCTGTGGCTATCAGAGGCCCGCCGACACGGAAGTATCTAAAGAGTCGAGTACGTGCGCCGAGTTGCCCTACACGAGAGAGAACATTGTTGCATCAATTAAAGCAAACCGTTTGGTTTGTATGTTGGTGGGACCATACCCTACCGATTATGAGGTGTAGCCACCCAGAAATGCCCCGCAGGCACTGTATATTGCGGGTTGTATAACTCATTGGCACGTGTTTCCTTATTAAAATCGCAGTGGTGTGCAAACCATTGGACCTACAGAGCTTTTATAACAATAAATTTATAATTATTTACAATTAAAATTTGTCCTATTGAAATGTGTGTTCATCGTATTGATGAATTCATATGGATTGTTTTTCCTTCAAAATTTAAGGTGCATTACGTTTTTCTAAAAAATATTCAAAATTTAGATGTAGAAGGCCGAAAAGTTTTTGATTTTACATTTAGTTATGATACGTAGTTTCAAAATTTGTTCCCTGTATGTTACCGTTCGCTGAATAACATGATAATAGTTATTTGTATATCAAGGCTGCGAAATCACTCTTTAGCGCACCGAGAGAAAAATTGTCGCCGAGGCCGCTTGCGGCCGAGGCAAGACAATCTCGAGGGCGCTAAAGGATTTCGCGGACAATGTGTACACAATATTTTTTGTGCAACCGTAAAAAATATGTAATTACAAATTTTATTAATTTTTAACAGTTTCATTATAAATAGAAAGTTAGCTTTCAAGGTGGCTGTGGGATTAACATTTGATAAACAAAACATGCAATTCTCAAGTGTCAAAGTGATTGTTTACCTAATTTCGCGGCCATTACCACATCAACGGTCGCGAAATACAATTTCGCAGCCTGTATTGCGGCTGCGAAATCCTTATTTCGCGTCCGGTTGCATAAAAAATATATTTTATTGTTTATGCAGAACTAAATAGTCAATAATTAATAAAAATTTTGGTGTAAATGGCCAAAAAGTTAAGTTTTTTACGAAAACAGAAAAATAAGTGCAGTTTTCTGGAGCACATGTTTCGTACTGCGGAGTTCTTCTCTCAACAAGTAGGAGGTTGCAGATGTTTCTGTGGTGGTAGAATGGCGCTGAATTCAAAACGAAGAAGTTGGAAATAGCAAATAGATGTCACGATCAAGAACTTGTTTGAGTATTATTATTTTGTTGTTGGGTATTATTTGTAGTTTTGTTTTTACCTTCCGTCACCTTCAGGTAAGGAAGGTATTGTCTTTGGTCAAAAAATTCGATGATGAGTTTTTAATCAATAAGCACGTTTTAGAGTCCCTAGAATACGAATTTACTATTTTTACGATGATGTCTGTATGTGTGTGTGTGTGTGGATGTGTGTGTGTGTGTGTGTGTGTGTGTGTGTGTGTGTGTGTGTGTGTGTGTGACAAACTACTCTACTCTAATACTACAGTTACAAAAATTATAATTTTTTCGTATACTTCTTCGTTACATCCATATGAAGAGCTGATTAGATTTTGGTTACAATTGGTCAACCGGAAGTACCATCATTTGAAGATTTAAACAGTTCTTCTTGAAAAACCTATGTTAAATATAATTTTTTCATATTTGATGTTATTATAAATATTAAAGAATATTTTATTCTCTATACGATTTGACTGCATTTTATATTTAATATTAAATGGATATAGAGTTAAAAAATTATAAAGAAATTAAATTTCATAAAGTAGCCATAGCTATGGAAACAGCTACTGTATTAAGAAAATTCTGATTGAAAGATGTCAGTGTCAAGTGAAATTGACATAGTGTGTCTGTCTTATAATTTTACTGGAAATATAGGATCTTTTGCTCTCTGTATGGAATTTGTATAAAATACATTCAACTGCTTTAAGGTAATGTACAAGAAATAATAATAATAATAAATCTTTTATTTCTGAAGATACATTACACTGTATATAGAAAACGTCACAAAATAATAATTTTCTGTATGAAATTTGCATAAAATACATGCAACTGCCGGAAGGTAATGTACAAGAAATAGAATATTTAATTTAGCAAGGAACTTTCCGTATGAAATTTGTACAAAAGAATAGAATTGACGGAAGGTAATGTGCTGGCCACATCAGATTTTTTATTATATCAAATAGGTTTGTGTATATAGCGCTCAAGCCATCTATGTCTGTTTTTTTATTAATTGTGTGGGGTGTATTAAATATATGGTACATTTCTAAAAAAGTTCGTTTTTGATAATTTGTTTCTGTATCTAAAATTTTGATATTTTTATAGTCCATTGTGGGTTTTTCATTAGTGACATGTAATGAAAGTGCTGATGCATGGGGTTTAATTTTAGTGTCACTTTTGTGTGATGTTATTCTACTGGACAATTGGCGTGATGTTTGGCCAATGTAACATGAATTACAGTCTTTACACGGGATGTTATAAATGACGTTTGACGCTTGCAATGTGGGGGTTGGGGTCTTGACTTTAGTGAAAATATTTTTAATAGTTGTGCAATTTTTATTGGCTATTTTTATAGAGTCATCTTTAAGAATTTTTGTTAGTTTAGGGGTCAGCTCTGCAATGTACGGCAACGAGCAATATTTTATACGGTTGTTCTTATTAGTTTGGATGATATTATTGTTTGCGGAGGTTTGATTTGGACTATTGAACAGTAAGTTGTTTAGTAAGTTTTTTGGATACGTATTTTGAAGTAGTACGCCCCTCAACCTAGTCAGATTTTTGTGGTGGAGTGAAGGGTGTGAAATTTTTAGTACGCGGTGATTTAAGTCAAGAACTACATTAATTTTGGTCTGTTTGGGTTTTTGAGAATAATAATGAATATATCTTTGTGACGATATTGGTTTTATATACCAGTCTAATTTCAAGTTTCCTGTATTATCTCTAATTATTAATGTGTCTAGAAAGGGAAGACTATTATTAGTTTCCATTTCTAGTGTGAATTGTAAATGTGTGTTGTACTGATTGAATCTATGAAGAATGTGTTCAACTCCATCCGCTGGCACTGCCGTCACAATGTCGTCTACAATTTTCGAAGTTTAATTTGGGTATACAAGTATCTAACAATGTATCCATTATATATTGAGCAACAATGGGGCTAATTATTGCTCTCATTGGGCTGCCTAGAATCTGTTTGTAGAATTTTTCATTGAAAACGCAGTAGCTGCTGTCAAATATGAATCTTATGAGGTTTATGAATTCTGTCTGGTTGAGGGTCGTGTTATCGGAGATGGTATCCCATTTCGCTGTTATACTGTCAATAGTAGTTTCAATTGATATATTACTAAATAGGGAAACAACGTCTTAACTAATGAGTATGTAGTTATTCGGAATTGTAAAGTTATTTATGAAATCAGCAAATTCAAATGAATCTTTAATATAATAATTATTATTTTTATGTAGGATACCGTTAGAATATCAGTAAGGTATTGGGCTATTTTACTGTTAGGTGCATTAATTGATGATATGATAGGTCTAAGTGCTAGGTTGGGTTTGTGAATTTTGGGTTGGCCGTAATATTTGGGAGCTGTAGAATTATAGATAGTTAAAGTTTTTGCAATATCGGGGTGTAAAGCTTGTTTGTTTTTCAGTTGAGAAATTAGTTGATTTGATTTTTGCTGTATAGTATTCGTTGGGTTGCGTGTAAGGGTTTGTAAGCGTTGGGATCATTTAATATTTCCAGGGATTTTTCTTCATAGGTTTTTTTTTGTCCATAATACATGTTACATTACCCTTATTAGATTGTATTACTATAAGATTTGGATTTTGTTTTAGGAATTTTTTTGTAATATTATAAAGGTGTGTGGTGTAGGAGTTGTGTTGTGTATTCTGGAGGTAATTAGTAATGACATTTGTGGCTTGTGCTCTACATACATTTTTGTTATGTTCGTCAAAATTAGCAATGATATATTCAATGTCGCTCAACAATCTCCGAACACATATCTGGTTTATTGCAGGAGTTATACAGAATTTCGGGCCAAGGCTAAGTAGTGTTTTTACTTCATTGGGAATAGTCTGAGAACTGATGTTTTTAAACCATTTCGGTATATATATATATATATATATATATATATATATATATATATATATATATGTTAGCATCTCGGATGATAGGAGTCCGGAAGAGTCATAACTGCTGATGGAGTATGTAACCTCAGACGGCAATTAGCTACTCGAATAGTTAATTATATTATTTTCTTATTGTATGTAATGGATTGTGTAATTGGTTGGTAATATTTTATAGGGGAATGAATTTTCCAGTATGTTTTAAATAAACCATCGTGTTGAATATTGGAGATAAAATCAGTGTTGGTGAAGAGTATAGTGTTTTATTTTTACTATTATTTTACAGTTCTCGATATTTTGTCTTATTTTTACCTTTGCAGTTTACATATATATATATAGGCTGTCTCACAACTTGCGCCCCAGAGCGAATGAGGACACACGAGACTGCACTCGGATGTGTAATTTCGAAGAAAAAAATCTAGCTTAAAAGATATTCGAGAAAAGACGTATTAAAATTGACCAATCAGAGACCTACCTAACGTGTGTTTGCCATAATTTTACGTACTAGGGTTTTATACAAATCAAATCTTCTTTAAAATGTGTGGGCGACTGTAGTTTTCGAAAAATGTCACAACCATTTGTTGTTTTAATCTCAAAGAATTCAAAAGACAATAACATTTTCGTTTAACACATTTTACACAGCTGCTACAACTCGTTCCACTTTTGTTGTGTAAAATTTTACAATGGGAAAATGATTAAATTTTTACCTGAAATAAAGATAGTTTTGTTTCTCAAAATACGAATATTGTTGAAACTGCACTGCACAAATATAATCACTCGCAAAACAATTTGTGGACGTGTAATACTAAATAAATTTTGACTAGTTTCTCTATGATTTTATTTATGAATTTGTGCAACTTTTAAATACTAGGGATTTTTCATATCGGTAACGTCAGAAGAAGTAAAATTCAAGTCACATGAATAAACATAACTGGAAATATGAATGTATACATTTTTTATCGTTTATGTATTGGAAGATCAATTACGTTCATTTAAGCATAAAATGTGTTCATTTAAGTGACTATTATCAATTTAGTCCTAAAATTTGCAAATATTTTGCTAATTCTTGTGCTGAAAACACTCCATAAATTGACTTTTTGTAGAACATTTATAGTAACTTCTATCATAAAAAGTATTTAATTTAGCCAGCCAAGTCCAGTAAAAGAGTGTTTTCGGACGATTTAGAAATTTACAAAACTTGTCATACCAGACAGAGGCACAAAACTAGGGACTCTAACACTGTATAGCAACAGAGTGGTTGCGAGTTAGTAACTATAATAATATTAATATTGATAACAAAGGAGCATGCTATTAAGAGCAGTTGTGGTTCTGACAACTTCATTTCAAATCAATTATTTATCATATAAAAGGGACTAACTATTATACATTCTCTATAACAATTGTTATACTGGCATCTACATTAAATACATTAGTACAGCCGGCATTGTGAGGATATTCATATTAATAGTAGGTATACATATATTTAAGTGTGTGTAAACAGTAGAAAACAAAAAGGTGTTTCATTTTACTTTCTAGCAATTATAAAATCAAAAGTCGAACACCTTTTTAACCTTCCTAAAACCCTTTAACAACACAACTCTTCTAAATACTTTGATCCCCATTCTCATCCAAATTCGATTCGGATTCTCTTTCGGATACTGGTCGCTTGTTGGAGATCAAAGGCAGCTGTGTGTATGTGTGACACGCTCAGGAGAAGGATAATCCTGCATGGAAAGAGTTAATCCCGCTCAGGACGGACACCAGTCGACACTGATTCCTACCCTACAGGATGTACCGTGATAGGGTAATTGGTTTGTAGGATCGGGATTGCTGGAAGAGTGTGGGTTAGTGAACAGAAATGGAAAGAAATCTGGATTGAGAAATATTTTGGTAAATATTCAAATGAAATAGTGATTATATGAATAAGATTATAACATCACGTGAAGTTTATGGGCTTCTTTTCCAGTATTAGCGCCAAATTAAAATATGTCACGCAAGTATAATGATCCTTTCAAAAATATAAAACCGGGGCGTATAACAAATAACAATGCATATTTTAGCGCTATGACTTTTATTGGATCTGAGGTTCGAATTTACAGGTCGCATAATCATAAAAGTATCTATCTAACTAGTGATAGTGCTGGCTTCATAAAGAGTATTGATTAAGGACTCTAATTTTATTAGTACTAATCGGTCGAAACAAATACATTCACTCTTGGTACTTCCGACTTTGATCTTAACACTTTGGTTGTCACAATAAGAAACCAAATACCGACTCTTAGGTCTACATACTTTTATTGTTGGTTCGTTTTGAAAATGCATCAGATTCGTAAATTTTGTATTCTGTAGCATAAGTATCCAAATCATAGACCGTGAAATCCAATCTTTGAATAGAGAAATCGCAGAAAACAGCAAGATAACGTGGATTAAATATAATTCACATGAATAAAAGATAGGAATTGATGAAACAAGAATATACATATTGTAGTGTTTTATTTATATGGGCGAAGTGTAAATATTAGACAATTATTATTAATTAAAATTAAGTGTTTATTAAATTATAATAAAAATTACTATTTCTAACATTAAACAATTATTTAACCAATTAAATAAAATAAAATAAATAAATAAATATATCATCATGGCATATTTCCCATTGCTGGGTGTGCCAATCTGCTTCGTACGCAGATTTCAATAATGATGATGACATATTTAACCAATTAACACTACTATTTATTTCCACGATATTACAAATTATTTATTTCATTACGCGTTCCAATCTTAGACTGCCGGTCTGTTGCAGGCTCTTGTAAACTGTTTACGCGATATTTATATCATTATATTTATGTCACTGTATACTTATATCATGTTTAACTGTACGCCTACCGACCTACACAACGTCTATATAGTCAACTGACTCAATAGGGTCTATAAATTCAACTGCTCGAACTGAAGTCACCTCGCTGTCTGTCTATTTATGTAACTAACTTTCTCTTCCCACAGCCTCTGTATCACCAACTATCCGTATGCCACAATTCTTCAACACCAATGCAGAGTATCCACTCCGACTCGCTGTTACTGTCCTTGTATACCTAGCTTTACAATACTCGTCAACACTTCCGAGTATTTACATCCATAGCTATCCCAGTATACCAGTAACTTCCCGAGTACCTACTCGACACCAGCTGCATACGCTCACTACGATACTGCTGTGCTTCTCACTAACACTTTACCATCTAACACTACACGTAACTAACTTCTATGACTGTATGTAACTAACCTAACTAACTACACTAATATAAGTGTCTGTCCGTCTCACTACTGAAACTGAATTATGTAAATTAACTCAGCTGACTATGTAAGTCAACCCCCCGATCACACAACTATTGTTATGTGATCAGGGACTCAACTGAACTAACTTACTCTCGAGCATAGCTACGTCCCTTATATACAGCTGCCATTACATTCTAGTAAAGCTGTAGAAGGTCACGACTCGTCTGTTTACCTCGCCCGGTTACTAGCGCGATTGCGTCATCGCTATAAATATACACTCACTCATTGCTGTGGCAACGTCGGCGCAGCTGCGACAGCGGCGGCGACAGCGGCTGCGACGGCGTGCGTTCTACGTTACAATATAAATAAAATGTCTGATCAAAAACAATCAGTATTTTGTTAAATAAATAAATGTATCTTTACGACCAATGACGATATAACTATACCAGGAAGGGCGTAACCAGGCGTCATTTCACGGTTTCTCAAAACTATAGTGGAGAGAAAACTACCCAAGTCTTGTGTTATTTGAATATTTAGAATAATTTTCAAGTTTGAGGTCGATTGGTATTGAATAAAAAAAAATATCCTATGATAAATATAATTGAAGTTAACATGATGTGAATGTTTGCTTTGTCGCTCTAGTGTATGTCAATCGGTCTCTTATGATTTATTGATTTGAGCTTTATGGAATTCGATTTAGGAACATTCTGTCTCATTTAATTGACGTTTGAGTAGTTCACTGCACCCTGTATTGAACCAATATTTTGTATATATGATTACCTGCTGTTGTTTAAAAAATGATATTTGCATATTAAAGATATGTGCTTAAATGACTTTTTATCTGTCACGGGCGATATCATTTTGCCAAAGAAAACTATCCCGTCAGAAAATGCAATGGTCGCTATGGTTGAAAACAGATTTTTAAATAAACATTACCTATTTACTTATCTTTGATAATAATTTATATATATATATATATATATATATATATATATATATATATATATATATATATATATATATATATATATATATAAATACAGGGTGTTTTCTTTAAAATAACCAGCGCTTTTTTGGGCGAACTAACAACTTTAAAGAAAAATGTTTTATACCAAAAGTGAACGAGAATAAGGAGATAATGTATCAATAATAACAAACCGAATATTTAACCAGTGGTTCTCAAACAGTAGAACATTTTTTTTTAATGGCACCCTATATAATTTTTTAGCCCTTTAAATGGAATATTATTTTCTGATTTCAACAATATAAATATAGCATAGGGTTTTATAACAATTATTTCGACAAAAATGGTATTAAAAACTAGAAATAATGTAATAAAAAATGGGTTTACTACTAGCGTAACTAACCAACAGACGTATTGCATACCTTATTGTAATATTATAACATTATTTTTAACACCATTTTTCTCGAAATAATTGTTATACAACCCTATACCATATTTATATCGTTGATATCAGAAAAAAATCTCTATCTAAATGACTAAAAAATTATATGCGGTACCATTTAAAAAAATATAATTTTGTTCTACCATTTGAGAACCACTGGTCGAATTTTCGGTTTGTTATTATTAATAAATTAGCCTCTTATTCTTGATCATTTCTTGCATATAACATTTTTTTTAAAGTCATTAGTTCGCTCAAAAAATTATCAAGAATAAGGGGCTAATTTATTAATAATAACAAATCGAAAATTCGACCAGTGGTTCTCAAACGGTAGAACAAAATTATATTTTTTTAAATGGTACCGTATAAAAATATTTTTAGTCATTTTATTAGAGATTTTTTCCTGATATCAATGATATAAATATGGTATAGGGTAGTATAGCAATTATTTCGAGAAAAATGGTGTTAAAAATAATGTTATAATATTACAATAAGCTATGCAATACGTCTGTTGCCTAGTTACGCTAGTAGTAAACCCATTTTTTATTACATTATTTCTAGTTTTTAATACCATTTTTGTCGAAATAATTGTTATACAACCCTATGCTATACTTATTTTGTTGAAATCAGAAAATAATATTCCATTTAAAGAGCTAAAAAATTATATAGGGTGCCATTTAAAAAAAAAGTGTTCTACCGTTTGAGAACCACTGGTTAAATATTCGGTTTATTATTGATACATTATCTCCTTATTCTTGATCACTTTTGGTATAAAACATTTTTTTTAAAGTTGTTAGTTCGCCCAAAAAAGCGCTGGTCATTTTAAAGGAAACACCGTATGCGCATATATATATATATATATATATATATATATATATATATATATATATATATATATATATATATATATATATATATATATATATATATATATATATATATATATATATATATATATATATATATATATTAATATCAAAGACAAGGAAATAGGAAAATCTGATTTCAACCACAGCGACCATTGCATTTTCTGACGGGATAGTTTTCTTTAGCAAAATGATATCGCCCGTGACAGATAAAAAGTCATTTAAGTACATATCTTTAATATGCAAATATGATTTTTTAAACTACAGCAGGTAAACAAATATACAAAATATTGGTTCAATACAGGGTGCAGTGAACTACTCAAATGTCAATTAAATGAGACAGAATGTTCCTAAATCGAATTCCATAAAGCTCAAATAAATAAATCATAAGAGACCGAATGACTATACACTAGAGCGACAAAGCAAACATTCACATCATGTTAACTTCAATTATATTTATCATAGGATATATTTTTTGTTTTGGATTCAATACCAATCGGCCTCAAACTTGAAAATTATTCTAAATATTCAAATAACACAGGACTTGGGTAGTTTTCTCTCTACTATAGTTTTGAGAAACAGTGAAATGACGCCTGGTTACGCCCTTCCTGGTAAAGATATATCGTCATTGGTCGTAAAGATATATTTGTTTATTTATTTAACAAAATACTGATTGTTTTCGATCAGACATTTTATTTATATTGTAACGTGGAACGCCCGCCGTCGCAGCCGCTGTTGCAGCTGCGCCGACGTTGCCGCAACAATGAGTGAGTGTCTATTTATAGCGCTAGTAACCGGGCGAGGTAAACAGACGAGTCGTGACCTGTTTAATTATTTCCGGTCGCCTGAACCTTTTGTGTTCATTGTTATTATGTGTTCGAACATTCTAGAGCTTTTCTAGAATGTAATGACAGCTGTATATAAGGGACGTAGCTATGCTCGAGAGTAAGTTAGTTCAGTTGAGTCCCTGATCACATAACATTAGTTGTGTGATCGGGGGGTTGACTTACATAGTCAGCTGAGTTAATTTACATAATTCAGTTTCAGTAGTGAAGACGGACAGACACTTATATTAGTGTAGTTAGTTAGGTTAGTTACATACAGTCATAGAAGTTAGTTACGTGGAGTGTTAGAGGGTAAAGTGTTAGTGAGAAGCACAGCAGTAACGTAGTGAGCCTATGCAGCTGGTGTCAAGTAGATACTCGGGAAGTCACTGATATACTGGGATAGCTATGGATGTAAATACTCGGAAGTATTGACGAGTATTGTAAAGCTAGGTATACAAGGACAGTAACAGCGAGTCGGAATGGATACTCGGCATTGGTGTTGAAGAATTGTGGCATACGGATAGTTGGTGATATTGAGGCTGTGGGAGGAGAAAGTTAGTTACATAAATAGACAGACAGCGAGGTGACTTCAGTCCGAGCAGTTGAATATACAGACCCTATTGAGTCAGTTGAGTATATAGACGTTGTGGAGGTCGGTAGGCGTACAGTTGAACATGATATAAGTATACAGTGACATAAATATAATGATATAAATATCGCGTAAACAGTCTACAAGAGTCTGCAACAGACCGGCAGTCTAAGATTGGAACGCGTAGTGAAATAAATAATTTGTAATATCGTGGAAATAAATAGTAGTGTTAATTGGTTAAATATGTCATCATCATTATTGAAATCTGCGTACAAAGCAGATTGGCACACCCAGCAATGGATAATATGCCACGATGATATATTTATTTATTTATTTTATTTTATTTAATTGGTTAAATAAATAGTGTTAGTGTTATCTAGTTAATTATAGTTTTAGTCTTAATTAGTTTTTAATAATTGTTTAATATTAGAAATAGTAATTTCCATTATAGTTTAATAAACACTTAATTTTAATTAATAATAATTGTCTAATATTTACACGTCACCCAAATAAATAAAAACGGTACAATTAGTGTCAGGTGTGGGGTTAATAAACTGTGAAGTTCAAGTAACAATGAATAAAATGACGAAACTATTAAAATTAAGTGAACTGAAAGTACGTGATCTCAGGACAGAACTGGAAGAACGTGAATTAGAAGCAACAGGAAAGAAATCAGAGCTTCAAGAGAGGTTGCGTCAAGCATTAGTCGACGCTGGTGAAAATCCTGAAGATTACTTATTTGTTCCGTATGACGACTACGACATTTGTAAATCTATAGATGTATATTATAGAACACTAACAGAAGAATTAAAAGATGTAATAAGGGAAAGTTTTTTTATTTGTTGACCAACTGATTCGCATGCCCATGACCTTTCGCCTTTCGGATGTCATTTTCTAAACGCTCTTTATGAAAATATCACTATAGATGCACATATAAGATTGAATATTAGATTTGAAATTTATATTCAAACACATTATGTAAAAATCACATGATTAAAAAATGCAAATTACAAAAATATATTTAAATTTTCGGAAATGAGAAAGGAATCAATAAAATCTCATGAATATAAATAGAAGTAAATGAGATCTGTTCCATAAAATATTGAAATGTTTTAGTAACATTTCAAAATTTGAAATTTATAATATCCATTTACAGATTATTCTTAGGTATTAGTGCACGCCTTTAATATCTGTTCTATACATAGCAATGTAATTATTTTTAATGCAGATTCCATATTCGTTATTAAAATTTAAATATGGAAGCATAAACTAAGACTCTTAATAGTAAAATTGAATTGATAGTTACTTTACCAGTTTACATCAGACATCATACGATAAATACAAACATTGATTGCAGCATGGTAAAGAGTGAACATTAGACATTTATATAGTAGGTGAATCGAATATTTAGTTCACAAAATGCACTGAAAAAAGGAGTTATATTGACACATTAAAAATGTTTTTATTGATGTTGAATGTTTTAATACACATTTAATATTTTAGTTGGTATTAATTTTTAACGGTTCTCAATATAACATAATAATTTTTACACTTTGCGGAAACTTTATGGGATAAATTGTTTTATATCGAATATTTAATAAGAATTTCCATATGGTTAAATGCAGATAATTAAAAACCTTCAACCGAATCATTCAGTTATACACAAATAAACATAAATGAACTGATGTGCAAAACGATTGAAGATCTAAAGATTCTAAAGAACGTTTTACAATTTAAAGATAAATAACATCAAACACAATATTATTTAAATTATAGAGTATAGAGCCAGAATATTCCCATATAGTATATTGGAAACCAACAATTTAAGTGCTTAAAAATCATGATAGAATGCTGCTATTCTAAAATGAAAATAGAAAAGAAATTATTTTATTTCGGAATTACAATTATTTATTCTGGCACGCTGATTGATGTTCTACATTGCACTTGATTCTTAAACCATTTTTGGTTGCATTTTGTTATATGAAATTAATATGAATGCATTAAATACACAAAATATCTAGGCAACAGACAAAATAAAAAACACAAATCACTTTCACCAATCTTTCTATTCTACCAAAAACACCCTATAATGGAAATTGTTAACTATTTTTATAATGAAATACCGTAAATTAAAGCCGTAACAGAGAAAATAGTAGGTCTATAACACTCGTTACAGACGACTATTCTAGTACTCGTGCGTTTGCCCATTCGGCGCTACGCGGCTCGCGTCTAACTTTGTAATTCATGCTAGAATATGTTACCTTCTGGAACTTATGTTTTAGTACACTGTAATGTGCAGCGCCCACTGTCGAATCCGCGCCACAGCGATGAGCGAGTGTCTATTTTTAGCGATGACGATGGAGGGTCGTGCATTGTCAACAGACTTGTCCGGACCTGCTTAATTACTCGGGTGATGTAATTTATTGTGTTTAAGTTTTTATCTGAAATAGTGTTCTAGTATTTTCTCGAATGCAAACGCCGGAGTATATAAGCACTGTTAGCGAAGGCCTTGGACAGTGGTATAAATAAGCGTCGCGTATTGATTATTTGGTGATGTAAACAGATAGTCGACAAGTGGCGAACATACATCAATATAGTTATATAAATAAATAAGTGAGTTTATATATTGTTTAAATAAATAATCTTAGTGTTTAAGCGTTTTATAATATTCTTAGTATTGATTAGTGTTTATTATTTATTTAATCGTAGTGTTAACTAAATTTATTATCTTTTAATTATATTTAATATCTGTTTATCATTATAATAAACTTTTATTTTAATTAATAATAATTGTCTAATATTTATACTTCACACAAATAAATAAAAACGTTACAGTACTATTATAAAATTGTTACTGAAATACTGAGAAATCGTTAATGAAACAGGGAAATCATCTTTATTTGTAAATATATTAGCATTACAAAAAAAAAAATCAATGAGACAAATAATATACTTATGACAATTTACTCTAACCTAATATGTACATAAGTTCATAATGTTTTGTTCTTCGCAATTTTCTGATTTAATGACAACCTCGTCGTTAAAGTTTATCTGTCTTTATACTACTTATGTGGTTTATTTATCTTCACTTAACGCCTGAGCTACTAAACGAAGTGCCTTGGTATATAAATAATTGATAGATTCCTTTATTCTACTGGTAAAATTATAATAAGATTTGTTTCTATTAGGGAAGATACATCTACCTATATAAAATAGGCGAAGTATTTTGATGATATAATAATTCATCTCGATATGTTATCAAATCAAAAATCTGTTATATATTGGTCTTATGTATTAATATGAAGGTAAACTTAACTGACCGATAGCTTGAAAATGTAATGGATTTAAATAATTTCATTTTTTTAATCCTCTTCTTCTGGCCTGATAACAAACAAAGATCCTTGGCGGATGCTTTCAAAAAGTCTTGTGGAAATATGGAAACAAACATCTGCATTGCGCGAATGGAAATAGAGCTAGACGTCTGTAGATAAACCAATAACATGGAAAAGCTATCATTGTCAGGTATCAGTGGAAAGTGTATTTTTCCA